>JAFBJW010004900.1:0-394346 GCA_016785235.1 Pseudorhombus dupliciocellatus
TTCAACGCGGTCACATGAACATTAATACGTCATCACGTCTGTCTCTCAGGCTCTGGACGTGGAGGAGTTCCAGGAGGTCTTCCACACGAAGGCTCAGGGTCCAGCTGTCGACTTGGTCTCCACAGAAAATTCACCAGGAAGAGGCATCAGATGTTTCACTGCTCAATAAATTTCACCATCACGCTGATGAAAGCCAGTCAGGGGTCAGAGGTCATCTGAGCCATTCACATGGAAGTCACCCTGCACACATCAGAGCATGTCAATCACAAACAGGTTACAACCAACGACAACAAAACAGAGACACTTGGTCCCAGCCTCAGGTTGAAGACACTGGTCATAATGGGCTGATATAAACGGCCAATCTCTGCTTCCTGTTTATGCATCTTCGACCTGAGGACTGTGCACATGGACTTTGTTCAGTGTTTGTGTTTCCTGCCGACCGAGTCCGAGGTTAAGATGCAACGTCAGTATGAGAGAGACAGGAAACCAGTGGAGGTGCTGAGCAATGAAGATCGATTCATGATGCAGTTCAGTCACATCAAAACAGTCAACACACAAACATCATGACCTTCATGGGAAACTTTGCACACAATATCCAGATGTTAACCCTGGTAAGACAGAGACAGCTAAATGTGGTCTGGGACCTGTCCTGTGGTAGCTAGCCCTAGTCTGGCTGATCAGGGTTAAGGGCATCACAAGTTATTTTACAAACAAATCATGCCTGGAGTGGATGAACACAGCCTCCCTCCCTCTTCGGACGCTTTAGGATCCATGTAGGGGACACCACAGGAACCAGGACCAGCGCTGCCAAGCCTTCCGCCACTCTGAGAGTCCACAAACGTGTCATAGCAACGTCTCTCCAGTTCACCCAGAAACCTGTCAGTGAATTTGACATGAAATACATTCCATTAGTAGACGACACATTAGTTTTGTGCGTAAAGCTCACGCAGCTGTTAATTTGGAGTTGAGCCAACAATCCTAAATGTGTATATGTCATCATATGAGCTGTCCTTATGCTCCTGGTGAACTTAGTTATCTATTCTCAGGACAAAGCAACCACGTTACACTGAGCGTGTTATGTACGTACGTCTGTGACATATCCGTTGATATTTGTGTCACTGTTCCTCCTTCAGGAAGAAGTGCTGTTGTTATGACTGATCACAAGTGATCGACTGCTTTTAGACACAGATGACACATATATTGTTATATAGCCTCATTCCACCTTGTGCTCTGTTACTTTCAAATAGCACTGAACCACGTGTCTTTGAGCAAACAGACGACATTTCATGAAAATCTCCAACTTCTATTTTTGGTCCAATCAACACACAGCACAGGAGGATCAGACTTCAAACAACATGTTGCTCCTGTTTCACCATTTGAAGTGACAGCGGATGTTGAATGTTACTTTCCAAAATAAGAGAGCAACTACTTACTTCCACTGAGAACGAGAGTTAGCACCTGAAACTGTGGTATACAGTTTACAGTAAGACAAGAATATGGGCAAAAAACAAATTTAACAAGGAAAAAATGTAGTGAAAGTCCTAAGAGAATATTTGTGATAACAGAATATATTGATTAAAATAATTTAGACAAACTCATTAAGTATATTACATGAGATGGATGAGATTTTTTATGGTTTTACACTTGGGAGGGGGGCACTTTTACTTCTTACTTATTGTCTCATAGACACTGCCTAGGTTTCTTTCAAACCATCTGGAGACCACTCTGACATCACCACAGTTTCACCACAACTGGATTATCATCACAGCTTTCAGGAGAAACAGAAATCTAAGGGAGCACTTGGTGAGGGCAAGGCTCCTGCCTCTGGCCCTCAGACCTGGAAGAGAGAAAGACTATTTTAAGCACTCACTTAATCCAGGGCCTCCAGGGCTGATGTATAAAGTCAACCCAGGCACCAACAGCAAAAAATGGGGCTCGAAATATGTTGGTGAGACGCCTGCCCCTGCACGCACGACTCACAGTCCACAAACACAATATTCTTGTCATGTCGTGGCATTTTGTTTTACAGGCCTCGGTCCCACAGTGTAACCCCCGCTGGACAACAGCCCAGAGGAGAGCAGAACGGGACTGGCTCTACAGGCGGGGCACCACACATCCAGACGACCTGAATGAGAGGATGGATTCCTGCCCATCATCATCATCATCATCATCCTCTCTGACTGATTTCAACCCCATTTCATTTCATACGTTTCAATCATTTATTATCAAATCCATACTGGGACATCCCTGACCCCAATTTGACCCCAACCCTAACCTTGACGCATACTGGACTGATGCCTAACCCTTGACAGTAAATCAATTTGTGTTTAATTTCACCCCTTATTGTAAATCAAACCCCTGACCCCTAACAGACAGAACCATTGACTCTGACTGAAATTTTAACCCTTAGCCCCCTAACTGACGTGCCGACAGTTGACCCCCATTTTCAATATTTATTATGAAATTAATTCAATCTAATATGAAGAGATAAACCAGTTCATTTCTTCATCTATATATTTATAAAACTCACCTTTCACTGGGGGCCTCAGAAACATCCCCTGGGTCAGCTGGCCCATCCAGGTAGGGGCTCCTAAATTAACTGAGTCATTCACCAATGTTTTCATTGGCCATTATTCATATGCTATTTTTACTCAATAAATACATGAATTAATGAATATGAGTAAATAAATATCCAACCTGTACTTACCTGTATAATATTTACCCTTGTCTGCTTCTCTGTCTCCGTGTCCTCCTGTCTGTCTCTAGGGACACATTTCCAGTTACAACTCAAATATGATTCAATTGGTACACAATAAAAAACCATCAGAGTACACACAAGTATTACCCGAGACAACATGTCCTCAGTCAAAAGTCAAAGCTCGACCCTAAACATCTGAATCAGTCCCGGGAGAACCCCAAAATGGCGGAACCCTCTAAAGCTACAGCGCTGCGTCACGGTGCGCACTCACTCACCTCAACTCAGCTCTGTCCTCGCCTGTCTGTCTCGCTGTGTCAGGACGGGCAGCTAGTGGAAAACTTGGACTAACCCGGTGGAGACACTGAAGGTTTAGCACGGACTGAACGAGCCGCAACAAGTGGTCGGGGAGGGGCGGGGCGGGGCCACAGGGATCACCCCACAATCAACAGGAAGACAAAATGGCGGATCCATCCAAAATCACTGCGCGCCGTCTCACCTCAGTCTTACCCCAGACAACATGTCCTCAGTCAAAGCTCGACGCTACACATCTGAATCAGACACGGGGAGAACCTCAAAATGGCGGAACCCAGCAAAGCTACAGCGCTGCGTCTAACGGCGCGCGCACTCACTCACCTCACCTCAGCTCAGCTCACCTCAGCTCAGCTCTGTCCTCGCTTGTCTCACCTGTCTGTATCGCTGTGTCAGGACGGGCAGCTTGTGGAAAACCCGGACTAACGCGGTGGAGACACTGACAGTTTAGCGCGGACTGAAAGAGCCTCGAAAAGTGAGCGGGGAAGGAACGGGGAGGCGGGGCCACAGGCATCACCCCACAATCAACAGGAAGACAAGACATGTTGATCACAGAGAAATCGAGTGACACTCACTGGAAATCACTGCAGGGACAAAGTCACTGACGCTTTCAGCAGCTTATTAACCAGGCCATTAATTTCATTTAATATGTTCTCTCTCTCTCTCTCTCTCTCTCTCTCTCTCTCTCTCTCCTGGTGCATTCACAGTCCACTCTCTCCGTTGGAATTTTCGCTTCTCCTCACCTTTACATTATTTGGCTCATAAAACACTGAGGAAGGCCAGTCAGGGGTCAGGGGTCATCTGAGCCATTCACATGTAGGTCACATCTTGGGTTTGTTGGAGCTTCAGCCACGACCACGACATCATTGCCTTCTTCAGACTTCAGCTTTCAACATGGTCCCGCTGACTGTCAGCGTGTACATGAAAACAATGACATGACCGCACTGTCGTCTGGGAACACTACACAAACAACCATTACATAAAACATAACTTCTCTTATCAACCTTAGTGACTCACAGGATACTCAGATGCATTATTAAGCCAAGACATCAGCAAGTTTGCTTTTGTATCAAAACTTTATTTATTAAAAAAAGAATCAGTTGAAATAACATTTCTATAAAAAAGGAGCATGGGACTGTTCTACAATGAATTTTTAAAAAAAAAACAGCAATTGTATACAACAGTGAGGATAGAAACTTCACTCAACACAATCTGAGATACATTGTAGTCCTCATCTTCCTCATCATCATCATCATCATCATCTTGATCCACAAACTAAATGTCATCTAAAATATTGCACTCACTTTTCTAATTCGGTAATGATCGGTCTACAAAGCGGACGTCTTTAATTGGAGGATGAAGTCAATGTGTTTTTATTCTGAGCCATCTGTGGGCTCCTTGTTCAAACACTGACTATCTGAAAGTGAAATTATACGTGACATAACAGCCATTTTAATTTGGCCCTTTTCTCCCCAATGACGTGAAGTCATTGTCTTTTGGAAATGTGTCAGCCTTGAACAATCCGCTCTGGAGCTGACAGTCCATTTCACAGAACACTTTCAAAGTCAGCACATCCCCATCAGCTCCACTACTACTCTACTCAGACTGTTCATTGTAAAAAAAGGCTTACATACAATAAGATGCAGAAGAAATGAAGAAGAAAACTGATTTATTACGTGTCTTTCTTCTGTGCAGAGAGAACTAAAGAACAGACTTCTAATCAACTGACGGGATATTCTGAAAGCAAAGGCTCATGGGCTTTCACTGAGCAACGGGTCAGAACAACACTCTGATGTCAACACAAACAAGGACCAGATCAGGGTTTAACCAGTTTGACCAGTTAGCAGTCCTGCTGTCTTTATGGAATGATTTACTTCCTTCCTGGCCAGCACTGGAAGGAACCGAAGCCAGTCGAACCGTTTCATGCTGTAAAAGAGCAATTTGTAAGAAACGCTGAAGAGTCTCGCATGTGTCTCACAGCTGTGAAGGTCAAGTAGCCGATCCAGACCAAGTTCCGGATGCCGGAACAGTCACATCAACGAAACTGTTTTAGAATCCATCCTTCCATAAGAAGGTCACACCCATCCACTCTCCCTGGACTCGGTCCATCGAGGACCTACATGGCCACTGTAGCCTCCCGTCTCCGTCGTCCTCTGTCCCCACAGCAGCTCGCCACTCCATCAGGTGTCACTTTATTATATCAAATAAGTACGAGTATTCAATGTTAACCACTGACCGGGCGTCCTCTCTCCTCCGTCGTCATGGTTTCAGCTCTGCTCTGGTGACTCGCTCCGACACGCCCGGTCTGTAAGAAAGACGTGTCTGAGAGTGATCATCAACTACCAAGAAAAAGGTCATGTGACATCATCAGCTTGAAGACAGATCATGTGACCCATCCTTCTCCATTCTTCCTCAGTAGGGCTTCAGCGTGTTCATGTCAGATCCTCACGCAGTAAAAGACATCGCACTGAGCCTCAACAACAGCAACCCCGGGTGAAACCTTCAAAATAAAAGCCAGCTGACTGACCTGCCGTCCCCACAAACGCTGCTCTGGAGAGGGTGGAGGAGCTGGAGGAGGGCATGGCCACTACAGTCACATTCAACTCCTCCCTAAGGACCATGTGACAGGAGTGGTGGCATTTCGTCCTCTTTACTCTCGTCAAATGGAGTCAGCTAAAAACTGAAAGATGAACAGTGCTTAACAGCAGAAACAATGAATGCAATGTTTTCACATCGCCCAAACGTCAGCGCCAACGAAAAATCAGTTCAGCCTCTTATATGTTGTTCATTAAACAAAGCAGCGCCATCACAGCAAACTTGAACACGTTAAATGTGAAATACACAACACCTTGTGACACATTGCATCTGCGTCCTGAGCGCTTGGCTTCCGTACCAGGCCGCAGCTGAGCCAACTGCTCATCACAATAACACATTAAACATCGTCACAAAAAAATCACAGTAAAAACACATCTCAAATACTGTTAGAAATCACAGACTATTATGACTGACTTTATTTCTTCCCTACCGCATCAAAATGGTCCCGCTAACTGCAGCTAACTCAGGTCGAGAACACAGAGTTGGATTGACGATCGACGCTCATTCGAACCCACTTTTCTATTAATATATCATCAAAACAATCTTCTGCATTCAGCCGGACTAGGACAAACATGTCCTCCTGCTGCACGAGGGCTTCTCTTCTAACCCTAACTGGTGATGTTACGTTCTTGAACGTTTCGGTCTGAAAGAACGAATTTTGTATATGAGTTGGCGTACTGAATCCTGGCAGTCAGTGACTCGTTCCTTTTCATGTATCTTCCGTCACCACATGGCCGCTGATATGCATTAATTCTGTCAGGAGGACAGGAAACAGAATCAAGTCCTCGTTCATTTGTCACATGACAGCCAGGCTGCTCGGGCTGTGTGACGAGCAGGAAGCGCAACAGTTCGTTCATTCGGGTCTTTCCGTCGTTCGTTCGTCACGCCAGGCTGCTCGGCTGTCTGATGAGCAGGAAGCGCAACTGTTCGTTCATTTCGGTCTTTCGTTCTTCCGACTCCTTCATTTGTCACGTGACTAGCAACACAGACTGCCGCTTACAGCGGTACGTTCGCTCTTACAGATTGGTCTCCCGAGTCCCTTTCGTGCTGTTAAACAGTGGTATGGTGGACAGGACACAAGTCCCTTTATTGTGGTGTGGAGTTACTTTCCTTGATTTTCTCACGGTTTAAATATCTTGTGGCATTTTGTGTACTATCCTGTGTGTTTAGAAAACCTGTCTCTCTTACAAGGGGTACAGCGCCACCTGCTGGAAAATGAACGAAATAACTCAAAATAAGATTAGTTCTCTTCTACTGTACGAGATTATGAGATGCTAATCAGTAAAAAGATTCATTTATCCCATCACTAACCCTAACCCTTCTCAAGGAGCAAACAGGTGATGCATTCAGATACGCTCAGAAAATTCACTTACCTGGCGACACACACTGCGGATTTCTGTATATGACAGCACCCTCAACAGAAACAACACAAAACTCACGCTAACCACAGTCCTCAATAGAAAACACAACGTCGACAAAGAATCAAAACAACAACAAAATCCTCCTTAAGCAAAGAAAAAAAACAAGATGGTCCACAAAAAAAAAAAAAAAAAAATACAAGTTACTTCTTAAAATCCAACTCAGGCCAGGGGCTAGGGTTAGGGTTAGCATTAGCATACGTGGTTAGACGTATTGCCTTTTGCTCCCAAGTCCAACTGCCCAGTCATCGGATGAAAGGGGGGGCATCAAGATCATCTAAATAAATCTCAGTCTCATTTAGTGGATATCATCCCTAACCCTATAAAGTTATCATCTTCCTTAAAAAAGGACACAAACAACATTATTTTAGGATTTAGGCCACTGCACTTTATAATAATAACAGACACACACACAACAACTCTAAACAATGATTACATGGAACATCAACAACATACAGTAGTAAGTCACCACAATTTTACAATATATAAATATTAAAAAAAAACACTGAGCTGATCAATACTGTCCCAAGAAATACGAAGCACATAAATACTGTATGAAGGAGTTTCAGAAATACTTTAAAGAAAAAGACATTATCTCAATATTATAATTCCTGTAACAGAAGAAGCACTTTGCTACATTACACATTTAAGATCCTTCACTTTTTCACAACAGCACATTTCAGGTCACAATCATTTTCTTTATGGTTCATTCTTTTTATTTGTCTGTCTGTTGACTTTGACATCATTTTAAACTAAGTCACATATTAATCATCTTTTAAACAGGAAAAGCACTTGTTGGCAGTTAAGGTGGAATGGTTGTTAAGGTGGACATAAGGTTCCATCAGAGCCCAGGTGGTCATAATATGAAGATCCAAGGAAAATGACTATTTCTACTTCCTGCGAAGACAGAAAAAAAAGCACAGTGAGACATTTTGGCTCGGATGTTGTGTTAAAGCCACATGCGCTTATTTCATCTGCTGGGGAACTTTCTCAAGAACACATAAATCAGCCAGGGCAGACCGTGTGTGTCCCCAGAGTCAGTGTGTGTCCCAGGAGTCAGTGTGTCTCCTCAAAGTCAGTGTGTGTCCCCAGAGTCACTGTGTGTCCACAGAATCAATGTGTGTCCCCAGAGTCGGTGCAGACAGAGGTCACATCACGGAATGATGATAACACTTCCACTCCAGTTTCCAGTTTTTTGGATTCTGTCTTCAGGGTCACTCTACATATTTTAGCAGATAGCACCAGGGGGCGCTGTGACTTGACCTTTCTTTGAGCGACTGACAGTTACTCAGATATCAGAAAGATGCCCTGGGTTCACCTGACCGTCCGAGGCTGTCACGGGGTGGAGGTAGCACTTGTTGTGTTGTAGCTGTGGTTGTGTGATTGTCGGGGGGAGTGATGGCGTCGATTGGAGGGTGCCCCCCCGCCCCCTCTGAGGGTCACCCTGGAGGACACAGAGGATGACGGCTGCTGATGTCCGGCTCTGATTGGTTTAGCTACAGGGACACAGGTCACAGCTGATTCACCTGTTCATCGTTTACAAAAGGAAATAAACACGAATCACATTGTCCCCGACTCACCTATCTGAGCAGAGTGTCCTCGTCTGGACACGCTCTTCGAGTAGACAGCTTCTTTGATGCGCTCCACTTCCTGTTGGTAGCGTTTCCGGTCTCTCGCAGCTGACTGCTTGGCATCCTTCAGGGAGGACTCTAAAGATTTCACTCGCTCTGCCGTGGCCCGCAGGCGTTTCTCCAGCTTTGGCAGCTCACAGCGAAGGTCTGCGTTGTCCCGCACCAGCTGTGGAGCAGAATATAACTTTTAGCAGCTGGACCATTGTTCACCGACCTGGCGACAGCAGTTCCATCCCAGTGCTGCACAGGTCTCACCTGTTTGTGAACCCTGCCCAGCTGCTCCAGGTTATTCTCTAAGAAGATGATCCTCTGTCTCTGAGCCAAACTTCCTCCAGCGTCATCGCTGTCGTTCTCTGAACTCTGTTCAAAAACCAACCAGCTAATATCAGCACTGACGATCTCATAAATCATTGAATATATGGACGCTTTAGAAACGAAGTGACGCATCATCTTTGACTAATTTGACTCAAATGTTTCAGTGAATAATAATAATGTGATTCTGGGGGTTTCAGGCTCTGCTCCATCATTGCTCTTGTCCCACCTTGTCCTCTCAATACTGGGGTCCCTCAGGGTTCTATCATGGGTCCCCTCTCTCTGTGCACCGGTTCTCATTCACACCCATGGCTTTTCTTACCACAGCTGTCCTCCAGTCTGAATGCCTGTCTGCATGGTTAGGCCTAAAAATGAACCCTGTCTGGAATATTTTCCCTTACAGGAATATTTTCCCTTAGAGGGAAAGTAGATTGTTCTTCAGGATTATTGCTGTTCGGGGTGTTTGCCCTTTTATGTTCAAACAGATCTGGGCTCAAAAGATTAAAAATCCAAACAGAGCTCCTCTTACATTCTGTACTCGGCTGCAGACGTCCTGGATGAAGAGTTTACGAAGGTAATTCAGTGTCTGCAGCTCTTTGGCCTGTTGGATAAAACCGAATCATTACTGACCAGAACATGACATCACAGCTGCACATTCAGAGGATGAAGACTGAAGTCCACGTACCACTGTTTCCTCCAGACCCTTCAGATCCTCTTTGGCTTGTTCTCGTTTTTCATTCAAGAACCTGAATCACACAGAGACCAGGTCTGAACACACGAAGGTGTACATATATTTTTGTATGAAGTGTGTGTGTGTGTGTGTATGTATAACACAGGTTTTACATGAGCAGAAAAAAACTCACAGAAGTTTTTGGAGTTTCTGTTTTTTTCTCTCGTCCTCAGCTTTGAGTTTATCAAAGTCGGACTGAATCTTCCTCATCTCCAGCTGCAGAGCCTGATGCACACTGAGAGATACCACACTCACCATGTACTGCTGAACTTTCTCCTCACATTACTACTGCTTACATGAAAGACACCAAGCTCAAACAGAAACAACATGAGGATGAAATAAAGCGGTCAGATGACATCAGTTGTAACGTAACAATAACAATGAATCACGTACTCTTTCAGTTGCTCAGCGTCTCTCTGTTTCTGTTCAATCTCATCTCGAAGTCGACTCTGTTGCTTTTGATGAACTTCTCTGTGGTTCTCCATCTGTTCTTCTAAAGCTCTCTGCAGAACAATTAACACTATCTTACATTGTGTTTTAACATGTGTTGATTTTATTTCCTCCACTAAATATAAGTCAGTCATTGATGAGTTTACCTTCATCTCAACAGCATCCTTCAGTCTGCTCTCTTTGTCCATCACTGTTCCCTCATGCATTTTATCTGTGCACGCGCACACACACACACAGAAACAGACTAAATTAATGTGGCTTCGTCCCTAAACTGACGTTGATGCCGACAGACAGCAGGGCTACATGTAACCATGGTGACCTCTGACCTTGAGCCTGGAGCTTGGCGACCTCCTCCATCAGAGCATCCTGACTTTCTTCCAGCTGACGGTTCTTCTGCTCCACCTTGTGAAGGTCGACAGTCAGAGACGACAGCTTGGCCTGGAGCTGGAGCCGCAGACACAAGAACGTGTCATGACATGAGTAAATCTTCGATTCCATTAGAGCTGCATCTCCTCACCTGTGACACCAGCAGCTGCAGGCGGCTGAGCTCCATCTCGCTCGCCAACCTGCTGCAGGTGTTTTCATCCAGCTCCAGCTCCAGCTGTTTGCTGTGGGACACGAGAGACTTCACCTCAGACTTCATCTTACTGATGTGGAGACGAGCCGCCGTGAACTCGTCCTCCATCGTCGTGCTGCTCTCAGTCAGCTGAAGACAGTGAATGATACCACAATGAGACAGGAGCAACGGGGGGTTTGCTTCTCCCACAGCAGGCGACAGAGTCTTACAGCTCTGAGGTCGCTCGTCCCGAGGACACTGCCGATGTCTCCGAGGTCTCTGAGCAGCATGTTGAGGATCTCAGCAGACCTCTTCTTATGATGTGAGCTGAACTCCTGCAGAGACGAGAACTCCCTCTGAACCGTTTCCAGATTCCCCTGCAGACACCGAAGATGCAAACCAGCTGAGAAACGTCCACGACGTCTGATTTCACAATATCTGGTGGTGGTGTAAGCAATGCTAGTTCTGCTAGCCCAGGGGGTAGCCTCACAGTTTTGTGTACAAGCTCCTCGTTCAGCTGTTCGTTTCTGCGGTTCTTGTCCTCCACCTCCTGACTCTTGTGGTCGTAGTTGACTGCAAGCTCCTCTAAAGCCTGAAGCACCTCCTTCACCTCCTCTTTGGCCGAGTTATTGTCTCTATGCAGCTGCGTCAGCTCCCCCTGGAGGCGCTCCAAGTCCTGACGGCCCAACGCCAGCACCTGGATGAAGGATGATGGGTTAGACAGTCAGTCGGTCAGTTAAGACTTGTTGGACACATGGGACAGAACACTGACCTCATCTTGATCCATCAGCTGCTGTTTCAGTGTCTCTGACAACTGACTCTGTTGATTGATCTCATCGTCCTGAAACATGAGTCAGCAAATCACCAACCATTAACTTAGCATAGCGTTTCTGTGACTCACTAACAAGAGTCACCTGAGACTCACTTTGTCGTCCAGCTGCTTGTAAAGGTCGGTGATGAGCGTCTCATACTGAGCCTTCTCCTCGTCAGACAGAGGGTCAGCGGGCGTGGCCAAGCTGTCCATCACCAGCATGGCGTCGGTGCTGCTCTTCCTGTTCCTGTTGCTCAGCTGCTCGTCCACAGGTACGCTCTCACCTAGAGGGACATTTGATTGACATGTTAGCTGTGCTCCTCATTGCTCCATTCATGCTACTTCAGATTCTCCTCCACCCGTACGTCCAGCAGGGCTTCAACTGCTGAATACCAATACTATGAATTATACTACAACTATTACTATTACTTTCATTAGCTCTATTACTAGTATACATACACACACACACACACACACACACATATATATATATATATATATAGCTTTTTTTTTTAAACATGGATTTATTTGTTCACCTTTTCTCCAGCGTTTCAGTTCCTTCTCCAGTTTCTGAATCACAACATTCAGACTCCTGTTCTTCTCTTTCTCCTTCTCATATTTTTTCTTCCACTCCTCAGCCGTCAGCTCCAGGTTCACAGACACAGTGTTCTTGATGGTTTTGGCTCTGAAACAGGGGCAGGGTCAGGGGACCTGCTGATCAGTGTATAACCCATCTCTAGGTAAAGTACTGAATACAGGACTGATCACAGTGATGACGAACGCCACTACTATTGTCAATGATCCCTCCAATATTAGAATGAATATTGTCTTCCTGTCCAGTACCTCTGTCCAAACATCAGCGTGGACTTGGTCTCTGTCTCGTTGTAAATGGACGGCGAGCAGCAGATGATGATAGTGGTTCGACAGTTTCCTCCCAAAGAGTCCTGAAGAATTCGAGTCATCTTGCTGTCTCTGTAGGGGACGTGAGTTTTCTACACGGAGACACAGACATGTCACAACAGGAAGTACAGTGCTCTAATAGTGAGACAGGAAGTTGAGTGTCTCTCACCGTCCCTTCACTCAACGCCGCAATGACGTTACCCAAAGCTGACAGAGACTTGTTGATGTTTTTTGCTTCGTCCAACACAGCACCCTCCGCCCCCGTCTTACTCACCTGGAGGACAAAAGGACGGATAGATCAATAACAGGACAAGTGAGAGAGAAAGATCAGACAGGGGACAGACAGGGGACAGACATCTGAATAGAGATATCCAGGCTAGAGACAGAGAGGGGAGGACATACCGGTGGACAGCCATAAACAGATTAGAGACAGACAGGTGAGACACAGACACCTTCTCGCTGCCTGCCAGGTCCACCAGGTAAAGTTTTCCAGACAGTTTTGTCTCCGTCTCCACGTTCTCCTGCTTTATGTTGATCAGAAAAATACTGTGACTGCGAGAGCTGTGCTCGTTCATGTCTGCAAGAGGAAGAACAACTTGGATCAGTCATTGTCCTCAGAGGAACACACGTCCACCCATTCAAGGGTTCTGTACTCTGTTCCATCTTCATTCTGCAGCAGCAGGACTTCAAGATTTAAGACCATGAAGGAGCTCTGACATCATACGTCAATGAAGGATTAGTTCAGAACAAAACCATGAATGGGTTCGGGACAGTAGCATCAGTATTCAGTACAGCAGTATTAATACACTCACTGGTCACTGCCACATGTCGGTTTGCTTTTCCCTCGTCGATAACATCCATCACTTCATCAGGACTAGAAACGAAGCGCTCTGTACAACCCTACACAGAGTACACTATTACTGCAGTATTTATGTAGTACAGTGCAGTAATCATGCATCCTCTTACACATCTAGTACATATACTACATGCATATAATAATATGTTTAAAAAGGTTGTTTTGTAGTACATGTATTAGTAGAAGTTGTATGTGTAGGTGTACTTGTTGTAGTAGTGTACATGCAATCATCGTTACAGAAGAACAAGCAGTAGTACACAGTGTATTGTAGTGCTCCAGATCAGATACCTTTACGAAGGGAACCCTGTTCTTATCCTCGTGCACGGCCAAGTTTGTCTTTGACACTAAAACGTGAAATGATGAGTCAGCAGTTTCTTTGATTATTCACGTTAAATCATAATTCAGTGATGAATCAACAACAACATGAAATCTTTACCATCCAGCAGGTCTCGGATTTTATCCAGGTAGATTTCAAAATAAGAGACCTGCAGAGAGACTTTGATTAGGACTTTTGAAATGAAAGTATTGATTATTTATCTATGAATTAGAATTTACTTTGTATCATGTGGACAATTAAGGTCAGTGACGTCATTACCTTGATGTGAAACTCCAGGTTTTCATCCATTGAGTAGATGTGGTCAAAAATGTCTTGAGAGATCCGTGGAATGATCCCCATGAGGGGAGGATCATGAAGGTTCCCCTGAAAGACAACAAGCATTTTTATAACAGTTAGAATCTTATTGAATTATTACGTCAACATATTTGTCCTAAATGATTTCAACACAAACAAAAGTAGCTGAAATATCGGATTTCCAAACTGACCTCCATAGTGTGAGTCTTTCCTGACGACGTCTGACCGTACGCAAAGATCGTCCCATTGTATCCGCCCAGTACATCTGCAACATCAACAATACACACACACACTTTTATTTTGGAAATCTGGTGAAAAACCTTGAACTTGAAACAAGACAAACAATCAGAATGAAATAAGCAGCAGATCATAAATATCCCAGGTCAATAAATTGGTTTACACCTTCAGTCCATTTTCAGGGTGGACATGATTTGACCTTTAAATAACCCAGTGCTCCCACTGCTCCCACTGCAGTTAGCCACTCCAAACACATCTGATTACCTAACCACCCTCACCTGGGCCACAGGAGGGGCGTGGCCCACAGTTCAGCTCAACAATAAACAACAACATAACAACAATGGTTTCTCCTCTTCTGTTTTTCTAGATCTAAAAATATAAACAATCTGTTAGTGTACTGATCCGAGACAGACAGTGAGACAGACAGGCAGATAGTGAGACAGTGAGACAGACAGAGAGACAGGTGACTGACCTCTGACAATCTGTTTGGCACACGTGTCGTAGACCTGAACTTGTTCCGTGTTCGGGGTGAAGACTCTGTCAAACACATACGGTTTCCCCTGAAAAAACAGGAGACAACCTGTCAAAATAAAAGCCTTTTGTCGTATATTTTATTGTTTCTGGCGTGACCACCCCCTTGGACTCATTAACCAATCAGAACAAAGTGAGAACGTCCTGGACAGACGTGATGAACAAAGACATTAATGAGCTTGAATATCACATTATTAGTGAGTCAGTAACAGACAGTAACAGACAGTAACAATCAGTTCCAGACAGTAAGACATATAGCAGACAATAACAGTCAGTATCAGAGAGTTACAGACATATAACAGACAGTAATGGTCAGTATCAGATAGTAACAGACATATAACAGACAATAACAGTCAGTATTAGACAATGGCAATAATAATCATCCTTTATTATTGCTCCACACATCATATATCAACGGACAATAACGGACAGTAACAGCCAATATCCGAGTATAACGGACAGTAACAGACACTCACCGACACAACCACCGTGTCCTCTCCATTGAATTTGGGGATAAATTTGTCTCCGCGGCTTCTCTCCGCTTCGTTCAGCGGCCTGAAGCGACACATCACCTTCACCCCGCACAGCCCGCACTGCCCCGCATCCGCCATCACCGGCAAAACACCCTGGTCCAGATCCCGACCCTGGTCCTAATCCCGATCCCGATCTGATCTCGGTCCGGTCAACACAAATCAAAGCACCGGCAGAGAACCGCTGAGCTCGGTCCGATCCTCACAGAAGCTCCGCTAAACACGCCCATCACACGGGAGTATCGAGCCGCGAGGAACTCTGGGACATGAAGTCTTTGAGAATATCCAGTGATGATCAGTGACTGACACGTGATCAACAGATTTGTATGCTAACAACTAATGGGGGGGGGGGACTCTGGTTAACGATACTCGTTTCCTCTGCAATGAGCACATTTAGTGTTCGTCCTTTGATGTGTGTGTGCAGAACTGATGAGTTGACATTATTTTCCTTCATCATGTCAGCTTAAGTGAAGCTGAACTCACCAGCATTTCACCATAAAAACTTTGTTCTGGCTTCACGTTTATTTGACGAGATGCATTTTTTATTTGAGTGAGTCAGTGATTTAAAGGCCGAGGAGCCACATGTAAAAATATAAACAAATGTCATTGAATTCAAATGTCTCATTAAAAAAAAAGAAACTAGAAATGTGAGAAATAAATAACCGATTAGCGAAGACAGACTCATGGACCAACCAGAGGGAAGATACAGCCACAGGAAACTAAATGAAAGCCAACTGTACGACAGTCACATCAATAACAATAATTAGAAGAGAAACAGTAAAATCTTCTGATTGGACGCTGAGACGATGATGCCATCATCATCATCTTGTAGAGGTCACTGCAGGTCACATTCACTTGTCAGACACGGGGTGCAGTGGCGTCTGCCGGAATACGATGTCATGTGACCTCCATGGGCAGCACTGTTTCCGACAAACCGTTCAGGCGTCTGTCCGCTTCGTTGGAGTCTCTGAGGACGATCAGGTTTTATTAGTTAGAGGCTGTTCACCCCCCTCCCCCCACGTGTGTGTGTGTGTGTGTTTACCTCCCAGCGGACACTTTGGGAACTCTGTCCAGGCTGGCCGCGATCTTTAAGGCAGAGGTGGGCGGGGCAGAGGGTCGAGGAGGGTGGGGCTGTGCAGGAGAGACGGCCCCCACGTGGCTCCTTGGGTGGGGAAAGGACTGATGAGGAGGGGAAGAGGAGCAGTGTCGAGCCTTCAACCCTGACCTGTTCAGAGGTGAGGAGGAAGAGTACGGAGGCCTGGAAGGACCTGAAGCAATAAACAGTCAGATCACTGCATGTTTACGGGGAAGTGGCAGGAGGGGGCGCTCACCTAAAGGACGGATGCCATTCACACCGGTCCTGTAGCCTCTGACCTCAGGGATGACAGAGGAGTGCGGGGCACGGATCACAGCGGACGCTGCAAACTGAGCGCTCGCAGAGTCCAGAGTCTTTGAGCTGGAGTCACATGACCGAGTCGCCTACAAACAAAGACAGTTACTGATCTGCTAATGCTAACAGTGATAATCATGAAGCTAACCCTGGTTTGCTCTGGATGCTAATGCTAACAATGATAATCATGAAGCTAACCTGTGCCATGTGGTTCTGTTCCAGCTGCTGTCTCTGCATCTGGACCAGCTGCTGCTGGTGGCTGTGGTACTGCTCCTCCGTGATGCCTCCTGCTGGTGCGCAGACAAACATGTAGAATCTGATTTCACGATGCAATTCACGCGAACAAAGTTTCTTACGTCAGGTTGAAGATATTAGTCGTCAAATGCAAATAACAGAGACGAGTGGACGTTGGTGAAGCTCGTCTGAGGCTCCGGTGGATCATGTGAAAACACGAAGGTGAACAGACCTGGTCCACGGGCAGGCGCCAAGCGACAGGCGAGCGTGTTGGCGTCCAGCGTGACTCCGCCCCTCTGCTCGTAAGCGGGCCGCGGCCTGAAGAAGAACCTCCTCAGGTTCTGAATGTTGTTCAGGACTTCAGTCAGCGAGGGTGGACGTTTTCTGTGGAGACTGCTTCTGGAGTCCGGCTGCTTCAGGGCCGGGTCTAAAAGTGACAAGGCCCGGTCCAGGACGATTCTGATCGTAATGGATGAAGGTCAAATTCAGAACGGGTCCGTCTTTCTCAGGAATAAAAGATAAACCAGCACCGGCGCTTACCTGCCCCCTCGTCCAATCCTGCGACGGCCCAGTCCCGTCCAATGAGGAGGCAGGGACAGTTCTGTCAGACAGTGGCGTACACACGGGGGGAGGAGCTCCGGACGGTCGTCTCTGCCCATTTGAGGCTGCAGACACAAACAGGTGAAACAACTGGACAGGGGACAAACGTCCACTTGTCAGGACGAAACTCACCAGGAGATATTGACATCCAGCTGTCCTCCTGAAGACAAATAGTCCGTCAGGATTATTCTCTTCATCAGGCGAGGATGGGGGGGACTGAGGAGAACCAATCAGAGTTAAGAAAACAGATGTGACGTCACCATTGGGCTGGAACATAGAGGCAGATGTGTCACTGACTAGTGGTGGCAGTGGACCCTCGTCTTCTCCTGAGCTGTGGAAGTCGTACTGTTTGATGTCGGCCTGGTTGACGGTGAAGGGCCCGGGAGGACGAGCCAGACGTCTCTGTGCAGGACACAATCTATCCCGCCTCACGGTCTTCTTCTTTGGTCTGAGCAGGTCGATGGGAAACTCTTCTCTGACGGCCTCCTGCTTCTTCTGGACTCGAAACAACCGAGGAAGTTAACCATGGAAATGACAGTAACACGCGTGTGTTGGGGATCACGCGTGTGGACTCACCAGCTTCGTCTTGGCTTCAGCTCTGTGTCTGTTCCCATTGGTCAGAGTCACTGCACTGCTGTATGCCGCTTTCTCCACCAGGGGCAGCGCCACCTCACGCAGGACGTCTCCACTGAAGTCTCCCATCTGAAACCTGAACACAGCGTCCTCACTGACCCCTCCGTGACCTCCGCACTCACACTGAATTCAATTGTAGTCCTCCGGACGCTGGACCATAGACATGAATGACACAGGCGGAGCCAGGGGAACATCTGCTGGAACTGCAGAAGCACCTTAGATGTGCTGAGGATCTGAGCCTGAATCTGTTGAAACCAAACCCCTCCTGGGCACAGGTGTGACCTCACCTGCGCTCCACCACCTCCAGGGTGAGGTGCAGCAGCTCTCTCTTGGACTTTTCTCTCCTCTTGACCATCTCCAGGATGGAGACAGTGCGGCTGAATTCTCTCCTCAGTCGAAGCATCTTCTCGTACGATGCCTCATCGTTCTTACGGTTCTGAGGAAACAGAACGCTGTCAGAAACCTTTCGAACAGAAGCTGAGGGGACCAGAGGGGGCGTGGCCTCACCTTCCTGGTCTGCATCTTCTCAGTCCTGCGTCTGAACGCCACGTACGCATCGTTGTTGGTGGAGCCATCTCTCCTCTCCTGTTTGATGTGCGGGATCAGCGACGGCCCCCGACAGCTCCTCCTCTTCCTCACCCAGTAATCGTAAACAGCCTTCAACAGGAAGTCATCCTCATTCAACTGCTGCTTCGCCTCCGACAGAGACACCAGCTGAAACCACACCCACACAGTGATGTCATCGACTGAGATGAGATCCTCCGTCACTCACACACACAGCAGCATCTCATCTCTTATGAACTGGCACAACAGACTGCTTTTGACAGTAAGATCCAGAATATATAGAATAGATAATCTGAGTGTCTATGATCAAGGGTTGACTATTCATCTTTGATGTTAACATCAACCTGAGAACAGCGAGTCACCAAACCAGGGTTTGTCCCATGGTGAGTGTGTGTGTGAAGGTTACCTGGTGCGTACTGGCCTTCTCCAGCCGATCCACCATCATTTCAAACTGCAGAGGTCTGATCTCCATCTTCCTGTTCAGTCTGTTCATCAGCGTCTCATCTTCAGAGTCCAGATCATAGTCAGGTTCCTCCAGGTCCAGAGACAGAGCTGGAAAAAACACACACACACACACACACACACACACCAAGTAAACACCTAGCTGCAGCTCGCATTTGCTCGTGTGGTGACAGGTAAATGGAACTAGTTGACATCTCTGGAGTGATACGTCACCAGATGAGCAGCGTAAACACACTGTGTGTCTGTTGGCGAACAGTTAAGTTGCCCTGAATCTTCTCTGTAACCATTTGGTCTTCGTCACCTCGGCGACTGAGTTACAGCAGGAGCACGTCAAACTTAACGAAGGATCTGGCGACGCATGCGTTTGACTGCTGACTCAAGTTTCATTCATCTTTTTTGTTTAAGTATCGGTTCTGGTATCGGATACAACCAAACGATACCCAACCCCAGTTCAGAATACTTCTTATTCTGCAACTCAGCTTCCGGAGCCTGAAACATACTTACGCTGAATGTGGATCAGCTGTTTAGGAACTTTGACGTCTCCTCTGTAGAGCCGGTCATAGTACGTGTTGTTACTCTCAGCTTCAGGAACAGGAATCACCATGTTCTCCTTCTTGTCCCTGAACACCTGCTGAGCAGAGATCGCCCTCTGCAGGTGGTGCTCCTGAAACAACACGTGACAGCTTCATCGCGTCATCATCCCTGACCCAGTGTTACCGTGTCATCAGGCGTCTCTTGTATGTACATGTAATATAGAATCATTCTTTCGGCGCAGCGTCGCCCGTTGTCATAGGAAATAGGCAAAAACATTGACGTCATTTCCGCAAGGCGACCAAGCCGGATTGGCGCTACGCTGATTTCTTACCTTGTACGTAACACATACGTAAGCAGCGTACATAAGTGTGTGTGGCCCGCTGTGCGTACGCAGGTCGTGAATGGCGCCATGGCACGGGGCTAAGTGCTAATGCTAACGAGGCATAAAAGGTGTCGTACCAGCTCCTCCTCCTTCTCCATACCGGTGGGCATCTGCGGCACCGCCCGGCTGATGGACACGCAGTCGCTCAGGTCCGGTAAATCCCGGTGCCGATAAACCGGCAGCGGTTTGACGGCGTCCAGCGCTCGCGCCCGGAACGAGAGTTTACTCATTGTTTGCGCCAAATCAGCGATGCTTTCCAGGAGCCGGCAGTTGTCGCAAACCAGCAACGAGCGCGGCGTGAGTCCGTGAGTCCGCTGCGGGCGACCTCATCGATGTGCGGGACTCCGGGCACCGGCGGCGTCAACGGGACCCAGAGGCCGGTTCTCCGCGCTGCTCCGCTCCCCGACCAGCGGCCAACATGGCGGACATGTCCACAGCGGCGGCGGAACAATCCCGTCAGCCACCGCGGCACGAAAAAAAAACAACGCGCGAGAACGTGCGCGCGCACGTTGTCCAGAAATAGAATCAAGTTTAAAACATGGACCTTTTAATTAAACCAGCAACCAATACACAGCCGTTACCATGGTGACACTAAATAGGCGTCATTCATCAGGTCACGTTTCAGTCTGTGATGTCATAATGATGTCATCAGAGCATAAATTACAGGTACACACTGTTGAGTTCAGACTCGGTGGCACGTGGGGTCAGCGTTCACAGTTCATCAGTGTGGAGTCATGTGACCGTCCCTGAGTTTGGTTCGTGCTGCGGCCGACGCTCCGATGCCAATCATCATGAACCATGAACATCTGATCTGTCATGTCACAGCACAAATTACAAAGGTCATGTCATTTTCTTATTCCAATGAAACTGAACTGATTGTTTTTTTTATTTCTTTGGACTTAAATCTGTTGACAGTTGCTTCTTCTATATAATGAAAATAACGGTCTGTATGTACACATTTTTCATCAGAATAATCTAGAATTCTACGAACCAGAACATTCTGAAAGTGATTTACTGATGTGGTACCAAAGTGAGTCCAGAGAATCGTAGAAATGTCAACTACTAAACATTGAATATGTATTCATTTATATATATTAAATGTTGTCGACAGTCATCTGTACAAACATGTAGAATTATCTGTATAAATAATTTGTCAAAAATAAAATTGTCCTGTAAATGTGTATTAAATAAATCTACGCACACACACACAGTTTGTTGCTGACATCATCATCATCATCACATCGGACAAAATAAAGTCATCCTTTTTATTTTGAGTGAAGAGCGTTCACGATGTTGTTCTCCATCCTTCTGATACTCACCTCAGCAGGAGTCCCTGCTCCGCCCTCATTGGGGGAGGAGTCTCATCATAAGCTTGACTCTTTCGGCAAGTAGTCCACGTTGGTAACCATGGTGACAACCGTGACTATCTCCTCTGGCACGGTGACATTGGCCCGTCGCTGCATCTGCACAAGTCGCTCCTCCACGCAGCCGGCGGACAGCCGGGCTTCGGCCTCGTGGTCCCAGCATTCCTCGATGGTCTCGCAGAGCAACGCCAGGCCCTGCAGAGACGAGCACGTCAGAATGCCTGTGCACGGGCAAGCCGTACAGGGTCACGTCAAATCAATCTGAGGTGCAGCAGCTGTGAGCACATCTGGGTGTGTGCACGTGAATAACAAGTATTCATAAAACAGAGACCATGTGACCTACCCCTGGATCAAGCCTGTTTCTGATTGGTGCACGCTGACCCTGACCTGACCTCCTCCAGTTACCTCAGTCACTGGGGGCACGGCTGACGCCGCTCACTCACAGCATGGTTTTTCCAGGACTCTCTGAGCGTCGGCCTCGCCTTGCTGTGGACCACGACGTCCTGCATGTCCTCCAGAGTCGGGTGCTGCCCCACCTCCTCCTCAAACGGCAGCATGTTCTTTCTTCTCCACACACTGGGTCCTGTCAGCAGAAGCATCATGATACACACGTGGGGAGCTTCTTCATCGCTCCTCTTCATGTATTCTGGTCCTGCCCGACACTGCATAGAGCGGGAACTGATATTTCTGAAATGTGTCGGGGATGACGTGCAGCTGAGAGGACCAGTGCTCCAAGCTGTGCACAGTTCAAGTTTGGAATCATTTTCTGGCTAAAAGGGAAAACGTGAGTGTTTTTACACATGGTCCCACGCAGACGGGCTTGACATCATCTCAGTACGTATTGAACTTGTTTTTATCTTCGCCTCTCTATCTTTCAGCTGTCTGTTAGAACACAACTGTTGTCTGTCCTCTGGTATCCCCTGTCGTCCATGTACATGTTGTAACAGTTGATGTCATCCAGCCAGCAGCCCTGCTTCACCACGGTCACAGCTCCTGAGACATTCTTCCAGGTGGCAAAGCAGTGCAGCCTCTTGTCTTTTTCCCCTGAGCAGGTGATCACTCTGCTGATGTTCAGCAGTGACAAGGAGGAGGAGGAGGAGGAGGAGGAAGGGCTGTAGTTGTAGTGGACACACCTATGTGTCTCTGAGCGACCCAGGATGGCACCTGAGAAGGAGACAGTCCATCAGAGTGTAGACTCACCTGCTCCTTCATGATGACATCACTGTAAACATGTGACCGCCCTTTGAGAATAAACATCAACAAATAAGCTCAGTAAACATTCATGTGATCATCACTTTAACGGACGATAAGAATATTAACACTGGTGCTACTAGGTAATACTACTGACTGTGTAAGGGCAGGGATATTAACACTGGTGATACTAGGTGATACTACTGACTGTGTAAGGATAGGAATATTAACACTGGTGATACTAGGTAATACTACTGACTGTGTAAGGACAGGGATATTAACACTGGTGATAATAACGCTGTACAACTATGTTAACACTCATATTAAACCAGAGTCCATTCCAGTACACATGAACTGAGGTGGAGGTGTAGACAGTAAGGACTGACCCTGACCCTGACCCTGACCCGGGGGGGGGGGGGTCAGGGTCAGGGCTCACCTGAGCAGCAGGAGATGAGGAACACGCTGAGGAACAGTTTGCTCTCTGGTCCCATCGTGACTTTACAGGAGCTTCGACGGAGGTTTGACAGCGAGAGCCGGCAGCATGTTCCGGTCAGGACTCAGCCCCGATGAGACCCAGGTCATGTGACCACAGGTGAGGTGCTGCGGGGTCTGAGGAGGAGCTGCTCTCACCCCGCCCCAGCTCCCCTCTTCAATCAGGCCGCTCCAAAGCTCAGGGCACACGGTGTAGCCTGACCGAGGCTAACGGCGGCTAACAGCGGCTTACCGAGCCTGACTGAGGCTGACCGAGGCTAAGGCCGACCTAAAGTTTTTCTGACAAAGGACTTGAACCCGAGAAGATGCTGACGCTGCTGACGGAGACGGTCGAGGTGAGCTCTGACTCCTCCCCTTCAGCCTGAGGGGGAGGAGTCTGAACATTACGTGATAATTAATTTATTAGGAGTGTGTGTGTGTCAGTATGTGTGTGTGTGTGTGTGTGAGTGTGTGAGTATGTGTGCGTGTGTGTGTGTGTGTGTGAGTGTGTGCGTGTGTGTGTGTGCATGTGTGTGTGTGTGCGTGTGTGTGTGTGCATGTGTGTGTGTGTGCGTGTGTGTGTGTGTGTGGGAAAAGGCTCCTCTGCTCCACTCAGGCCCATCATATGTTAAACAGCCACATGAATGTAAACAAAGGAGCCCCCCCCCCAATCAGACTTGAGGTCGACGTGTTTCCTTTCGCTAACAGAGTGAGCAGCCTCTCTGTCAATACTGATACTATGAAGTATAAATATTTGATCAATGAGTTTTGCCCCCCCCCCCCCCAGGTGGCCGGAGCTCAGGCCCTGCAGGTCAACGCAGATCAGGTGGACTTTGACAGAGTGTGTTTCAGCTACGTCCCTAGGTGCGTACCTCCGTCCACAGAGTCACGTGTACTGCAGCCACCAGGGGGCGCACAGCCCCTCCCTCAGGGGACTGTCCATCGGCCTCCAGGTCGAAGGCCGCGACCTTTTTCTAAATATGAAAACGTTCAGATGAAGTGACCCAGTTTCTAAAGCTCTGACTAAAGCTGTGACTTTTTGGAGAAAAACAACTTTTGTGTGTGTGTGTGTGTGTGTGTGTGCGCAGTACGGAGGTTCTCAGACATGTGACCTTCAGGGTGGAGGCGGGGCAGACGGTCGCTCTGGTACATTTGAGTCTTTGACGTTCTCTAAAGGCCACGCCCACCAAACGTCTCCTTCCATGGTTGTTTTTATTTGACTCACGAGACGTCGTCTCTTCATCATCATCGTAGCTGCTGTTTCATCACATTAAAACTGTGAATCAAAACTTCATGAGCTGAGTGTGTGTGTGTGTGTGCAGGTTGGTCCATCTGGTTCAGGAAAAAGCTCCATCTTGCGTCTCCTGTTCAGATTCCACGACCCTCAGAGCGGCTGCATCCGCATCGACGGGCAGGACGTCTCCAAGGTACACACACACACACACACACACACACACACACACACACTAACAGGCCGGACTGAGTGTGTGAGCCAGTCACACTGTGAATAAATCATAGTAAAAGGTTCATAAATAAAACAGCAACAAGTCCAGACACCACGTGTGTGTGTGTGTGTAGAGAGAGTTGTGGTTGAAGTATATCTGTTTGTAATTTGCCAAATGTCCCAGTAAAATCCGATCTGTTCAAACACACTCACACACACACACACTCACACACACTCACACACACACACACTCACACACACACACACACACACACATACACACACACACACACACACACACACGTGCAATGTGCTTCACTCCGTGCTGGTAATGAGGTCGTTGTTTGTAATTACGCAGCAGGAGGAATTTCATCAGGGCTCACACCAGGAATTCTCTTAAAGTTGATTCTTCATCGATCAGAGGAGGAGACTCCTCCTCCTCCTCCTCCTCCTCTGCTGGAGGAGGTGAAGACACTGGAGCTTCGTCCCTGGTTGTTGGGAGGAAGATGAGAGCAGGAAGGAGGCAGCAGGTGTTTCCTGTTGTCGCTGTAAATACTTTTCTAACGTGTCACCATCAAAGCGCCGCCGGACGCCATGTGGCCGACATGTGTGATGCCGGCGTCCTCCACTGATGACTCATGTGTTTGTGCGAGTCAGTTTTCCTTTTTTAGATTAGAGGCGATAAAACGTGCACTTCCTGTTATTCTGTGACACGCCTCCCCGGCGGTCAGCTGAGCAATAACGAGGCTAACGAGCTGAGTCGTGATAGAAGCTGCTATCAGAAATCCTACGACCGTCCGGTGAGGTCGTGGTCGTGGTCGTGGTCGTGGTCGAGCTCCGACCTGTCTCCAGAGCAGCTGAGGAGACAGATGGACTTTAATGGCGGTCGTTAGGTGACGTGAGGACAGCTGTCTCACACTCAGTAAAAAACATGAAAAGAGTTTTTTCTTAATCTTTGTTTTTTGAACATCTGGTCTCGTCATGAGAAGCAGATGTGACGAGCAGCAGAGACTCCGGCGAAGGTGAGGGACTTTGTCTCGTTGTCCTGCACCCTGAGCCGCCGGAGACGGGACGTACAGAAGTGGTCAGTTACTGAGGACACGTCAGCAGATCTTCAAGCGTCCGTCCATCTGAAGACGTGAGGATCGCTGCACACGGGTAAAGATGAATCCGTCTGACAGGGAGGACGATGGAGGACAGAGACAGAGGGACGCAGAGACATCGCTCTGGGATGAGATGAATAAAACATGGGAGGAGTCATGCAACATTGATGCTGAGTGTGTGTGTGGAGAAGAACCTGACCCTGTGACCTGTGTTCAGACTCCTCCCCCTCAGGCTGAAGGGGAGGAGTCAGAGCTCCTCGCCCATCAGTCAGTCCAACAGGTGATGAAAAGATGTCTGTCCAGTAGATTCTGGGACTCTGTCTCTGTCTGTCTCAGGTGTAGCAGACCTCTCTGCGGTCGTCCATCGGCGTGGTCCCCCAGGACACGGTTCTCTTCAATGACACAGTCGGCCGGCGCACGGCCACTGATCGGGAGGTGGCGAGCGTGGCCGCGGCCGCCGACATGCACGCCAGGATCCTGGAGCTGCCTCAGGGTCAGGCCGCCGCCGGCGTGAGTGGACATGCTGGCGACCTCTGTCTCTGAGCGTGTTGTGGTCTCGTGGCGCCAGGCTACGACACGGAGGTGGGCGAGCGAGGGCTGAAGCTGAGCGGCGGCGAAAAGCAGAGAGTGGCGATCGCTCGGACCGTCCTGAAGGAGCCGCGCATCATTCTGCTGGACGAGGTGAGGTCTGCTCGCCGACTTGCAGAGGGCGACTCCTCCCACTGAATCCTCTTCTTCTCTGGTTCCTCAGGCCACGTCTTCGCTGGACACCCAGTCGGAGAGGAGCATCCAGGCCTCGCTGGCCAAGGTCTGTGCCGAAAGGACGACCATCGTGGTCGCACACAGGTGACGCCATGCCCCTTTATCATTTGTGTCTGACCTGACTGTCCCTGAATTCCCTCGTGAGACAGAAAAGACCCCAAACCGTCGGTGGGTCCAGAGAGCCTCTGCTCGGCGGTCCTGGACTGTAGGTCCGGTCCCGGTTATGTGGGCGTCGGCGCTGTGCATCAGAGCAGATGAAAGGAGCAGGAAAGAAAAGCCGGATTAGGGCAAACAAAGAGAAGGATGACGAGATTAAAGGGAAAGCTGATTGGCTGACGTGACGCCTGATGACACGTCAACAAAAGGAACAGATGTCGTCTGTGACCCGTGGCGGCCATCGCCGTCGGAGGCTCGACCTTCTTAGAAGAGCGAGAGGAGCTGTCTCCAGGTTCTCATCCGATCCTCTGGAGCTGTGACATCATCGACCAACATGGCTGCTCTGAAATCAGGTGGCAAACTCGCTGCTCCGGCTCCGAGAGCAAAACAAACGCTGACATCTGCGTCCTCTGGGAACAGAGACGTGTCCACCTGTGACCAAGGCTGTCCATCAAATATTGAACAGCTGGACGTCCACAGAGCGCCGTTCATACAAGCTTAATACCCACACGCTATTTTTAGACTCGTCCATTTATGGCAGGAAACGAGCAAAACTCTGGTTTCCTGGGTCACATGACGCTGGGAGCCAATCAGATGCCAGCGTGGCTTTAATCACGCTCATGAATATTAACGTGAATAATTTACAGAGAAGTTCATTCAGAGTTCTCCAGTTGCCACGAGCGACCGCCATCTTTGTCTCGCCCCACCCCCCACAGACGTCCACTGAGCCGAGTCTCAGAGAATAGTTCAGTTTCAAATTAAAAGCACGGCGTTCACGGGCTGTCGCCACAGCAGCCACAGACCGACTCCGCTCGTCCTCTTGTCCTCAGAGGACACGGACAGTGAGTGACCAGCCTGGTGTTGCAGGTTGTCGATCGTCATTGGCGCCGACCAGATCCTGGTGCTTCACAATGGACACGTCGCAGAGAGAGGGAGGTATGTGTGTGTGTGTGTGTGTGTGTGTGTGTGTGTATGTGTGTGTGTGTGGGGGGGGGGGGGGGTTCAGAGTGTTTTAGTTTGTGACCTTTAAACCTCCTGGTGACATCACAGGCCCAGAGGCTGAGTCTCACACACACACTGAGTGCAGCGGACCCTCCTCCTCCATCTTTTCATGGACACTGTGATGTAAACACAGGCCCGAGGGGGGGTCCTGTCCTTAGGGTTGACCCTCTGTGTGTGTGTGTCCTCGTGCTTTCATTAATTCATGGTGAAGTTGGTTGAAGTCTGATCCACTCTGTCCCTCCTCCTGTCCAGGCACGAGGAGCTGCTGCAGCAGGGAGGGCTGTACGCAGCCATGTGGAGGACGCAGCAGAGGACGCTGAGTGGACCAACAGAACCTCAGGACGCTCGTCACGCTCCTGTGAGACACTGAAACCGCAGCGTCCTCAGGAGGAGACGCAGCGAGGAGACGCTGTCCTCGGCGTTCTGTGGATGTTTTGGTCAAAACAGGCTGAATGTGTTTGGAGGAAGTGTCAGCAGCCTCAGGACTGGAGGACACAATGTGTGTCTCCTCCTCCATGTCCCCGCAGGAGACGCAGCGTTGATGAAGAGGAGGAACAAAGGAGGCTCTGACACGTCTCTGCTCTCTAACAGTGTTTTATTGACTCTGCATGCAACTAGAGACGCTGTGGACACGCTGTGGACACGTCACATGTTGTCAGAATGGAGGAGGTTAATGCTGGAGCCTGTGCATGTTTCATGGGACACACACACACACACACACACACGTCTTTATTAACAGTGGACAGCGGGGGCAGTCTCAGGGCTTCATATCTTGGCCTCCTCCTGTCGTTGTCACAGTTATCGACTGTAAATAAAAACTGGGATTTGTTGACATGGTTTCCATGGCGACGCTGAACTATTTGTTTCAGTTTTTATCAATAAAAAAAAAGACCATGTGAGAACCATATAGAATCAACGTGTTTGCTGAGACGAGGGAGGAGGAGATGAAGGAAAGGAAGGAAGGAAGGAGGGAAGAGAGGGACAAAATGAAGGAAACGTTTAAAATGGAGGCGGCTAATTGGCTCTGATGTGACACACGCTGACCTGAGCGTAAGCTCGCGTGTTGTCCTCTTGCTGAACTCACACACACTCACAACATGGCGTTCAGGACACTCCCATTGGGATGAGCTGTCATCACCATGGTTACTGCCCTGGAGTTCAGAGTTAGGACACACACACACACACACACACACACACACACACACACACACACACACTTCAGTGTTCACCGAGCACACAGAGGTCCTAAGTCAACACACACACTGCAAGCACCTTGTGTGTGTGAGTGTCCATAATAAGGCTCTCTCTCTCTCCCTCTCTCAGTCGGGCCTCCGGTGTTTCTGGTGCCACAGCGCGGTCGGCAGGTTCTGGCAGCCCTGGTACTCTCGCCGCATCTCCCCGGCGGTCAGCGGCGGCGTGGCGTTGCAGGGGGCGCCGGCCAGCGTGACGTTCAGGAGGCCGGCCCACGGCTGGAGCAGCTGCGGTAACCCCGGCGCCTGAAGGCATCGCGAGAGATCAGCACGACATTCAGAGCACAACACGACGCCGGACCGCGAGCCGCCCGCTCACCTTGCCCAGGTGGTCCAGCAGGCACGCTGCTGGCCGGATGGAGGACCAGCTGCCGTCCTCCGGGGCCCCGCCCACCCTCTGGCTGTGGAGGGTGTGGCCGTGCCACGGCCGCTTTGGGATCAGCACCACGTTAACGTGTTTCTGGGACCCGCGCAGCCTCTTGGACAAAACGCTGCCGTAGCTCTGATCCACGAAGAGCAGGACGCGCGCCGCCCGGCAGCCGGCCAGGTCGGCCAGCAGCTCACCGACCGAGTACCGCTCCTTCAGATCGGCCTGCGGAGCGAGGACAGGGTCAGGGCGGGCTCTCCTGCAGGTGGTGGTGTGTGTGTGTGTGTCTCTCACGATGCCGTTGAGGTTGGCGTCCCACAGCAGCATGGCACCGTCATTGCGTGTTGGCGAGTTCAGGTAGAGAACCAGCGTGTCGGCGCAGTGCTGCTTCCTGCACACGTATGAAACGTGGTTACGAATCACCGCCTTCTCTGTGGCCGAGGACACGCCCTCTACGTCCTCTGTGGAAGGGGAATGTGAATTAGATATTTGAGCAGTACAGAAACACAAGTAATCGTAGTTTTCCTAAAAGTTTCCGTGTGTACTGAGACGTCTTCGTGTACCAGGAAGTCGTCCGGCGCCGGCGAAGAACCTCTTGATGTGATCTTTGTGGAAGCCGTTGATCCGCAGCATTTTATAAAACGACTGAAAATTTTCAACGTGACGCTGGAACGTCATGAGCTGCTGCCAGCCCCCTGCACAGACACACACACACACACACACACACACGTCATTTCTACTCACCACACACTCAGGGAGGTGGGGGGGGGTACCTGACAGGAGCACGGCGTGGTCGCAGGTCTGGTACAGCCGGCAGGACAGCTGGGTGGCGAGCGGCTGCTGGTGGCAGCGGCGGGTGTTTTTATTCAGCTCGCAGCTGGAGGCGGGGACAGTGGGAGGGCCCAGGGGCAGCTGCTGGGGACACCGAGCGAACGCTGTGTGGTCTGTGGGAGGAGCAACCAGCACATTTCAGAGGGTTTCCTGAGGATGTACCATCTGTCCTAAATGTTCTGGATTCCTCACCCACACATCGGAGTCTCTGCGTACGGTTTCTGTCTCCGACCCCGACCACCAGCGGCAGGAAGTGGACGTCACAGAGTCCGCCTCCTCCGCGCCGGCCATGTCCGTTACCCATGAGCCTCTCTGGCCCGGCTTGCCGGCGCTTCAGCTGGTTCTGGCAGCGACCCTTCAGAGCCAGAGTCAGACACTCGTCCCCTGAACACGTGAAGAAGACACAGCTGGTGACGCCGCCTCCTTACATTCTCCTTACTTACTTCTTCCTCTAAAACAACAATGGAACCAAAGCGTCTCTACGTCCTCGGTCTGAAACTGGGACCACGAATAGAAAATGCAGACCCAGGCAGACAGAGACAGGTGGCGCCGTCCTGCAGCTATAAATGGGTCCACACGCCCTGCTCCAGTTAAAGCACACGACATCTCTCTGGGGACACACTCACCCAGGTAGACGCCGTCCAGGTGGGAGCATCTCTTCTTCGTCACGTTCACGTCCACGTAGAAGAGGACCACCGCGTGTCCAAAGTTGTCCCCAGGGCTGGGATCCAGCACCAGCACGGCGTCGTGGCCCACGGGCCCAGGAAAAGGCTGCTGGCGCCGGCCAGGTTTGGATCCCACCACCCCCCCGGACGAGTCCGGCAGGACGGCCAGAACCTTGTCTGGGAAACCTGAGGGTTGAGAAGAGCAGAGATCAAAGTCCTGATCCCCACCCCCACCCCCCATAACTGAATACAGGTGCAGACCTTTTGATTTGATATTTAATATTTGACTCTCTTTAAATATAATATTTAATATTGGACCTTTTCATTTAATATTTTACATTTTACTTTTAATTTAATTTTTGATTAAATTTAATGAAGATAGAAGAACAGAACTTTTTTTTGTTGTTAATGTTGATTCATGTCAGTGATCGTTTAAATTTCAGACTCATTTCTAAATATATATCAATTGGATTGAAATGAATTCTTTATTCGCTTCATAATCAAAGATGTTTCCAGTGACCTTTGACCCCTGTACCTGTGGCGGCGCGCGGCTCCGACACGTAGACGGCCACAGCGGACAGCGGCAGGTGGGCAAGCTGCCTGCACTCGGCCTCGGAGAGCGAGGACATGCGGAGGCACCGATCCAGCTGCTCCCACTGCAGGGACTGGACGCCGGAGCGGACCCAGCGCTCCAGCCGACCTGGGGTCATCACGCCGCCCGCGGGCGCTGGCACGGACACGTGCAGGCAGAGGACGCTGAGGGGAGCGGCCAGGAGCAGCAGGAGCCTCATTGTTCTCCTCTGGCCTCCTTCTCTTGGTTTATCACCTCCTCCCGTTTCGTCTGCTCTTGATTGCTCCTCACCTCCTCTCCTCTTCTCCTGCTCGTCTCCTCTTCTCTTCCAGATGTTCCTCTTCTCCTCTCTGTCCTTTGTCAGTTCTGTCTGTTCATCTGATCATTTTCCTGTTTTGCATCCAGTTCAATTCTTTTGTTTTGTTGTCTTTGCTCCTTCGTTATGGGGACATGAGGAGGTGAACCGCTCTGTTTCTCCTGCTTCTACCTTGGGAATGAAAAGAAAACCTGTTATTCCGTCTTCATCTTTAAATCTTATCTTTCCGCCTGAGTAAATGTCCCAAATCCCAGCATCTTCTTCCCCTGTTCTCCTTTATTCCCCCTTTCTTCTGGACGCCAGAGGACATTCATCCGTCTCCGTCGGGTGGAGGAGGAGCAGCTGTGTCGGTTGGTGGAAAAGTTTGTCCTGGTGATCGGATCCTCTTCTGTCGTTCACTTCTTCTCTTTTTCTTTTCCCAGGATGAGTCCCGACGTCTCTTTGGTCTCCGTCTCACTTCAGATTGTCCACATCCTCCAGGACGGACGTCTCTGCTGCTGCTCAGCCTCAGGCTGCTTGCCCCGCTCTCTTTATCTGTTTCTCCCTCCCTCTCTCTCGCTCTCTCTGTCTTTCTCTCTCTCTCTCTTTGCCCCTCCCCTTCTCTCTGTGTGTGTGTGTGTGTTTCCCACAGTGAAATGATGACATATATTTGTCATTTTATTAATTTCTCGATGAGCAGTTGCTTTTCTTCTCTCACTCTGTTTTGCTCTGACCTGTTTGTGAATATTCGATTAATTCAATTTAAAAATCTGACAGATTTATCTGAATTTACTTTTTTGAATGATTTGTCAGAAAACAAAACTGTTTCTATTTTATGTGAATCTTTTCCCAAGAGGCAACACTGCCACCTGGAGGACTGGAGAAACTGCATGTGATGTTACCGCAGGAGACTTTGAATATCTAATCTACTGATCTTAGACACGTTTCATTCAAGCAAATAAACCAGGCGAATTAACGACAGCAGACTCTGTGCTGATGATCATGCTTTATTAAATCAATAATTGGAGAAAACTCAAGGAGGCTGCGAAAACACTTCCATGCTACAACGCTAACCTCAGCCACACAGAGCAGCAGGCAGGTCCACGCTGGATCGGCTACGCTGCATCTGCGCGACTGATGGGTGAACTAAAAACTAACACACAAAACGCTGCAGACCCCCGAGAGGCAGCTCGGCCTCTGCCAGCGAGCGCAGGACGGGCAGGTCGGTGGTAACTGAGGAGCCCGAACGAGAGGTCGTTGGCCAGAGGCCGAGCACAAACCAAAAAGAAACACATGCTCAGGGAGTGCAGGCCGCTCGCACTGTGAGCGTGTCATGAAAATGGCGGTATGACATAATCCGTAAGAGCGCGAGGTCCAGTCGCCCTGCGTGCATGAGGGTGGTGCAAACAGGACTCAGGACCTCACACGCGTGTTGCAAAGCGCCTGCACTGCGCAGGCGTGGCTTGTCTGTGAGTGAACGTCAGCAGGGAGCCTCTCTACCTGCTGAGGCAAACTTAACACGTCAACTTGTCGTTGAGGCACAGTTTCGTTTCTCGGTCGCAGGGTATTCGTTTCTGATGAAACTTTCTCCTGCTGGACCACACTTAGTTTCATTTTGTTTCGGTTAATATTATTGTCATAAATAACAATGCATACATTTCCCATAACCGTTCAATTCGGCTATATACATTATGTACATGTCACAGAAAAATGGATCAAAAATCCTAAGTCATCCAATATGGCACATTTTATAACAACGTTAGACTTGAGTCTAGTTTGGCATAAATTAATGTCAAGTTTGGTACAAAAATAGTTCATATATTTACAAGAAATGAAATTGAGATCAAGTAGATTATTTTGCTTCATCAATAAATAAAAAGATGCGTAGAGAAAAGGGGAAGATGTTTTTTTTTTACACTGATCGAATGCTAATGTGAACAGTCGCTGAGTCGGATCCGAGCTCGTTGGACAGTTTGAGGGTATAGGCTCCAGCATCTTCCTCTTTAACCCTGGTGATGATGAGCGTGGTCAGGTCCTCCGTTGTCTCTATGTGGAAACGTCCACCGGCAGTCACCTCGATGGTTTTGCCGCCGCGGGACCACTTGATGTGTTTGGCGTCACCGGAAAAGGCACAGGCGACGGTCAGGACTTTGCCCGGCTCGATGCTAATGTCCTCCGGCAGAGCCTCGATTCTGGGGGCAGAACCTGGGACACACGGCGGACACATCAGGACCCACTTTGATTTTTATTTTTTGTCAAAACGTCTCTTCTAGAGATAAATGATGAACAAGATGAAAGGATGGAGTCTCACCGACGGCCCTGAATGAAGTTCCCTCGGTGAGGCTGCTGGAGCTCAGTGCATACGTCTCGGATGTGCTTGTGGACATGCTGGACATGGACATGGTCTCAAACTTCATCTCTGCTGCCATGCTGCTGAAGGAGCTGGACTCCATCATGGATGACATCATGGCTTGCTGGGTGGACGACGAAAAAGACGACTCTTCCATCGTGTGGATTTCTCTCTTCATGGATGAGCTCATGGATGATAAAGACTCTTTGTGACTCATCATTGTTGATCCTGTTTAAAGATGGACACAGTTACAACGTGGACCTTCAGAAGACATTCCGATTGGTGTTAACATGCTTTGATGTGTGTTCTCACCTTTCAGAGCCACTTGCTGTTCACGGTGGGCTGTGATCTTCATGCGCATGGACTGAAACACCTGTCCAGTCAAGGAAAAGGAGGATTTGGACACGCCCCCCTCCGATGTCATCTCACAGGTGTACTCTCCCTGATCGCTTTCTGCGAGATCGTGGATCACAAGGCTGCAGGAGCCCTCAGAGTATCGCATCTCGACGTGGCTGCTCTGGGAAAGCCTCCTCCCGTTGATGTACCAAGCCACCTCTCTGACGCTGCTCTCGCAGATGCAGGTCATCCTGACCGAGCCCTCGCGGGCTTCAGCCATTAGCTGACTCAGAACCTTGGGAGGCTTCGGGACTGGGGATTTGACAAGGGGTGGAGACACAACCCTCTTTGGGGACATGATTGGAGGAGGAGACTTCATCCTGGGAGGTGATTTGATTCCCTCTGGCTCAGGGGACTTTAACGCCCTGGGCGATTTGATCCCCGTTGGCTCTGGGGACTTGATACCTTTCGGGGTTTTTATTCCAGCAGGTTCTGGGGACTTAATTCCTTTTGGTGTTTTGACTCCTGAGAGTTCTGGAGACTTCATTTGTGTTGGTGACTTCAGTCTGGGTTCTGGCGATTTTACACCACGTGGTGACTTAACTTCCTCAGGTTCAGGAGATCTGACAGTTGGAGCTGGTGATTTTAAGCTCGGTGCCGGAGAGGTTGGCGCAGGAGACTTGACGCTCCTAGGAGACTTAATTCCATCTGGTTCAGGAGACTTCACACTTGGAGCAGGAGATGTTGGACACGGAACCGGGGATTTGACACTTGGTGTTGGTGATTTAACTGAAGGCACGGGGGAAGCAACAGTGGGTTCCGGTGACTTGACGCTGGGAACAGGGGACGTTATGGAGGGAGCAGGCGACGTGACCGCAGGCGACGTGACCGCAGGCTCTGGTGACTTGACACTCGGATAGGGCGACTCTGCAGATGGCTCTGGGGATTTCACAGCCTTAACTTCTTCTCTGGGAGCTGCTCTACGAATGGTTAAAGTGAAGTGAGCCTCTTGTCTGCCTGCAGAGTTCTCGACCACCACCGTGTAGCTGCCCTCGTCTGAAGTCATCACTGAAGAAATCTCCAGGTTGGACTTGTACTGAGTCGTGGCGACCTGGACACGGTGAGACGCAACAAGAGTTCTGGTCTCATGCATCCATGAAACACTGGGTGCAGGCTCCCCATCGATATCACAGGAGAATCTGGCCGCCTCGCCCTCTTCAACCGTCACAGACTGAGGCTTGGTGAGGATCCTCGCCGGAACAGAAGGCTTCACCTTTTGTACCGAAGCTTCGGCAGCAGAGGAGGATTTAAGTTTGGATTCAGAAGTGGCGTGCTTCCCAGTCAGAGAAAATTTGTCTGATGAGTAGGAGGAGGCAGACGACAGGTATTCGGTCGAGGCGTATTTGATGGATGAATCATACCTCTCAGCTGAGGTAGCGTATCTGTCACGAGTAGCAACCTCATGTGTCTCCGTCAGCTTGGACTTGCTCTCCTCCACTTTGAAGTGGGTCTGGGAGGAGTAGCCAGTCTTAAAGTGCGAGGCGTGATAGTGGTCAATGCGACTTACTTCAGGGACAAATGCTTTGGTAACTTCTTCATCTCTGCGACGAGAGGAGAAGGTGGTGTATCCTCCACCCGACACATCCAGCGTGGCGTAGTCCGATGCCTCTCCCTTAGAGTTGGAGCTGACGCAGCGGTACGTGCCGCTGTCTTCTTCCTGGCAGTCCAGGATACTGATGGACAAAACACCACTCATGTTGGTGAAGACGTATTTCTCACTTTCAGAGATTGCATTTCCATTATGGAACCACTGGATCTCCCCCTCTGGTTTGGCTTGGATGTTCAGAGTGAATTTGGTGTCTTGGCCAATCGGAATGCGATGGGAACGCATCCTCACCGTCACACGGGGAGCATGGTCGAGGCTGAAAGGTGTCTGGCTGACAACCTGATATTTTCTCTCAGATTTAAGAGCAGCCTTTTTGGCCTCGTAGCGGGACATGATGTCAAAGCGGGCCGATCTCTCAAACCTGGAGGAGGAGCGGGAAGACCGCTCAACTGATCTGATGGGGCTGGGGGAGCGGGGACGAGTCCTCTCTGGGGTGGGGGACCTCCTCCTCATAATCTCTCCCTCAACCTCTGCAGGTGGCCTGGTCCGAGATGGTCGGATAAGCTCTGCGACGGGACGCATCAGTTCAATGTATGTGGGGGACAGGGATCTTCTCCTCCTCATGAACTGAGAAACAGTACGTTTCTTCTTCTCAACAACTTCAACAGACTGCTGCCTGAACTCCTGTCTCCTCTCTTCACGTTCCATTGCACGGCGCTCTACGCGGACAGGGCTGCCAGCAGGAGAGGCCGAAAAACCAAGTTCCAGTTCATCCTCCAGCATCATTTTCTCCTCCTCTGTTCTCCTCATGGCGAGGTAGTCATCCACAGGCATCATCATCTCCTCATCGCTCAGGTCTCCAAGGGATCGCCTCCTCGATTTGAAAGAAACCTCGGATTCAGGGGAAGGTGAACGGCGTGCAGGTCTGACAGTCTCCAAATCATCCATGCTGAGTTTTGGAATACGCCACCTAGGCCTGTACTGGTCAGTGATTCGGGGAAGAGGCATGACATAGAACTGTTCCCATCTCGACAAGCGAATACGTCTCTGTCTCTTCTGCACAATCCTCTCCATCCTCTCTGGAATCTCACACTGGTCTCTCAGCTTTCTGTACCACTTCATATCCGACAGAGGTACAAACTGCTTGATGGCCTTGTCTTCATCAAGTACCCGAGGATCATGAACTAATGGCTCAGGCATCTCATATGGCATGAAGATCCTCCTTTCCTCCTCCAGCTTCTTGGTATCAGACTTCTCCACTGTGATGTCAAACTCACCTTCGACGTTCTTGGTACTCACTGCAGGCTTGTACATCTCTGCAGCGAATTTGAGTGCCTCCTGGGCTGTCGGGTTGAAAGGTACAAGCTCCTCAGTGGCAACAATGCGCTGAGCCATCTTGTTGGTCTTTTCAATTTCCTTCTGTATATGTCTGTATTTTTCCTCCTCGTTCTTGTACTCTCGCCTGGTGTAGGTCAGGCGGTCAACCTTCAGTGTGGCCTGGCAGCTTGCAGAGCCAGCCGAGTTGGATGCGGTAACCTTGTACAAACCAGAGTCCTCAAGTAGTGTCTGTCTGATGTGCAGGACATGGTAATCAACCTCCTCCTGTATGACAACAACCTTTGGACCAAACTGCAGAGGTTGACCATCCTTCTCCCATTTCAGAGTAGGAGTTGGGATTCCGGAGACTCTGAGTTCAAAACGGACACTTTGACCTTCCGTGCACTCGACGTTGGCCAAGAGACGTTTGAACATGGGCCTCATTGTTTCATCCATCACAGGATGGGGTGTCACGGTGAGGCGAGCCTTGCAGCTGTCTTCTCCAAACTTGTTGTGGGCCATGACTGTGTATTCGGCATCATCATTCATGTCCAGGTTGTGGATCATTAGCTGGTACAGACCCTTATCACTGGTGAATGTGTACTTGCTGTCATCGTCGCCTGGCCTAATTCTCTCTCCATTCTTCAGCCATGCCACATGAGGCTCCGGGTGCACAGTAATAGTGACGCCAAAGCGGACATCTTCACCAATGTAGGCAGTGCTATTGTACAGAGGCAAGGTAAACTCTGGTGGTCTCTGCAGGATTTTAGTCTTGTCGACTCTCTTCCTCAGTTTCTTGATGGAGCGGCTCACATAGTGCTCTCTGATACTTCTTACTGTATCAACAAAAAGCTCTCCATAAGCACTGTCCTCTCCATCGTCGCTCACCACCTTGCATCTGTACAGACCATCATCACTGTCTTCAATGTCCTTAACATAAATGCTAGCGAAACCATTAGCATAAGAGATCTCATACTTGGGGCTTGGGTGTAGCTGGCGGTTTCCGAAATACCACGACACCTGTGTACTCTTGTCATAGTTGGCAATGCTACAAGTGAATCTCACATGGCCACCTTCTTCAGCTGAGCCATGCATGACTGGACCGGCACGGAGGCCACGGTACTCAGTGCCAATCTTCACTTTACCCACAGCTAATCCTCTCTGGTTCTTGAAGGCGCCACCATAAGCAACACGAGCTGCCGATACAATAGTGTCCATCCTCTTCACAAAGGTCTGGCAGTACCTTCTGTGTCTCAGCGTTCTGATGACCTTGTTGCTGACATGCTCTATCTTCATCTTGAGCCATGGGTGCTCCAGAGCCTCGTGGGCAGTCATACGGAGCTTCATGTCTTTGACTAGAAGTCTGTCCACAAAGTCCATGGCCTCCAGACTGATGTCCTTAAATGCTTCACTATCAAAGATAAACTCACAGCTGGAGATGTTCTCAATCATCTTCATAGTTGACTCGGCCGCAAACGGATTAAGGCCACTGAGTAACACGTAGGCCAAAACACCAACAGACCACATATCAGTGGCTGTTGTGACTAAGTCGTGCCGGTGGATCTCTGGGGCACAGTACTCTGGGGCTGAGAACAGCATTCTGATGTTTTCTCCTGGCACTAACAGCCGAGCTTGACCCATCTCAATAATCTTTATAGTGGTGCTTCTCCTTGTAGAGTAGACAATGTTGTCTGGGCGGATATCGAAATGACCGAAGTTGTTGCTATGCAAGAACTTGAGGGAAGAGCAGACTTGTCTCAGGTACCGGACAATCTCCTGCTCGGTGAGCTCAAAGTTGCTGGTTCCAAGGCGCTCGAAGATGTCAACTCCAGAAATGAATTCAAAGATCAGGATAATTTCTTCCATACTTTCAAAGTATTCATGCAGGTAAATAATGTTCTTGTGCCTTGCTACGTTGAGGGCCTCAACTTCCCTAAGAACCAACTCCCGGTCAGTTCCTTTGACCTTTATAAACTTGGCCATGAAGGTCTTCTTAGTAGCAATCTCGATGCAGCGGTGGACTGCTCCAAACTGGCAGCGAGCAAGCTCCTCAGAGACGATGTACTTTGAGGACAACTCCTTCACCTTGTAGAACAGAGCTTCTTCCTTGACGATCTCTCTGGCTTCATCCACTTCCTCATCATAATTCCTGATCACAGACTTGTCTTCTTTTGTGGTGATGGGCTCAGTTGGTACTGAAGGAAGACTCAGACCAAATCCGTTCTCAGCAATGACACGGAATTGGTATTTGGTCTTTCCGAATATGTTGATGATGGTGATGCTGCAGTTGGTGGTCTGTCCAGCTCGGATCCACCTGTCAGCAGTGGTGGGACATTTCTCCACAATGTAGCCAATAATGTCACAACCGCCGTCATTGGCAGGCGGCTCCCAGGTCAAAGTGATGGAATCCCGAGTAATATCACTGACCACGAGTCCCTTAGGAGCTTCAGGAATGTCGGCGACATTCACCTCGATGGTTTGCTTGTCCGTTCCAAACCTATTCTTTGCAGTAATAATGTAATAGCCATTATCTCTCCTCTGCACTCCCTTATGGAAGACCAGGGAGGTGAAAGACCTGGTGGTGATGACCTGGTGGTGAGCAGAGTTTGAGAGGATCTCCTGGCCCTTCTGCCAAGTGATTGCTGGCTCAGGCTTGCCAGTGATGGGGATCTTGATGGTGATCTGGTCTCCACAGACAGCGTGGACTGCCCCCATTCCCTGGAGCTCTTTGGGCAGGTGGATTTTGGCAGGAACTGGAATGAGATTTTTAAAAGATATAATATTGATGTGTGTATTGTTATAATTTCTATTCCAGGACAACGGTAATTCTTTTGAGATACCAAAATCATTTCATCACCTTCCACGTCCAGGTTGGCTGTTATAGAGATAGATCCTGAGGAGTTGGTCGCCCTGACTTGATAAACTGTGGCATCGTTCTCATCAGCAGATGTGATGACCAGTTGGTAGTATCCTCCCTTGAACTCCAGAGCTTTTATCTTGGTTCCATCTGCCAGAACCTCCTTTCCACTGCGGTACCATTTCACCACAGGCTTTGGATGTCCCACCACCTTGTTGGAGAAATAATCAAGTTAGACATTGAGGAAACAAGCTGGAATTAAGACAAAATAAAATCTTGAGTTTGGGTCCCAGAGTCAGATGAGACATTTGCTGTGTGGATATATTTAGAGCTTCACAAATGTAGATTCATACCTCCAAACGTATTTGTAAATATTTGAAAGGAAACGTCATTAAATATATGAATTACCTTGGTGACAAAGGTAGCATTGGCTTGGTATTTGACATTCATGTCCCTGATCTCCTCCCTGAATGCAGGAGCGCGAGGAGTCTGGTCAGACTTCGGGATGACGGCCGCAGAGATCTCACTCCAGCCGCTCTCACCGCCTGCGTTCTCACACTTGACACGGAACTCATACTCGAATCCCTCAATCAAGCCTGTGACCTCATAACTGGTCTCCACCATTTTCTTGCTGGTGACTGACATCCACTTGTTTTGCTTCTTCTCGCGTTTCTCCAAATAGTAGTTTGTAATCTTGGCTCCGCCATCGCTGCTCGGAGGCTTCCAGCAAACGACACAGGAGTTCTTGCTGGAGCTGATGATGAAGGGCTGCTGTGGGATGCCCGGTTTTTCTGAGAAACAAACAGAGCAGGTTATTGCAGTGCTCTATGTAGCTGTAGTTACAGATGCCAAAAGTGGCAAACAGTGTGACATGACTTACCAAATGGACTCTTAATGATGACAACTGATGGGATTTCCAGAGCCTCGCTGACTCCATACTGGTTCTGGGCCGAGACTCTGAAGTAGTACCCGGCATTTTCTGTCAGGTTGGGGACACGGCAGGTGGTGCCAGAGACTGAGGAGGACACCAGTTGCCACTTTTCACCTTCTTTGGCTTCACGCTTCTCCACAATGTAGTTGGAGATCACGGAGCCTCCGTCATCCTTGGGAACCTTCCAGCTGATGACAACTGAGCTCTTCAGCAGAGCATCAATAACCATTGGACCCTCAGGGATGCATGGTTTATCTGGACAAAACCACAAGGAGAAGTGAGCAACAGCACTTACTGACTAGATGTAGGGTAGTCATGTTTAACTACTAGTATTTACAGAAACACACAGATCTTTTTATTTAAATAGCAAACTACAGAGTGATGACTGTCAATGATGAAATGGCATCTTAAGGTCATCTTCCATTTTTTGATTACCTTGAATCTCAACACGCAGAGCGGTCTCAATGGTTCCAAAAGCGTTGCTGAATTGGACCTTATAGCGGCCGGCATTTGTCTTCCTCTGGACGTTCCTCACCACCAGGTGGGTGTAGCTTTCTGTGTTTTCAATGATCACACTTTCTGATGGATTCAGAGGCTTCTTGCCATAGAACCACATGATCTTGGGGATGGGGCGCCCAATGTAGACAACATGTAGGCGGAGACTGGTGCCAGCTCCAGCAAAGTACTTCTCCTTCAGAGGGAACCCAGGGTGAAGCTGAGGAGCTGCTTGAAGACGTAGTTTACCACTGGTTTCAATCTCTCCGGCCTCATTGATTGCCCTGCAGGTATACAAGCCCTCATCTTCCTGCTCATCTGTCAGGATACTGAGGGAGTGGTTACGGCCATCCGAGCTCATCTTGTACTTGCGGCTCTGAATCAGCTCCTTGCCGAAGCGGTACCATTTGATCTCAGGAAGAGGTCTGCCGATGATGCCGCAGGTCAGACTGCCCATCTCACCAAGTTTTGTGGTAACGTCTTGGATTGGTTCCTTCAAAGCTGGAGCTTCGCCAACTGCAGAAACATCAGAAAGTTTCATTCATCTATTCATTCATATCGTCTCTCACTCCTCATATTGTCACTTGTTACTTTAAAAAGTCAGAAATTCTGTTTGATGAAATCTAAAATCTGCGTTTACCGCTCAGTTTAGTCTTGATGCCCATAGGCGTGCGACGAGGTCGGCTGAATCCGGTCTCATTCTCGGCGAAGATTCTAAACTCGTACTCGGTGGCCTCCATTAATCCACCCATGGTGAACTGACGATCCTTGGAGCGCTCCTTGTTGCATTTCTTCCAGGCACTTTCTCCAGCCTGCCTGAACTCAATCCAGTAGCCCAGAATCTCCTTGCCTCCATCATGCTCAGGTCTGAGCCAGTGGATGGTGATGCAGTCTTTGGTGATGGAGATGATGTCAATCTCTCCTGGCTGGCTGGGTTTGTCTATAGGGAAGAAAAGTTGCTTAAAACTCATTGAGAGATGAATGATCAACCTCAATATAAATGATTGTATCGCACAATATCTGTAAAATAAGTTCTGTGATTAGTTCTACACAAGTTTATACGATAGCACGGATTAGAAAAGCCCCACATTCACATCGGATACGTGTCTAGTCAACGTGTTTTCCGATATATCATTTTCTTCGAGCAGACATTCAACATGAACTCACCAAATGGATCTTTGCAGACCACTGACTCTGAAGCGGGACCAGGTTCACTTTGCCCAATGTCGTTCTGAGCCACTACTCTGAACATGTACTCGGCATCAGGAATGAGACCCGTCACATTGTACATTGTAGTGGTGATGTGGGTCTTGTTATGGCGGACCCACTTCTCTGTCGACACCTCCCTCCTTTCCACATAGTATCCTGTGATGCGAGAGCCTCCATCATCCCGAGGGCGGGCCCAGGACAAGGACACTGTAGACTTTGTAACGTCCATAATCTCAGGTGGATTGCTAGGAGGTTCTGGTGGGCCTGGAATGGAAGCCTGTTGTCAGTAAAATCCCTCCACACAACTGCATCAAAATTATGAAAACGTAGACTCACATAGCGGCGTCTTAGGTGTGACAGACTCATCAGACTTAAGAGATCTGCTGATGCCAAACTGGTTCTCAGCAGAAACCCTGAAGTGATACTCCACATTCTCCTTCAGGCCCTTCACCACCAGAGAATTCTCGATGACCCGGGAGTCCACTGTACACCAAGCAGCCTTGGGTACCTCACGCCTTTCCACGATGTATCCTAGGATGTCTGAACCGCCATCATCTGAAGGTGGTCTCCAGCTAACCCGCAATGATCTGGCTTGAATATCATCGAATTCAAGTGGGCCCTCTGGGCAATCAGGGCGACCAATCACTTTAACCTGAAGGAGAAAATAACAGACGGTTGGCTTTCCACTTTTTACACAAAATTCTCCGAAGTCGTGCTTCACCAAAACATAGCTTGCGAGTTACCTTGATGTACACAGCCTTCCTGCCACATTTGTTCTCCAGCACCAGGTCGTATGTACCAGTGTCGTCTTTGTGTGCCTCTTTGATGACCAGCTCGGTGATGTCATCATGGGTGGCGATCATGGCCCGATGGGAGATGTCCCGACCATCCTTGGTCCACTTGCATGTGGGGATGGGTTTACCCTTGATGGGCACAGACAAGTGGATGACTCCGCCCTGCCGCACTATGTAGCCCTCCTCATATTTACGATCAAGCTCATAGTCGGGATAATCTGGGGACACAGATCAGAGTTTTGTCACTTACAGATTTGGCATTTAATATTTTCTCTCTTGTTTCGTGTTGTTCTCCTACCCAGCATCTCCTGGACTTTAACAACTCCAGGAATCTCGGCAGGCTCTCCGGAACCACCAGCATTGCAAGCGATGACCCTGAATTTGTACTCGGCACCCTGGGGCATGTGGGTGAGAGTGTACTCGCACATCTTGGTGGGTGTGGTGTTGCACAGTGTCCATTCCACCTGGTCCACCTTCTGCATCTCGATGAAGTAGCCAGTAATCACGGCACCACCCTCCTCTTCCGGCGGCAACCAGGCCAGAGAGACTGAAGTCCTGGTGCTGTCGGTGACTCTGGGTTGAACTGGAGCTCCTGGAGGATCTGCTCGACAACACAGAAAAACTGACGTCAGACTTTGATAAAAAAAAAAAAAAAACAAGTGGCGGTGGTTCATGATTACAGTGGCACAATAGTTACAGTAGAGTGTCGTCACGTACCAATGGGATCCATGGCGACAGTGATGGCAGAGGTCTCGCTGGGTTTCCCAGCTCCTCTTGAGTTGATGGCAGTGACACGGTATTCGTACTCCAGGCCCTCGATCAGGCCAGAGGAGCGGTACCTGGTCATGGTCACAGGGTTCTTGTTGATCTTCATCCACCTGTCAGAATGGGGCTCCTTACGTTCAATTATGTAGCCGGCAATGGTGGAGCCGCCATTGTCCTCGGGTGGTTGCCAGGTCAGGGTCATGCCCTCGTGGGTGACATCAAGCACATTTGGCCTGCTGGGAGGTCCAGGGATGGCTAAACAAGAAAAACAGTCAACAGTAAATAAGTAAATAAGTTTGATGAAAGACAGACGTAGAAAAACAGCTTGGACTACATGTTTATGGGACGCCTGTTGTTGAAGTGTCCCTGCATGGTCAATTATATATTGGTTGGTTAAAGCCGTTTGGAAAAAGCGGTAGCAGAGTGTCTTTCACCAATAATAGTTTCATAAAGATGATATACTACACATACAGTAGAGTAAAACCACACTTGAGACAGGAAGTTAACTTACTCTTGGCACTCTTGCACTCCACCACCTCCGACTGCAGGAAGCTGCCAACACCAAAACGATTCATGGCAGCAACACGGAACACATACTCGGTTCCCTCTGTTAGTCTGGTGAACTTGAAGCAGGGCCGGGTCACTGACTCTGAGATGGTGGACCAGCCTGGCCGGTGGGCTTCACGCTGCTCCACCACATAGCCACTGATATTGGCCCCACCGTCCTTCTCTGGAGGTTCCCAGCTGACTGTCACTGAAACACCATCAGTGTCCTCAATCTTCAGTGGACCAACTGGGATTCCGGGTTTGTCTGGATGGACAAGACAAAGTGTCTGTTTAGTACATTTGTCTCTGTTTGGTATGTGCACAACCTTATTTATCTGCAGAAAGCCTCCTTACCGAGTATGATGACCTTGATGACCTCTGTTGCCATGCCGATGGCATTCTTAACCTGCAGCGTGTAGTCGCCTGTGTCACTAATCGTGGTGTCACGTATGACGAGGTGGGTATATTTGCCGTTGCTGTCAATTTTAATGCGGTCCAGGCTGTCTTTCAACTTGGCGCCACCGAAGAACCAGGAGCATTCAGGCTGTGGTTTAGCCTTTATTGGGATGTTGAGGTCGATGGGTTTGCCACTGTGCACTTGAACTATTTTCTGAGGGATGCTGGACAAGTCAATCTTGGGCATCACTGGAACACAAAGATATGACATGTAAAGATTGTATTTTAGTGATTTATGTTTGTACATTTTTGGAACAGTTAAAAGGCATTCTGGATAAATTCATGCTCTTACCCTTAATCTCCTGAATCGTGATCGGAGTTACGATATCCATGGGCTCGCTGGCTCCCCTGCTGTTGGTGGCTCTGATTCTGAACAGGTACTGGTCATTCTCCATCAGGGACTGGATGGTGTGCTGGGACACAGAAGCCTTCACTGTTGCCACGGCAGTCCACCTGTCCAAGCCCACTTTGCAGGCCTCGATGACGTAACCCGTCAGCCTGCTGCCGCCATCGTGTGCTGGTTTCTCCCAGAGCAGCGTGACTGAGGACTTAGTGACATCAACCATCTGGAGGCTCAAAGGCACTGATGGCACCTCGCACACTAGCACGGCCTCCGCTGTGTCGCATGGCTCACCAACGCCGTAGATGTTCTCTGGCAGGACTCTGAAGAAGTAGTGCACACCCTCATCCAGGCCAGTGATCCTATACAGGGTCTTTCTACACTCGGTGGTGACGGTCTTGTACGACTTCATGTTTGCTTCACGCTTCTCTACAATGTAGTTGCTGACGTGGGCACCACCATCAATGCTCGGGACGTCCCAGGTGATCACAACTGACTCCTTGGTGTAGTCCTTCACCTTCACTGATCCTGGAGGACCAGGGGTGTCTGCAGGAGACGGGTGGATGAAGAGGAGAAATTATTATATCATTATATCGAGCTGAAGAGACTTTTGCATTTTATTTCAGCATGAAATGTTGGATGCAAACATCAGATGACATACCATAGACCTTGACCAGAATTGTTGTAGTCTTCTTGCCAGATGGGTTCTCCGCCTCCACAATGTATTTTCCAGAGTCATAGCGAGTAACCTTTTCCACTATTAGCATGGTGTAGCTATTGGTGGTTTCAATGAAGCCACGGGTCTGCAGCTCCACGCCTGTCTTCCTCCAGGACACCACTGGTATTGGTCGACCAGTGACGGAAACAAAGAGACGCAGGGTTCCTCCAGCTCGCAGACATACCGTTTTCTTTAAGTCATCGGCAAGCTCCAAGTCAGGAATTTCTGAGCAGACAGAGCAGATAACATTTGTTGAATTTTATAGACTTTGTGCCGAAAGCATATGAGATGAATGTAAGTAATTCAATAGCATTAAGTTTTTTCTCTCTGGGAGAGCAAGAACAGGAGCTCCCCTGCTCTTTACAATTTAAATTAAATTGTTATTTTCTGACTGAAGTGTGTACCGACTTACCGATTCTCTCCAGAGGCTGGACCTCAGTACTGGGCTCGCTGAACTCCCCGGTGCCATTGCTGTTGACGGCAGCTACTCTGAACCTGTACTTCTTACTGGCGGTCAGGCCAGCAGCCACATACTCGTTGGTCTTGAGCGCCTTGGCGGTGGCACGATACCACTGCTCAGAGCCCTCCTCTAAGATCTCAACCACGTAGCCGCTGACATCTGAGCCGCCATCATACATAGGTCTGGTCCATGTCATGCTGATGCTGTGCTTGGTTGTGTCAGTGATGCGAGGCGTTGATGGAGGCGCTGGTGTATCTAAAAGTTAATATGAATATAAATATATTATATTTTCTTTCTGTCAAGTATTAAACATCAAATTCAGTTAACTTGTGCAGTGGTTAGAACTTAATTGTCTTACAAGTAGGGTCTTTGCAGAGGACGTATGGTGAGGCGTCGCTCGGCTGGCTGTCTCCGGCAGCGTTGACGGCAGTCACTCTGAACATGTACTCGCTTCCCTCCAGTAGACCTGAGATCTTCAGACGAGTGTCGTAGATGGTGTAATTCTTATTTACCCGAGTCCACCTGTCCCAGAGAAGAAATGAACGGATGCAGTGAGGGAAAGCTGACGACATCAAACTAAAATTCATTCCTCAAGTCCATCAGATGTTAGTCCCACCTGGTGCTGCTCTTCTCTCGTTTATCCACAATGTAGGTTTTGATCTCGCTGCCTCCGTCACTCTCAGGCTTCAGCCACTCGATGATGACGTGCTCCTTAGCCACAGCTGTAACCTCTGGTGTGCCTGGCTGGGATGGTATGGCTGAGAGATAGAAGAGTTAAGTCAGCTATGTTTGTCCTTACTGTCCTTCATCTCACAAAAGGACAAATGTTTGCACCACTGTCAGGAATCTTGAAAATAAAAAAGTGAGCACTTACTGTAGGCATTCCTGGCGATGATGGGCTCGGATTCAAGAGGAACTCCAGGTCCGAACTTGTTGACTCCTCTGACTCTGAAAATGTACTCGTTGTTCTTGATCAGCCTGCTGCTGACACATGACAGGGTCTTGCATTCAGCCTCCATGATGACCCAGTTGAGGCGGCTGGTCTCGCGACGCTCCACGATGTAATGGGTGACAAGGTCTCCACCATCCTGCAGTGGAATCTTCCATGACACCGTACATTTCTCCTCGGTCACTCTGCTGATTACAATCTTGTCAGCCGGTGCTCCAGGAGTGTCTAAAAGGGGAGAAGTGCGGTGAAATGTCTGTTTATTGCTACGCAACTTAAGATGTCATAATTTGATATAATGTGATTCTAGTTTCACAGCAGTCGCTTGTTGGTTATGCACCTAAAACTTTCACATTGACAGCAGCAGTCTTGATTCCGCTGGCATTCTTAACAGTCAGGATGTATCTGCCTGTGTCGTATCTATTGCAGTCCTTGATGACAGCCATGGCTCTGGTGGCAGTGTAGGTCAGAGAATACTTCTCTCCCAGATCCAAAATCTTGTCGCCCTTTGACCAGAAGACCGTAGGCTCTGGTTTACCACCTACAGCACCGTCCAGGACGAGGTCGGAGCCGGCAGAGACCGTGACCGTCTCACCCACCAGCTTGCTGTCTAGTTCAGCTTTGGGAGGAGCTGGGGCAAAGAAGAAACAATACATTTTTTACCTCAATAACAATTGACTTGTAAATTTGCCAAAGTGTAATAAAAAGCAAAAAACCTTATTATTTCACTTCAGTGCTACATTTATAACTAATAAGGTTCCCCTCTTCAGAGAAATCTTATGACCCAAACTTACAGTATTCATCTCTGCATGTGATTGGTCCAGTAGACTCTGAAGGTGCACTGTGGACACCTGCTGCATTTTTAGCAATGACATGGTACTCATAGGTCTCTCCTTCTCCCAGGTTAGTCACGGTGAAGTAGTTCTCAGTGATGGTGGTGTAGTTGCACTTGAGCCAGCGATTGTCGTCCCACTCGTCCGTGCTGTAGACTTTCCTCTCCACCACATATCCAACGATCTTGCTGCCACCATCATTAAATGGCACAGTCCAGCACAATGAAACAGAGGAGCGGCTAATATCCGTCACCTCAGGTTTACCGGGAGGATCTAAACAGGGGTGGAAAGAAGGTCAGCGACATAGAACCGTACCACAGTTTTTATTACACAGTGCAAAACAGCTTAGATTAAATAACAAATATAGAAGATACATGTTTCCCTTACCAACAGGGTTGAGCGCCATCACAGGTCTGGAGGCCTCACTGGCCTTGCTGAGTCCAGCAAGGTTCATGGCGTACACCCTGAACTGGTACTCCAGGCCCTCCATCAAACTGGCTATCTTGTAGTTGCACTCCAAGCAAGGCAGTTTATTTTCCCTCACCCACAGAATCGTGTTCCTTTCCTTCTTTTCAATCCAGTAGCCTGAAATCTCGCTGCCACCATCTGCATATGGCACATCCCATTTGATACTGATGGTGTTGGCGGAGACAGATACCACGTCTGGACGAGTCGGAGGACTTGGAGGAACTGTGAAAATGAAGCCGGCAATGTTAACTTGACTCACATGAAGACACTTAAAAATGAATCACTCATGTACAAAAACCTTTCTGTGTACATGTTAATGAGGACTCACCAAATGGATGCTCAATGACAACAGCAGCAGACTCAATGGACTTGCTAACTCCAAACTTGTTCTCAGCACACACTCTGAAAGTGTACTCCAAGTACTTAGTGAGATGAGTCACTTTGATAGTGGTTCTCTTCACACTAGAGTTCACCACTTGCCAGGAGGCAGAGCCAGACTCTCGTTTTTCCACAATGTAGTTGGTGATTTCTGTGCCGCCATCGTCCGGTGGCTCAGACCAAGACAGGGTGCAGGATTCTGATGAAACTCCAGAAATTGCCACTGGGCCTGTAGGTGGAGTTGATCTGCCAACAACAACTACTGTCACTGTGAATGTCTTCACGCCAGCTACGTTCTCAAGGGTCAGGTAGTATTTGCCACTATCGCTTCTCTTGCTGTCTTTCACCACCAAAGTGGTTCTGTCATTTGACGTTTTGATGGAAACTCTGTCCGTCTCCTTCAGCTTCATCTCCTCCAGCTTCCAGGTGACCTTTGGCGCTGGTCTGCCACTGATTGGGATGTCTATTGTGAAGGTGGTGGAGGTCTTGCAGGTGATGAGCTGGTTGGTGATGCTGCTGAGGTCAGCAGTTGGTTCAATGCGAGGCTCCTTGATGACCACAGAGGTGAAGGTGCCCTGAGGCTCGCTGATTCCAGCATCGTTCTTGGCCTTGACTCTGAAGTCATACTCAGTGTTCTCAATCAGACCTTCCACAAGCATCTTTCGGGACTTGGTCTCTTCGCAAACAACCCAGCGGTCTGTGCCTTTAGCTCGGAATTCAACAATGTAGCCTCTGATGCGGCTGCCTCCATCATGCTCAGGCTTCAGCCACACCAGCGAGGCTGAAGAGTTGGTGGTGTCAACAACATCCAGTCTTTTGGGTGGTGCAGGTTCTTCGGTGGCAATGATAGGCTCTGTCATCTCATGAGCTTCTCCCAGGCCATACTGGTTAACAGCAATCACCCTGAACAAATACCTCACGCCAATATCCAAACCAGTTATCCTAATCATCTGCCTAGAGCACTTGGTGCTGACTTCCTGCCATGCCAGGCGGCTGGCCTCACGCTTGTCCACAATGTAGTGGTGGATTCGGGATCCACCGTCATTGGTGGGGGTATCCCACATCATTGTCAAGGCTCCACGGGTCACATCTTTGAAGGTTATGGCTCCTGGAGGCCCAGGTGTATCCAGCACTTTGACAGTGAAGGTGATGGACTTGCGCCCACTGTTGTTCTCCAGAGACAGGGTGTATTTGCCAGCCTCGTACCTAGTGCATCCCTCAATAGTCAGCGTGGAGAATAAATCTGTGGTGTTGATATCAGCCATGACAGGCAGTTCACCATCTACCTTAGACCAGACTGCAAGAGGAGCTGGTTTGCCGCAGAAGGCAACATGGAGGGTGACCAAGCCGCCATTCTTTACAATGTGCGTTTGCTTGAAGTTGGCGTCAAGTTCGATCTCAGGAGATGTGAGTCTGTCCAGGGCCTGAACAGGACTGGCCAGCACAGAGGCTTCACCTTCTCCTGTTCCATTTACAGCACTGACTCTGAACCTGTAGATCTCTCCAGCCACCAAGCCCTTGGCAGTGTAAGTGGTGTGGATGCAAATCTGGTTGTTGACTCTGTGCCACTCCTCCAGACTGGCCTTACACATGTCAATGTTGTAGCCAATGATTTCATTTCCACCGTCAAAGACTGGCTTGGTCCAGGCCAGGGTGACAGATGACTTTGTGGAGTCAGTGACCTAAAGAAAAGGTTTTCAAAATGTTGCTCAATTATTATGTCTATATTTAGGTTATTTGTGAGTTTTACTGAGTCCAGTCAAAGCTCATAATAATTAACATCTCCAGTAACATATATTTCTGACATTTTGGCGGAAAATAAAGGAATCTACCTTGATCACTGATGGAGCGCTAGGAGCACTGGTAGGCTCTCTGCATTTGAAAAGCCTGGAGGTACTGCTAGCTGGTCCTACACCAGCGCCATTTTCAGCCATGACGCGGAACTCGTACTCGTTGCCCTCAGTGAGTTTGGTGACGCGGTGTCGCAGCTCTGTGATGGGCCTCTTGGAGGAAACCTTCAGCCAGCGCAGACTCTTCTTCTCTCGCCTCTCGAGGATGTAGTGTTTGATCTCGTTGCCTCCATCTGACCGTGGCCTAGTCCAGCACAAGGTAATGCTGTCTCCGGTCACATGTGTGGCGTCAGGAGTACCAGGGGCATCGGGCACAGCTGAGAGAGGAGAATTTATGTTTATTAAGTTAATAGCAGTTCTCTCTCTCTGAAGACAGTTCTCTTTTTAGTGGCAACAGATCAGTAATGTCTATTAGTGTTGGTCAAATGTGTCAGAGAGAAATTTAGTAACTTACTGTATTGCATCTGTGCAATGAAAGGATCAGAGTCCAGTGGTTTGCCAACACCGAACTTGTTAACAGCAGAGACCCTGAACTGGTACTCGTTGCCTCTGATGAGGTTGATGGCATTAAAAGAACAGGCCTCACACTTGGAGGTGACCAAGGCCCAGGTGATTCTGGATGTCTCCCTCTTCTCCACCACATAATGAGTGATGGCGGCACAGCCGTCATTTTCTGGTGGGTTCCACCACACTGTGCACCTCTCAGCTGTGATGCCAGTGAAACGGATTGGACCGTCTACAGGTCCAGGTGTATCTGAAGCGTGTGAGAAGGATGGTTTCAAGTGTTAATAGAAATGGGGTTAAACAAGTTTTTTCTGAGGCAGTGTCTCTATAACACAATGAAACTTAAGATTTTACCAACCTTGCACTCTGACATTGACATCAGCTTTCTTGGTACCAGAACTGTTCTTGGCTTCGACGGTGTAGATTCCACGGTGGTTCCTGTCAGCATCACGAATAAACAGACTGCTGGTTCCGATACCGGTGGTTATCTCAATGTCAAGCATGATCCTCTTGTCGATCTCTTTGCCGTCCTTGTACCAGACAACCTGGGGGACAGGACGTCCAGTGATGGTGCAGCCAAGCTGCACCTTCTCTCCTGCCCTCATCGACAGAACCTGATCTCGAGACCAAATGATCTCAGGAGCAACTGGAAATATAAAGTGAATGAGCAAATGAGTGATCTGCAAAATGAAGGAACATTTCTAAATATATATATTTTAAAGTTCAGTGTGTGTACCGCTCTCATCTCTCGTCATGATGTTTGCAGAGGCATTGGACGGAGGACTGACGGTGCCCACAGCATTCCTAGCAATCACTCTGAACTCAAATCTGTCTCCAGGTGACAAACCAGTCACAGTGAATTGGGTTTCACTGATATCAGTGAAGTTGCAGCGCAGCCATTTGCCTCTGCCTTGGCGCCTCTCCACGCTATAGGCCACAATCTTGCTGCCACCATCCTTTTTGGGGATGTCCCATTGCAGGGTGACCGAATCTCTCGTTACATCGATGCACGTGGGAGTGCCAGGTGGATCTAAAGAGGGAAAACAGAGGCAATTTATTACAAGTGGTAGGTTTAAAAAAATCCTACAGTGATACTGATGAAAAAGGAATCTGGAAAAGAATAATATGGAACCAAATTGTTTTTAATGTGGACTTACCAACAGGGGAGATGGCGAGTGCGTGTTTGCTCTGTTCACTAACAGTGCTAATTCCAGCATTGTTCTCTGCATAGACTCTGAAGGAGTACTCCAGTCCCTCCATGAGTCCAGTGATTCTGTACTCTTTGTTGGAAATTATGGTGGAGTTCACTTTCTGCCACAACAGGCTGTTCCTGTCCTTCTTCTCAACATGATAGCCTAATATAGGGGATCCTCCATCAAAATCTGGGGCCTCCCAACCGATGGTCATTCCATCGCTGGTGACGTTGTAGGCCACTGGCTTTCCTGGGGGACCTGGAGGTTTGTACTGATGCTGGGCAATAACCTCGGAGGAGTTGAGTGGTTCACTGACTCCATACTTGTTCTCTGCACGGACCCTGAACTGGTACACAGTTCCCTTGACTAGGTTGGGAATCTTGAATGTGGTCCGGACAACACTGGAGCAGACCATCTTCCAGTTAGCCTGTGAAGTCTCCCGTTTCTCCACACTGTAACAGGTGATCTCTCCACCTCCATCCTCCTTTGGCTCATCCCAGGAGATGATGATACTCTGAGCTTTAATCTCATCAAAGCGGATGGGACCCACAGGCACTGAGGGAGCTCCCAGAGTGGTCACGTTAATGTCAAAATAGTTCTTGATGACTCTGTTGTCCAGAACTAAGGTGTATTGGCCAGCATGCTCTTTCTTGGCTCCTCTGACTGTCACAGAGGTCTTGTTGTCAGTGGTCCTGAAGCGGATCTTGTCACTTTCCTTCAGAGGGAAGTTATCCTTAAGCCAGCTGATTGCTGGTCTTGGTTTACCCTTGAAGGGCAGTTCAATGTGGATGTTCTGACCAATGCGAACAGCAAGCTCTCCATTGGGGTAGTCGCTGAGATTGGCATCGGGTGGAATGATGAAGTCCATCACTACGATTGGACCAATCTGTGAGAAGTCACTGTTGCCCTTTTCATTCTTGGCAAATACTCTGAAGTCCATGATAGCGTTCTCTTTGAGTCCTGTGACTTCACAGCTGCAGCGCTTACATGTAGCACCCAAAGACCAGTTGACCTCTTCCTGGGACCTCTTTTCAATTATGTAGTCAGTGATGAGACTGCCACCATCATGGTCAGGTCTGGTCCACTGCAGGGTAACAGAGCTCTTTGTGGACTCCACCATCACCAGCTCTTTAACAGCTCCTGGAGTTTCTGTGGCTCTGACAGGCTCAGTGGTCTCACACGTGTCACCCACACCATACTCGTTTTCGGCAGACACACGGAAGAAGTAAGCATGATCCTCCTCCAGGCCAGAGACCTTGTAGGATGTGTTGGCACACTCTTCGGTGATCACCTGGTAAGCCTTCATGGTGGAGGCCTTCTTCTCGACAATATAATTAGTGACAGGGGAACCACCATCAATCAGTGGAGCTTCCCAGCTAAGGGTCAATTTTCCTCTTGTCACATTCTTGATCAACAGTTTCTGGCAAGCGGCTGGACTATCCAGAACTTTAAGGGAAACTGTAATTATCTTTGGTTCTCCGACGCCATTCTCAATCTCCAGCAAGTACTTGCCACAGTCATCGCGGGTGACCTTGGGTATGAGGAGTGTGGTGGAGCGCTCGGTGCTGGTGATGGTGTAACGGTTGTCACCAGCCATGTTGCGGTCACTACGACGCCATGTAACACTGGGGACAGGGCGTCCCTTCAGGGGGATAAACACTTCCACATCCTGGCCAGCTCTTGCTGTGTACTGGGTTGTCATGGGAACATCCAAGTCCAGATCTGCCTCCTCTGTTAGACACACAAATGAAACGAAGGGAACAAATGCATAAATAAAGACAATCTGCAAATCCAACAGATTTTAAATAAAGCCATAAAAACAAAGGAATATCTTGAACACTCATGGTGTGTAAAAAAAAAAATCACTGAATAAATCACCACTTGCTTGTAAATCATCATAGAGGAGTCATCAAAAATACAAACCCAAGATATCTTTGGCTTGCACAGGCTGGTACATCTTGATGTCCTCTCCTTTGCCCTTGCAGTTGACAGCCGAGACTTTGAAAAAGTAATATGTTCCAGGCTTGAGGTGGGACACCACGTATTCACAGGTCTTAACCTGTGGGTTGATGGTCACCCATTCTTTGTCTTCAGAGTTCATCTGGTCCAGAATGTAATGAGTGACTTCACTGCCACCGTCATAAACGGGCGGCTCCCAGCCAAGTGTGATGGAAGTCTTTGTGGAGTCAACCACATGCAGTTTGGATGGCTCACCAGGCAGATCTGCAGTAGAAAAAAGATTCCATGTAAAGACCATGGCAATACATAAACCTTGAAGAGAAGCTCCTGCAAAGCTGCAGCGTGAATAGCGTACCAATAGGGTCGTAGGCTTTGTAGAGCTCAGAACACTCGGAGTAGTTCCCTGCTCCAGCCTTGTTGACAGCACAAACTCGGTACTGGTACTCGCTGTTCTCCACCAAGTTAGTGACCTTCTGCCGAGTGTCTCTGATGGTTCCCTTCAACACCTGGACGAAATGTGTATTTTATGAAGCTTTCACTTTCTTAAATATATGAGACACCTTTTTCAAAGTCAAAAAGCAAACCTTGAACCACTGCAGACTCTTCTTCTCCCTCTTCTCCAGGTAGTAGCCGTCAATGTCACTACCTCCATCCAATGCAGGTCTTTCCCAGATCACTGTCATGGTGGATTTGGTAATCATGGTGACTTGAGGCTTAGATGGCTCGCTAGGAGGAACTGAAAAAGAGGGACCAGGTTAGATGGAATTGTTTCTGTGTGTTCATAAGCCGTGAATCTTAATTTAGACAAAATCATCCAAGGAGAGAACACCAGGTGTGAGAGGGATATCAATGCCACTCTCTTACCAAATGCATTTCTTGCAATGACAGGCGCAGACTCCAGTGGGTCTCCGATGCCGTATTTGTTCACTCCACGAACTCTGAAGATGTACTCGTTGCCCTGGATGAGTCTGGGAACGTTAACGATGCAGTCGACCAGCTTCTCCGAGACTATGGACCACATCACCCTGCTCGTCTCTCTTTTCTCAACAATGTAATGAGTCACCATGGCACCGCCCTCATCAGCAGGAGGGGACCACATGATGGTAATGTTGTCAGCAGTAACCTTCTTAAACTGCATCTCTCCAGCAGGTGGACCTGGTTTATCTAGATAAGAGAGGGTGGTGTCTGTAAAAATCTGTTTTTCTTCATTTACTAGGAATTTCATGCTAACTGAAAATGACTGTCATAATAACAGTTTCTAGATAATATTTGAAATACCTTGGATGAGCAGTCTCACAACAGCACATGCAGATCCCAAGGAGTTCTTCACCCTGACCTCGTAGGTACCAGAATTCAAACGAGTGGTTTCCTTCAGTAACACACTGGTGTCCTCAAATGTGTGTTTAAAGGAGAGCTGGTTACTGGGCTCAAGCTCTCTTCCATCCTTCAACCACTCAATGGTTGGAGCAGGTTTGGCTGTGATATTAAACTTGAGCTCCACAGTAGAGCCGGCCTTGTGTTTGACCTCACTGAAGTACTCCTGAGGTATTTCAATTTCTGGGGCACCTGAAAGAGAAATGAAAAACAGGTGATTTTGAATTAAGGGGGATCATGAGAGTCAAGTGGAAAGCAGAGATCTACAAAATATAATATTCAGATTCACAAAACAATGAGAAGAAAGTCCTCAATGAGGGGAATGCTGAACTACAATTTAGGTAAATCCACATGTAAGAATAAAATGACACCTACCATAGGTGTCCACACATGTAGCTGGTCCAGCTGTTGTGGACGGGTTGCTCACTGACCCAACGGCGTTCTTGGCCATGACTCTGAACTCGTATGTCTCGTCCTGGGTCAGGCCGGTCACAGTGAAGCGGGTGTTTGTGACATTGTTGAGGACAGCCTTGGACCACTTGGGACTAGCACCCTCCCTCTTCTCAATGATGTAGCCAGTGATTGGGGACCCACCGTCATAGCTGGGTTTCTGCCAGGCCAGGCTGATGGTGTTCTTGGTGATATCACTGATACGCAGGTTTATGGGTGGCTCTGCAGGCACAGAAGGTTGGAACTCATTAAACACAGATTTACAGATGAAATAATATAATAATAATATTCCCTTGACTTTATCTGAATCTACTCACCACATGCATCGATAGCCAGCACTGCATCAGAGACCTTGCTGAAGCCACTGATTCCAGCAGCGTTCTCTGCTGCCACCTTGAACTCATAAATAAGCCCAGCATTGATGTTAGTGACCTTGAAGTGTGTAGCACGGATCACCATTTTGTTGACTCTCTGCCAGAGAATGCTGTTCTTGTCTTTCATCTGGAGATGGTAACCAAACACATGGCTGCCACCATCGGACTTGGGCTCCTTCCAGGCTACTGTAATGGTCTCTCTAGTTACAGCAGTGATCTCTGGAGTTAACGGAGCGTCAGGAACAGCTGGTTGGTGAGAAACAGAGTTGGAGGGTTAACACATTAATAGAGTAGGAGATATCAATATGGATGAACATAAAAGAAAGAAATCTTACTGTAAGGAAGGCTGATGTTGACCGTTGGTGAGTCAATGTGCTCACTGATTCCATATCTGTTCTCAGCCCTGATTCTGAACTGATACTGCAGGCCAGCAGTCAGTTTCAAAATCTTCATGGTGCAGCGAGCCACAGCAGAAGAGACATCCACCCAGTTGGCTGTGGTCGTCTCTCTCTTTTGGATGATGTAGTTGGTGATGGGGCTGCCGCCGTCATAAGCTGGTGGGAGCCATTCCAGGCAAACGCTGTCTTCTGTCACATCAGACAGCTCCACTGGGCCAAGTGGAGCACTGGGCCGGTCGAGAATCACAATATTTAAAGATTGCTTGGTGGTTCCGCTGGAGTTTGAGGCAGTGATGTCGTAGCGTCCTGAGTCTTTAGCGATGCTTTCTCGTAGGGTGATCTTGATGCTATCAGGGGTGACCTCAGAGTTGAACCTCATTGTTGACTTGAGCTGTACGTTATCCTTGGACAGCAAGACTTTAGGTAAAGGTCGGCCGGTCAGTGGGATCTCACACTTGAGGGTGGACCCGGCTCTGACAAACACTGTGTTGTGAGGGAAGTCCTTCATGCTGATCTCAGGAGATTCTAATGCACAGATGTGATAGAGACAGATATAGCCAAGGATATCAGGTGTTAATTTATTTTTTTCAGTTCCTGTTAAAATACTGCAACTACTGGCAATAAATATTAAATTATTAAATATTTGCAGGTTGTATTTTTACTTAGTCTTTTTAGACTGCAACTTACCAAGCTGGTCTTTCACCATTACAGGGTTCAGCATTTCCTTAACATCACTGAATCCAGCATGGTTCTCAGCTCTGACCCTGAAGAAGTACTCGGCATTCTCCCTTAGACCAGACACTGTGAGGTGGATGGATTTGGTTACACCACACTTAACCCACTTCTCCTGGCCTTTCTCTTGGGCTTCCACCAGGTAGCCAGTAATTCTGCTGCCTCCATCATGATCTGGTTTGGCCCAGACCAGTGACACACTGTCTTTGGTCACATCACTCACGCCAAGTTTTGGTGGGGGGCTTGGTTTTTCTGTGGAAAGATGACATCATTCAGTTTTATTGAAATACTCATGGGTATAAGACATTAGGCCGGACTCAAATTGCACCAGCATAAAATTCAATACCTGTGACCTTGGTTCCTTCTTTGGACTCAGCAGGAACACCAACACCATATTCATTCTGGCCTGTGACTCTGAAGTAGTAGACGGCTCCCTCTTGCAGGTCGGTCACCCTGTATGTCAGTCTGTGGCATGTGTCAGTCAGTCTGGTCCAGCCTTTCTTGCTGGCCTCACGGAAATCAACAAGGTAGTTTTTGACAGGTCCTCCTCCTTCATTTTCAGGAGTGTCCCATGTTACATTAGCAGAGGTCTTGGTCACATCCTTAACTTCTATGCAGGCAGGGGGTCCAGGAGAGTCCAGGACTCTCACGTTGAGCGTCAACGAGGAGGTTCCAGCTACGCTAGACAAGGTGACTGTGTATTTACCAGAGTCGTCGCGAGTTGCTTTCTCTAAGGTGATGGAGGTGAAGGTGTCTGTGGTGTCAATGACAGCACGGATTCTGAGATCAACATCAGGTTTGGTCCATGTAACACTAGGGATGGGTTTGCCTCTGAAGGGCACTGTCATGGTGAATGAGCTACCATCCTTCACAATAAGAGTCTTCCTCATCTCATTACTGATATCAAAAACAGGCTCCTCCTCCTTTTCTTTGGCAACCTGACTGTCTGACTCAGGGCTGGGCTCACTGACTCCTATCTTGTTAATGGACTTGACAACAAACACATATTCGGCCCCCGGTGTCAATCCCACCACCGTGAACTCTGTGTTCTTGGTGTTCTGGACTCCAACAAACCATTCATCATCGAATGCCTTCCTGTACTCGACTCTGTAACCAGTCACTGGGGCTCCGCCATCAAACAGGGGCTTATTCCATGACAGGCTAACAGTGGTCTTTGTAGAGTCAACAATCGTTGGCTTAGCAGGAGGGGAGGGCAGGAATTGTGGGTCTTCGGCCTTGGTCAGCGGGCAAGGGGTGCTAGAAGCACTGAGGCCAGCAGCATTCTCTGCAAACACTCTGTACTCATACTCACAGCCCTCCCGAAGGTGTGAGGCTTTGACTCTAAGGTCATAAACAGGTTTCTTGTTAACACGGCACCAGCGAAGACCAGTCTTCTCCCGCTTTTCTATGACATAGCCAGAGATACTGCTGCCTCCATCAGAACTGGGTCTTTCCCAACAGATGGTCATTGCCTCACTAGTGACAGCAGTGACCTGGACATTTGTGGGAGCGGAGGGAACAGTAAATGGATCCAAGGCCTTAACTGGTTCACTCTCCAGGGCTTCACCATCCCCATATTTGTTGATTCCCCTGACTCTGAAGATGTACTCATTTCCTTTGAGCAACTTGGTCACTTTACAGGTAGTTGCCTTCATGTCTCCATAGACAAGAGTCCAGGCCAGGCGACTTGTCTCACGTTTCTCCACAATATAGTGCATAACTTCTGCACCACCGTTCTCCTGAGGTGGTCCCCATGTGATAGTGCATTTCTCTGCTGTTACGCCAGACACTGTCAGTGGTCCTGATGCTGGTCCAGGTCTATCCAAAACTTTACAGTTGATAGCAACAGACCTGGTTCCTGCAACATTGTGCAGGGACAGGACATACTGGCCAGAGTCCCTCCGGATAGCGTCCCTGACGATCAGGGTGGTTGCGAAATTTGTGGAAGTGATTTCACACCTGGCTTTGGCTGAAATCTCTTTTCCATCCTTCAACCATGAGACAACAGGGAGTGGGCGGCCTGTGATTTCAGCATCAATTCTAATGATTTCCCCAGCCTTGATGACAACCAGCTGTCTGAGCTTGTCATCCAGGATGATAGTGGGAGGGTCCACATCATCCTTGACTGTAACAGGGCCAGTACTCTTTGAAGGAGCGCTAAGCTGTTCTGCAGAATTCTTGGCAATAACATGGAAGTCATATTGGACATCTTCTGTGAGGCCTGTGACATCAAAGTAGGTTTCCTGCAGATTATTGAAGTTGCATTTCAGCCAGCGACCATTGGGAAGTTCTTTACGCTCAATAATGTAGCCGGTAATCTTTGACCCAAATTCATACTCTGGCCGGTCCCAGAAGAGAGACACTGAGCTCCTTGTAATGTTGGTGACTTTCAGGTTACATGGAGATTCACATGGATCTCTGGCTGCCACAGCATCACTGACCTTAGAGCATGCACCAATACCAGCAATATTCTCAGCATACACTTTAAACTGATACAGAAGACTTTCTTCAATGCCAGTCATTTTAAATTGGTTCTCAGTTAGCAGTCCTCTGTTGACCTTTGTCCACAGAATGCTACTTTGGTCTTTGCATTCAATGTGATAGCCAATAACTGGGCTTCCACCATCACTGGCAGGTCTGCCCCATGTCACAAGCATGCCACTCTTCGTAGCATGGACCACACAGAGGTTGGTTGGTGGACCAGGAGGCTCGAATGGATACTGAGCAACAACAGGAGCTGAGTCAATAGCATGACTCTTGCCATAACGATTCTCAGCTGCGATGCGGAACTGGTACTCCACTCCCTGAGTAAGCCGAGACACCTTAATTGATGTCCTGGCCACAGTGGCTGAGACGATCTGCCATGTGGTTGTCGTAGTGTCTCTCTTTTCCACTACATAATTGTTAATCTGGCATCCGCCCTCATACGTTGGAGGATCCCATGACAGACAGATGAAGTCAGCGCTCACCTCGTCCATCTTAATGTTGCTTGGTGGACCAGGTTTGTCCAGGATTATAACAGAGATGTCGGCAGTCTTGGTGCCAATAGCGTTAGTCAAAGTAATCTGATACAGTCCTACATCGTCTTTGGTTGCATCCTTGATCAAAATTTTTGAAGAGGTTTGAGAGGTAAGCACATTGACCCTGGTGGTCTGCTTAAGCACCTGGCCGTCCTTCTTCCAGGACACCTCTGGCTGAGGTCTGCCTTTGAAAGGAACATCAATCTTCAGGTCATCTCCTGCTTTAACGCTGTATGTGTTGAACATCAGTTTGATGGTGGGCTCTACTGTGATGTCCTTTACCACCACAGGGGCAGCCAGAGGTTTGGCATCACTCTGGCCCTTATCATTCACAGCAATCACCCTGAATGAGTACTCCTCTCCAGTTGTAAGTCCATCAACGGTAGCCTCCAATGCTTTGACTTCACTGCACACAGTCCACTTGTCATCTCCCTTGGGCTGCATTTCCACAATATACTTTGTAATCTTGCTGCCTCCATCATGATCTGGTTTCTCCCATGAAAGGCTGACAGTATGGCGGGTGACGTCAACCAAGTTAATCTTACCAGGAGGCAAAGGAGCCTCAGACACCTTGACTACATCTGTGGAAGCAGGCAGACCCACTCCAAGTTCATTAACAGCCAATACACGGAAATAAAATCGGCCTCCCTCCTGTAGGTCAGAAATGATGTAGGAGTTCCTCACACAGTTGGTGGACACGCTGGTGAAAGCCATCCTCTTCTGCTCTCTCTTCTCCACGATATAATGTGAAATCTTAGCCCCGCCATCGATGAGTGGAGGCTCCCAGGAGAGAGAGACAGAACTTCTCTTTACATCCTTGACCTCTAAGTTAGTAGGTGCACTGGGGGAGTCCAGAACACGAACATTGATGAAGGCTGATTTAGAGCCACTGAGGTTCTCAAGTGTAAGTACATATTTGCCAGTGTCAAATCTGTCAACATTATCAATCACCAGCATCGTGTAAGAGCTTGTGACTTCAATCTGGGCACGTTCATTCAGAGTGCCATCGGCCTTTGACCATCGGACCTCAGGCTCAGGCTTTCCCCTGATTGGTACAAACAGGCGGAGAGCAGCAGTGGCACGGACGTTGACCATCTTCCTTAGGTCAGCATCTAGTTCAATTTCAGGGGCTTCCAGCTTCTCTGCAGCAACCACAGACCCAGGCAGGTCAACATGCTCCCCTACTCCCTCACAGTTAACAGCACAGATTCTGAAATTGTACTCTGCGTTCTCCTTCAATGATTTAACAGTGTAGTGAATAACTTGTACACCAGTATGTGGTGTGCAGCTGACCCATTCATCATCTGTTGCCTCCTTCCTTTCAACAATGTATCCAGTGATCGGTGCTCCACCATCATAGATAGGCCTGGACCAGGTCAGGGAGACTGTGGTGCTCGAATGGTCTGTGACCTTGGGGTTATTTGGAGGTCCGGGTGGATAAGTGGCATCACAGGCCTTGATATATTGTGAAGGTGCACTAGGTTTGCCAACACCAGCAGCATTTTCAGCTGAAACCCTGAATTCATAGGAGTGAGCCTCTGTGAGGCCAGTACATCTGAAGCGGAGGTCATTCAGTCTCTTCTTGTTGCATTTAGTCCATCTGATGCCATCCTTATCACGTTTTTCAAGTATGTATCCTTCGATCTCAGCTCCTCCGTTATTCTCTGGCCTTTCCCAGGTAAGTACTATAGAATCCCGAGTGATAGCGCTGGCCTCTGGGGTGGAGGGGGCACTGGGAGTGGTGAAAGGGTTACGGGCAATAACAGGCTCAGATTCCAAAGGCTCACCAACACCATATTTATTCACTGCAGTGACTCTGAAGATGTACTCATTGCCTGGCAACAGTTTAGTGACTTTGTAGCTGATGGCCTGAATCTTGGGCTCAACCATGGTCCATGACAGACGACTAGTCTCTCTCTTCTCAATGATGTAGTGAGAGATGCCGGCTCCACCATCATGTGAAGGATGGTTCCAGTGAAGATAACATTTCTCAGATGTGACTCCTTTGACTTCTAGTGGGCCATCTGGAGGTCCGGGTCTATCCAGAATTTTAACATTAACTGGTACCATTTTAATTCCTCCCACATTGACAAGTTTGAGGACAAAATGGCCACCATCAACTCTAATGCAGTCCTTAACTGTCAGGATGGTACGAGTGAGCATTGTCTTTACCTCCATTCGTGGAGTGGCTTTGTCGATCTCCTTTCCATCCTTTAACCAAACAACCTCAGGCAGAGGCTTACCTGTGTAGTCAGCATCAATGATGAATGTTTCACCAGCATTAACTACCATTAGATCTTTGAACTTAGAATCCATGGTGGCTCCTGGAGCTTCAATTTCATCCTTAGCAGTAATTGCTCCTGTGCTCTGAGAAGGATGACTGGAAATGCCAGCAGAATTCCTGGCAATGACTCTGAATTCATATACACAATCCTCAGTGAGGCCAGTGAGTGTGAACTGGGTATCGAGGATGTTGGTGAAGCTTGCCTTCATCCAGCGGGTATCGGGGTGCTTCCTCCTCTCAATCAGGTAGCCAGTGATAGCACTGCCTCCATCATACTGAGGCCTAGTCCACTGGAGGGTCACATGGTTTCTGGTGATTTCAATAGCCTCCGGTGTGCCTGGTGGGTCACAGGGGTCCCTGGCAACTGTGCTCTCAGAGACCTTGCTAGCTGGGCTGACACCCGCAATGTTCTCAGCATATACTCTGAATTCATACTCAATACCTTCTTCCAGCTCTGTAGTCTTGAAACGTGTATCCGGAATTAGCAGCTTGTTGAGTTTAGTCCACAAGAGGCTGTTCTTTTCCTTCCTTTCGAGGTGGTAGCCCATAATGGGACTGCCTCCATTGTTGGTGGGAGGTTTCCACTCAACCACCATGCTGTCCTTGGTTGCAGCAGTAATGATTGGTGTTCCTGGGGCGGCTGGCTCACTGAATGGATACTGGGCAATAACAGCAGGAGACATTAAGGCAGAGCTCTTTCCATATCTATTCTCAGCAGACACTCTGAACTGATACTCAACACCAGTCTTTAAGTTGGTGACTTTGATGGTTGTTCTGGCAATAGTCGCAGACACAATCTGCCATGCTGTTGTAGTAGTGTCCCTCTTCTCCACAATGTAGTTGTTGATCTGACAGCCTCCAGTATACACAGGGGGCTCCCAGGAGAGTGTGACATAATTAGAGCTTATCTCGTCAATCTTCACAGGTCCTGTGGGTGGGCCTGGCTTATCAAGGATAACAACAGAAATCTCCTCTGTGACTGATCCAGCACTGCTGGTAGCTGTCACAGTGTATTTACCAGAGTCCTCCTTATTTGCATCCTTGATGAACAGCTTGGTAGATGATGGTGTGCCAGACACATTTAATCTGGTTGTCTCCTTAAGAGCTTGTCCATCCTTTTTCCACTCAACCTTGGGAATAGGACGTCCAATGACTGGAATCTCGATCTTCAGATCTTCACCAAGCTGTAAGCTGTAAGTGTTGAATGCCATCTTGAATCTGGGCTCGATTGTTACATCCTTAGCAGTGACTGGTGCAGCAAGGGGCCGGGGGTCACTCTTGCCCTTCTCATTGAATGCTGTCACTCTAAACAGGTACTCGTGTCCTGAACTAAGGCCTGTGACCGTGCCCTCACAAGTTTTAGTTGTAGCGGCCACCACCCATTCCTCTGAGCCCACAGGCTGCATTTCAATATAGTAGCCCATTATCCTGCTGCCTCCATCATGGTCTGGCTTCTCCCAAGAGAGTGAGGCAGTTGTTTTGGTCACTTCAGTCAAAGTGACCTTACCCACAGACAGAGGAGGCTCAGATGTTTTAACTGCTTCCTCTGTCTCAGCTGGCTGTCCCATGCCAAACTCGTTCTCAGCTAAGACTCTGAAGTAGTAGATGGTTCCTTCGGTGAGGCCAGTGACACGGTAGCTTGTCTTTGTACACTTGTTGTCCACATTAGAATACACGTTTCTGGTGGACTCACGCTTTTCCACCAGATAATTCTTTATCCGTGAACCACCATCAATAAGGGGAGGCTCCCATGTCAGAGTGACACTTTCTCGTTTGATGTCTTTTACAGTTAAATTCAGAGGGGACCCTGGAGTGTCCAGGACCTTAACAGATACAAAGGCTGATTTGGTGCCAGCAGTATTTTCCATGTTGATGATGTATTTTCCTGCATCAAATCTGTCACAGATCTCAATGGAGAGCTGGGTGTAATCTTCCCCAGTCTCTATCTGAACCTTACTGGGCAGCTGGCCATCCTCTTTGGCCCAGCTAATCTCAGGAGTAGGACGGCCCTTGAATGGAATGCAAATTCTTAGTGAGCCACCTGCCCGGACAACTATTCCCTTCCTGAGTTCCGAATCCAAAATCATCTCTGGAGGATCAATCTTATCCAAAGGTTTTATGACTCCCAGGATCTCGGTGGGCTCCCCAACACCCAACTTATTGATGGCACAGATGCGCACCTTGTATTCCTGGTGCTCTACTAACTTGGTGATTGTAAACTTGGTAGCGTTTACTCCAGAAGGTGGGGTGCATATGGTCCATTCCTCCTCGTCTGCTTTGGTAATTTCCACAGCATATCCTTGAATCTCACAACCACCATCATAGATGGGCCTGTGCCAGGCCAGACTGATGGAATCTTTAGTTGTGTCGAGCACATGAGCATTGGATGGACAGCCTGGTTCAAAGGTGGGGTCGCAGGCTTTGAGGTACGGTGTAGGTGGGCTCGGTTTACCCACTCCAGCTGCATTCTCAGCAGATACCCTGAATTCATATTCATGGTCCTCAGTTAATCCTGTTACTCTGAAACGCAAGTCTGTCACCCGGCGTTTGTTGCACTTGGTCCATCTCACTCCAGCTCTGTCTCTCTTCTCAATGATATAACCAACGATCTCACTGCCTCCTGTGGTCTTAGGGCGGTTCCAACAGACAGTCATAGAGTCCCTTAGAATGTTAGTGATCTCAAGTTCCTCAGGTGCACCAGGAGGAACAAATGGATTTCTCATGATAACTGGTGCAGACTCAAGAGGCTCACCCACACCAAATTTGTTGACAGCCATGACTCTGAAGATGTACTCATTGCCCTTCAACAGTTTTGTGACCTTGAACATGGTAGCTCCACAGTCACTGGAGACCACAGTCCATGCCAGGCGGCTGGTTTCTCTCTTTTGAATGATGTAATGAGATATGCTAGCGCCTCCATCATGTTTGGGTGGCAGCCATGACAGTGAGCACTTCTCCTCAGTGACATTACTGACAGTAATAGGTCCTTCTGAGGGGCCTGGTCTGTCCAGTACCTTCACACTGAATGGGACAGTCTTTGTTCCAGCTACATTAGTCAAGACCAGAGTGTACTGGCCACCATCTACTCTGATGGCATCCTTTACAACAAGCCAAGCCTTAAAATCTGTGTTCTTTATATCAGCCCTCGCTGAGTTTTCGACTTCAACATTCCCCTTGAACCACTGGGCTGTAGGGATGGGCTTCCCTTCCACAGTGGCCTCCAGGTTGAAAGTGTCTCCAGCATTGATAACAAGGGTCTGGTTGTACATAGGATCTGTCTCGCATTTTGGTGGGTCAACTTCATCCTTGGCTGTGATGGATCCTGTGCACTCAGATGGCTTGCTAACAGCACCAGCTGCGTTCCTTGCGATTACTCTGAAGTCATATTTATTCTCCTCTGTGAGGCCTGTAACTGTGAATTCAAGTTCAAGGATGTTTGCAAAGCTAGCCTTCATCCACTTTCCTTCAGGAAGGTCACGTTTCTCCACCACATAGCCTGTAACTAAGCTGCCACCATCATACAATGGAGGGGTCCACCTAAGCTTCACAGAGTGCCTGGTCACAATCACAGCCTCGGGATGGCCGGGAGGATCACATGGGTCACGGGCTACATAAACTTCAGAGACTTTGCTACATTTCCCAATGCCAACAATATTCTCTGCATAAACTCTGTACTCATACTCAATACCTTCCTCAAGAGGAGTAGACTTAAATCGGCAGTCTTGGATCAGCATTTTGTTAATCTTGGTCCAGAGGATACTGTTCTTCTCTTTCCTCTCCAGATGATAGCCCAAAATAGCACTTCCTCCATCAGAGGGGGGTTTGTGCCACTCAACTACCATATAGTCCTTGGTGTATGAAGACACAAATGGTGTTCCTGGAGGGCCAGGCTCTTGGAATGGATACTGTGCCAAAACGGGCTCTGAATCAATTGCATAGCTCTTTCCGTATCTATTCTCAGCATAGACTCTGAACTGATATTCAGCTCCTGTCTTCAGATTGGTCACTTTTAGTGTAGTTCTGGCAACAGTAGCAGACACAACCGACCAGTTGGTTGTAGTTGTGTCTCTCTTCTCTACCACATAGTTAGAGATTGGGCATCCACCTGTGTATGTAGGAGGTTCCCAGCTCAAAGTCATGCTCTCAGCACTTATGTCTTCCACCTTGATGGGCCCTGTTGGTGGGCCTGGTTTGTCCAGGGTGATCACCTCGATAGTGGCATCTTTAGAACCCAGGGTACTGGATACATTAATGCTGTACATACCCCCATCCTCTTTGGTGGCATCCTTGATGGTGAGGGTGGTGAGATGAGCTGAGTCAGTAACGTTGACCCTTGTGGTCTGCTTGAGAGCACCACCATCCTTGGTCCATGTAATGGTCGGCTTTGGATGACCAGCAACTGGGACTTCTATCTTGAGGTCATACCCTACCTGGACGCTGTAGGTGCTCACCTTGGGTCTTACAGCAGGCTCAATCACAAGGTCCTTTGCAACAACTGATTGGGCTAGTTGTCTAGGGTCACTTTTACCCTTGTCATTTACAGCTACAACTCTGAAATGATATTCCTCTCCCTTGAGTAGATTTGTCACTACTGTCTCCAGTGCTTTCACACTAGTACAGACTGACCAAGTGTCACTATCCTTGGGTGCGAGTTCAATTTCATAGTGACTGATTCTACTGCCTCCATCATGTTGAGGTTTCTCCCAGGCAAGGGCTACAGTGCTGTGTGTCACATCAACAAGACTGACTTTGCCAGGTGGCTGAGGCTTCTCAGATATTTTTATTGGTTCCATTGTTTTAGCTTGCAGACCAATACCATATTCGTTTTCTGCCCGAACTCTGAAGAAGAAGATTCCACCCTCTGGAAGAGGCTCCACTTTCCATGACATCCTATTGCAGGTAATGATAGGTGAGTAAACTTTCCTGGTGCTCTCACGTTTCTCAACAATGTAATGCTTAATCTTTGAGCCACCATCAAGGAGTGGAGGCTCCCATGTTAGAGTGACAGAATTTTTCGTTATCTCCTTCACTGTGAAGTTAGTTGGTGGACTAGGTGAATCCAGGACCCGGACACTGATGAAGACTGACTTCACTCCACTGGCATTCTCTGCAGTCAGGGTGTATTTGCCACTGTCAAATCTGTCAATGTTCTCGATGACAAGTGAGGCGTAAGTGCCTGTGTTGTCAATCTGGGCAGTCTCGTTGATCTCCCCTTCAGCTTTGCCCCATTTCACCTCAGGAGCTGGACGACCTCTCACAGGAACAAACAGCCTGAGAGTGCTCGCTGCCCTAATGTTGATCATTTTTCTCATATCAGCATCCAGGTCCAGATCGGGAGCCTCAAGCTTCTCCTCTAGGAGAATCTTTCCAGGAACATCAGCATGCTCACCAACACCAACTTTGTTGATGGCACAGACTCTGAACTGGTACTCGTGCTTCTCCAAAAGCTTTTTCACTGTAAACGTAGTGTCTGCAATTCCAGTGGGTGGAGTGCACATAAACCACTCATCAGATGCCCCATTGCACGCCTCCACAATGTAAGCTTGAATCTCACATCCGCCATCATAGATTGGTTTGCCCCATGTCAAGGAAACAGTGGACCTTGAAGTGTCAACAACCTTAGGATTGTTGGGTGGGCCAGGTTTGAAGATAGGATCTAATGCTTTATAGTACACTGTTGGTGTACTAGGCGTGCCAACACCAGCAGCATTCTCAGCAGAAATTCTGAATTCATAGCTGTGGTTTTCTAGGAGCCCTGTCACTCTGAATCGCAGCTCACTTACTGTGCGCTTGTTGCACCTGGTCCACCTCACACCATCCTTGTCACGTTTCTCAACAATGTATCCCTGGATGGGACTGCCACCATCATGAGTTGGTCTCTCCCAAGTAACGACCATGGAGTCTTTGGTGATTGTTGTGACTTCTACCTCTGTTGGAGGGTTAGGAGCAACAAATGGATTTCTGGCAATCATTGCATCCGATTCAAGAGGCTCACCAACTCCGTATTTGTTGACAGGAATCACTCTGAAGATATACTCATTTCCAGGAAGAAGCTTTGTGATCTTCAAGTTCAGTGTCTGAACTTTAGGTTCAACAACAGTCCAAACCAGTCTGCTGGTTTCCCTCCTCTCGACAATGTAATGTGAAACGTCGCTGCCACCATCTTGCAAAGGAGGTTTCCAGGCAATGGAGCATTTCTCATTGGTTACCCCGTAAATGGAGATAGGGCCCTCAGGGGGACCTGGCCTGTCCAGGACCTTGACATTAATGTTAACTGATTTCTCTCCTCCAACATTCTTTACCAGCAAGGTGTACGGGCCACCATCAACACGGATGGCTTCTTTAACAATTATACAAGCTGTAAAATCTGTGTTCTTGAGCTCCAGGCGAGCTGCTTCGGTGAGCTCCTGACCATCCTTTATCCAGTGCATTGTGGGCACAGGTTTGCCGATGACAGCAGCTTCAAGCCTGAATGTCTCCCCAGCATTTACCACCACAGCCTGGGAATACTTCGCTTCCAAGTCAATCTTGGGTGGATCCACCTCATCTTTGGCAGTGATGGCTCCAGTTGAATCAGAGGGCAGACTGGAAACACCAGCCGCATTCCTGGCAATGACTCTAAACTCATAAATCTGATCTTCAGTCAGTCCCGTGACAACAAATTCAGTCTGAATGATGTTGGTGAAGCTGGCCTTCATCCAGCGACCAGCTCCCTTCTTCTTCTCAACCACATAACCTGTGATCTTAATGCCACCATCATAGTCAGGCTTGGTCCATCTGAGTGTTACTTGGTTTCTTGTCACAATAACAGCCTCAGGTTTTCCTGGTCTTTCACAAGGATCTCTTGCCACTTGCATTTCACTCAGTTTGCTAGCTTTGCTGAGGCCAACAATGTTCTCTGCGTAGACTCTGAATTCATACTCGATACCTTCTTCAAGGCCAACAACCTTGAATCGAGTCTCCGGGATAATTTGTTTGTTCTGTTTAACCCACAGTATGCTGTTTCTTTCTTTGAGATCTAAGTGATAGCCCAGAATTTGGCTTCCGCCGTCATTGCTGGGTTTATCCCATACAACAACCATGGTTTCCTTGGTGGCTGACTGAACCACAACAGAGCGAGGTGAGCTAGGAACTTCAAATGGATACTGAGCAACAATAGTTTCAGACAGAAGGGCTGATGACTTGCCATATCTATTTTCTGCAGCTATTCTAAACTGATACTCAAATCCAGTCTTCAGACGGGCAGCCTTGATGGTGGTTCTGGCCACTGTAGCTGACACAATTTGCCAGTTAGTCGTAGATGTGTCCCTCTTCTCAACAATGTAATTATTGATAGTGCAACCACCATCGTATTCTGGCGGATTCCAGGTCAATACCACACTGTCAGCAGTGACCTCATCCAACTTGATCGGACCAGTAGGAGGACCAGGCTTATCCAGGACAAGAACATTGATGTCTGTGGTTGCCTCACCAGCTTTGTTGATTAGTTTGATTGTGTATGTTCCCACATCCTCTCTGCAGGCCTCCTTAATGACCAGGAGAAGGTTATCGTCTGTGGTTTCAGAATTAACTCTTGTTGTCTCCTTGATAACAACACCATCCTTGAGCCATGTTGCCGTGGCCTTAGGATAGGCAGAATATGGTACATCTATCTTCAGGTCATCACCTGCTAGCACACTGAATGTGCCAAAGAGCTGTTTGAAGGTTGGTAAAATTACAAGATCTTTTGCCACCACAGGCATACTGAGAGGCCGTGGGTCACTAACTCCCTTTTCATTGGTGGCTGAAATACGGAACATGTACTCCTCTCCCTGTGTGAGACCACTGACAAGGGCCCCGTTGGTCTTCACCACCATCACCTGGATCCACTTCTCAGTGCCTTTGCTTTGCATTTCAACAATATAACCCGTGATTCTACTGCCACCGTCGTGGTCAGGCTTTTCCCAAGTGAGTGAGACACTGGTGCCTGTAACTTCACAGAGGGAAACTTTACCTGGTGGGAGAGGCTTCTCTGACACTTTAATTGGTTCAGCAGTCTCAACTGGGAGACCAATGCCAAATTCATTTTCAGCCAGGACTCTAAACGAGTACATCTTTCCTTCATCCAGGTCTCCAATTTTCCAACTGGACTTATGGCAGCTTGCACATACAGTGGAGTAGGTCTTTCTGGTTGACTCACGCTTCTCTACAATGTAGTTGCGGACTCTGGAGCCCCCGTCGATGAGAGGTGCATCCCAAACAATGAAAACTGAATCTTTGGTGACCTCCTTCACAAATAGATTCTGTGGTGCTCCAGGGGTATCAAGCACTCTGACATTAACATAGGCTGTCTTGCTTCCCGAGGCATTCTCTACAGTCAGCAGGTACTTGCCTCCATCAAACCTGTCAACATTGTCTACCTGAAGAGTGGTGAATGACGAGGTGATTTCAATGTTAGCTTTGTCCAGGGATTCTCCGTGCTCTCTTGACCATTTTATTTCAGGTGCTGGTCTGCCCTTTATAGGGACAAACAGCCTGAGTGTGCTGCAGGCTCTGATGCTCACAACCTTACGTAGCTCTGCTCCAAGTTCAATTTCTGGAGGAAACAGTCTGTCCTCTGCCTTGGGGGTTCCAGGAACAGCAGCTGGTTCTCCAACTCCTTCACAGTTGGTGGCACAGATGTTGATTTTATACTCTTGGTTTTCCTTCAAGTTGGTGATGGTGAACGATGTGGCTGTCCATCCCTTTTTAGGAGTTTGAATTGTCCACTCATCCTCCTCTGGAAGACATGTCTCCACAATGTAACCAATGATTTCAGAACCACCATCGTAGACAGGTTTGTTCCAGGCAAGGGTGATGGAAGACTTGGTTGTGTCCAGTACTCTGGGGTTCCCTGGAGGTCCAGGCTGGAAGATGGTGTCTATGGCTTTGTAGAATGGACTAGAAGGACTGGGCTGGCTCAGACCAGCATTGTTCTCCGCAATAACTCTAAATTCATACTCATGTCCTGGTGTGAGGCCAGAAGCCTTGAATCGCAAGTCAGTTACGGTCCTCTTGTTGCACTTGACCCAGCGCAGACCTGTCTTGTCCCTCCTCTCAATAATGTAGGTGTTGATTCTGCTGCCTCCATCATGTTCAGGGCGCTCCCAGCAGACAACCATTGAGTCTTTGGTAATGATGGTGACTTCAGGCTGCTGTGGTGCATCACTGACAACATAGGGATTGGTACAGATTACAGGCTCAGACTCCAGCGGCTCACCCACACCATACTTATTAACAGCCATGACTCTGAAGATGTACTCATTGCCCTTCAGAAGTTTGGTAACTTTGAATCTATTAGCTTGAAGGTCTGTAGCCACATTTGTCCATGCCAACCTACTGGTCTCACGCTTCTGAATGATGAAGTATTCAATCTTTGCACCACCATCGTGTTGTGGATGCAGCCAGTTAAGTACACATTTTTCAGCAGCAATATCGGTTACAGTGAGGGAGTCTGGTGGTCCGGGTCTGTCAAGCACCTTGACATTATATGTGAACTTGGCAAAACCACCTGGATTGCTGGCAGTCAGAGTAAAAGCTCCACCATCTCTTCTCAGCGAGTCTTTGTTGATTAGAGTTGTATGGAAGTCAGATGTCTTTATCTCAAGCTTCGCTGTATCTTCAAGCTCCTTTCCTTCCTTTGTCCATACCAGAGATGGGAGTGGCCTACCAACTACACTGGCTTCCAGCTTGAATACCTCTCCTGCCATGACAACAACGTTGCTGCTGTAGGAAGAGTCAACATCAAGCCTGGGCTCCTGAATGTCATCTCTGCAGGTGATTTCCTCTGACGGCTGAGATGGAGCACTGACAGAGCCGGCTGAGTTTCTGGCAAACACACGGAATTCATAAGTGGCATCTTCGATCAGGCCACTGACTGTGTAGATGGTTTCTTGGATGTTGTTGAAGTTGGCTTTGAGCCAACGTCCATTGGGCATCTCCCTCCTCTCCACTGTGTATCCTGTGATGGAAAATCCACCATCTCCCTCTGGCTTGGTCCAAGACACTGTCACCTCATGTCTGGTGACATTCAGTGCAACAGGCCTGCCAGGTGGGTCAACTGGGTCCAAAGCATACATAGGCTCAGAGGCTTTGCTTGGTTTGCTGAGCCCGGCCATGTTTTCAGCAGTAACGCGATGTTCATATGCGATTCCATCGACAAGGCCTGTTGATTTGAAGATGTTTCCAACAACAAGAGCTTTGCTGATCCTCTGCCACAAAATGCTGTTTTTCTCTTTTCTGTCCACGTGATATCCTAAAATAGCGCTGCCTCCATCAGAGGATGGCTCATTCCAACTCAAAGTCATAGCATCCTTACTGAAAGATGTAACCACTGGAATACCTGGCTGGCTTGGCACGTCAAATGGATAAGCAGCCACCACCTGTTCAGAGACAATGCATGGTCCAATACCATATCTGTTTTGGGCTCTGACACGGAACTGATATTGAGTTCCGGTGTTGAGTCTAGCTGCCTTGAATGTGGTGCGAATCACTGTAGCTGCCAACTCCATCCATGAAGTACCCGTAGTCTCCCGCATCTCAACAATATAGTTGCTAATCGGAACGCCTCCATCATTCTCAGGCGCCTCCCAGGACATGAGAACGTAATCACAAGAAACCTCATCCAGCTTGATGGGACCAGTGGGAGGACCTGGAATGTCATGGACTAGGACTGTGATTGTCTCTGTCACTGTTCCCAGCATGTTCTTTCCAGTCATAGAATACTGGCCCCCATCAGTCCTCTTGATCTCATTGATGTTGAGGATCGTTGACCTTGATGTTTGTTCAGTGTTGATTCTTTGTGTCTCCTTGAGTGCTACATCTTCTTTTTTCCAAGTAACAACAGGCCTGGGTTTGCCAAGCACTGGAATCTCTATCTTGACACGGTCCCTTGCCTTTGCAATTACTGTCTTCTGGTAGACTCCACGCAGGTCGAAAGAGGGAGCTGAAGTCTGCTCTTTGATTATAGCAGGCCTGCTCTCACGGGGGTCGCTCCTGCCCGATGCATTGACAGCCATGATGCGGAAGGTATACTCCATGCCTTCAATCAGATCTGTGACAGTGTAATCGAGAGCTTTGATGGTGGCCACATGGACCCACTGGTCAGTCTCCTTCTTCTGGGCCTCAATGACATATCCAGTGATCAAGCTGCCACCATCATGCAGAGGTTTGATCCATGCAAGACTGGCACTGTCTGCAGTTACATCTGTGACATACAGGTTCTCTGGCGGAGAGGGCGCTTGGGACACCCTGATTGGCTCAGGGGTCTCTGCAGGCTGACCGACACCCAGGTCATTCTCAGCAGATATACGGAAGTAGTAGTAAGCTCCTTCCTCAAGGTCTGTAAATTTAAAGGAACACTTCTGCCATGTGGTGCTAAGCACACTGTAGGCCTTCTTGGTGGCCTCTCTCTTTTCAATAATATAGTTATGAATCTTAGAACCACCATCAATAATGGGAATTTCCCACTGGAGATGAATGCTGTTTTTAGTGATTTCTCTCTCTTTCAGGTTGACTGGTGGTCCTGGTGTGTCGAGGACTTTCACATTAACAAAGCCTGTCTTCTTTCCAGCGACATTCTCCAAACAAAGGTTGTACTTTCCAGCGTCATATCTGGTACAGTCAGGAATAACCAGTAGGGTGTAGGACTCTGTGGTGTCAATGTGTGCACGTGTTTTCAGGTTGGTGTCATCTTTGCTCCAGGTTACTTCAGGAACTGGACGGCCCCTGATGGGAATGAACATACGGATGGAGGCACGACACCTGACCACTAGAGTTCTCCTGAGATCAGCATCCAGCTCAAAATCTGGCAGTGACTCCTGGTCCACAAGTTCAGTCACTTTCTCAACCTCTGCCGGCTCACCAACTCCCTCAGAGTTAACGGCACTGACTCTAAAGTGGTACTTGCTGCCTTTTTGAAGTTTGCCAATAACATATTCGGTAGTTTTCAATGGGAACTGTGTCTCTGTCTCCCAGTCATCGAGACCCTCCTTCTTGTACTCAACAATGTAACCCTCAACATCCAGACCACCGTCATAGTGGGGTCGGCCCCAGGCAAAGGTGGCTGTCGTTTTTGTGGTGTCGATAATTCTAGGATTGGATGGAGGGCCGGGTGGATCTAATAAACACAACAAAAAATAAAACAAGAGAATAGAGTTTAGGTAACGGGTGGCATTACTTTTTTTTTTTTTTACACCTGTGCAATTCTTTTGCTAAAAATAAAAATTCAGACTTCAATGCAAAGTTCAGTTTTACTTACAAACAATGTCTTTGGTCATCACTGGGCATGACGGCTCACTTGGCTCCCCAAACCCAGCCTTGTTCTCAGCAGTGACTCTGAACTCATACTCCACTCCCTCGCCCAGGCCTTGTACCTTAAAGCGCAGGTCAGGGATCGTCCGCTTACAGGCTCTCACCCATCTCATTCCTCTCTTCTCTTTCCTCTCTACACAATATCCTCTGATGTCACTTCCGCCATCCTGGGCTGGTCTCTTCCAAGAAATGGTGACAGCATTCCTAGTCACGTTGTCAATCTCTGGAGTCGAGGGTGGACCTGGTGGACCTGGGTCAAGACAAATACAATGGTAAATTAGTATTTTCAATATCCTGTTTATTACTTCCAGACGTTAATATGAATACTGTAATTTTATATAAATCATATCAACTTACGGAAGCTGTCAATCATCTTGACTGGACCAGACTGGCTTGAGTCTCCAGTGCCATACTGGTTTATAGCAGACACTTTGAAGACATACTCATTGCCCTTGATAAGTTTGCTGGCTATGCATCTGCAGTCCATGATATTATCAGCAAGCTTGGTCCACTGCAGACGGCTGGTCTCTCTCTTCTCAACAATGTAGGACTTGATGCTGCAGCCTCCATCCTCATCTGGAGGAAGCCATGTCAGCGTGCACTTCTCAGCTGAAATGTTACTGGCTTCAATTGGGCCTGGAGGTCCAGGCACATCCAGGACCTTCACCTTTACATGCTCTTCCTTAATGCCAAAAGGATTGCTGGCAGTGATGGTGTATTCTCCTGTGTTTTTCCGGCTTGCGTACTTAATGGACAGAATAGAGGAGGTCGGGCTGCTGGTAATGGTGACGATGTCAGAGGTCTTCAACTCACGACCTCCCTTGGACCAGACAGCAGTGGGAGGAGGTTTGCCAATGATCTTGGAGGCTGAAATCACAATGGTATCTCCAGCTCTGACTGATACACCGTCCTTCATGTCAGGGTCAATGGTAATGGTTGGTGGTTCTGCAGAGAAGAGGTAAGGTTGCGTTTCAATTGTCAATAGACACTTTAATTTTTTAAACTAACAAAGTACACAAATCACTTTTCAGCTTACCATACTCATCCTTGCAGGTAAGAAGGTCGGTGGACTCTGAGGGAACACTGATTGCACCAGCAGCGTTCTTGGCCCTGACCCTGAACTCATACTGCGATCCCTCAGACAGGTCGCTGACAGTAAAGGCACAACCCTGGATGTTGACATGATTGGCCTTCATCCAGGCTTTGCCCCCAGATTCCAGCTTCTCCACCATGTAGCCGGTCAGCTTGTAGCCACCATCATATTTGGGAGCAGTCCAAATCAAAGTGACTGTGCTCCTGGTGACATTAATCACTTCAGGCTTGCCAGGAGGATCTAACAGAACAACAGACATCACTCAGGCAATCAAGTGATTCTAAATCCCATATTGACAAATCACAACTGTTCTCATAGGGTTTTAGACATAATATCATATATGCCTAGAAAACAGCAGTCACATTTATCAAGTACTAAAAAACTGGAAAAGAACTAAACTCACCAATAGGATCCAGAGCGACCACAGCCTCGGTGACTCTGCTTGCCTTTCCGAGGCCGGCCATGTTCATGGCCATCACTCTGAACTCATACTCTAGCCCCTCTATCAGCCCGGTGACTCTGCACTCCTTCACTCTGAGAGGAGTCTTTGTGGCACGTTTCCACATCAGACTGTTCCTCTCCTTGAACTCCACATGATATCCTGCAGAGAACATGAGTTTATTAGCTGTGATGATGAGCTGTGATTACAGATTGTAAATTAAATCAGTCACAGTATTCACCAGTGATTGGGGAACCGCCGTTGTCCTTTGGATCAGCCCATGTCAGGATGGCTGACTCATGGCGTATGGCCACGATTTCTGGAGGAGCAGGTGCATCTGGAACGTCTGGAATCACCAAGAAGGTGGGAAGGAGTGTGAGGATCAGAAGAAAACATAAAAAAGTATTTGATCACACTGTTTCTCGCAATATTGTTTATTTATTCCAGACCAGACGTCCTTGTTTCAATGATGCAGCATTTATTTAATTCTCATGAGGACAGAGCGAGATACTCACCGAATGGATGCTGTGCAATCACTGGGTCCGACCTCAGACACTCTCCAATCCCGTACTTGTTCTCAGCAAAAACTCTAAAGATGTACTCTACTCCATCATGGAGCCGGATCACCCGCATGGTGTTCTTCTGGATGGCTGAAGCCACAGTAGCCCACTTATTGTCTGTCGTCCTTCTTTTCTCCACAATGTAGTTCGACACTTCTGCACCACCATCATCTTTGGGTGGTGCCCACTCCAGAGTGATGCCATCAGCAGTGACCTCATCAAATTTGATCGGTCCGGTGCAAATTCCGGGCTTGCCGACCACCTTCAGCTGCAACGTGCAATCCTTGGAGCCAGCATTGTTCCTGACATTGATGGTGTAGGTGCCAGCATCTCCTCTCTGGCAGTCTCTGATCAGAAGAGTGGTGACACCAGGAGAAGCCTCCACGCACATGCGGCCAGTGTCTCCCAAGCCCACGTCACCCTTCTTCCAGATGGCAGTGGGGGAGGGCACGCCCGTAATAGGGATGTTAATACGCATGGTGCTGCCCTCCTTCACCACACAGCAGCCGTCGAGCAGACTGCTCAGGTTGCAGTCGGGTAGCACTAAAATCCAAAGGAACATAGTGATATCAATATAGTTCAATACAATTTTCATGTCTCAGAGTGCAACTAACACGTGTAGCTTACCAAACTGGTCCTTGGCAACAGCCGTGAGCTCGGTGGGTGGCCCCTCCCCTGACACATTGATTGCTTTTATTTTAAACAAGTATTCCTTTCCTTTGGTCAGATCGCTGACAGTGTGCGAGGTGTTCTTGCCCTTCATGATCTCCTTCCACTTTTCCTCGCCTACACTCTGTTCTAGAATGTAGGCGGTGATGTAGCTTCCACCATCACTGATAGGCTTCTTCCAGCCCAGGGTGATCGAGTCCTTGGTGGTCTTCTGAGCTTTGAAGTCTGTCACCGGACCAGGTTGTTCTGAAGAGGAAGGACAGCTGGGTTAACATGGACCCCGGGTTTGTGACGAAAACAAAAGGTGTGAGACAAAGATGAAGGTGTAAGATTGGAGTACATTCTTTGTGAACTGATTTATTCTACGTTAGTTTACAGCAATCTGCTGCACCCATGTCATAAATGATGACTGGTGGCCACCTGAGGCTTGCACGCTGCCAGCGGTCTCGCAGCCCTCTCCAATGCCATATGCATTTTCTGCCAGGACTCTGAAGCAGTAGGCCTGTCCGCCCTCCAGGTTGGGAATTCTGTACGAGATCTTGTGACACTCTGCAGTCACACAGGTCCAGGCTTTCCTCTCTGCCAGACGCTTCTCTACAATGTAGCTCTTCACCGGGCTGCCGCCATCGATCACTGGGGCCTCCCAGGAGATAAAGGCGTGGTTTCTGGAGGTCTCCTTCACGACAAGGTTCACAGGTGGTCCAGGAGTGTCTGTGAAGGAGGACCAGTATAGACAAATATAACCATGGTTTCAAAAACAGTATTTAAAAGTACTTTACATCAGTAAAGGGACTTAAAGATAAGGTATTCCAAGATATTTCTTTAATAGTCCCACGTTTACCCCTTTTCACTTTCCTGGTTACGTTTCTTATCTCTTAAATTCTTACCGCGGACTTTCACCACAATGGTGTAACTCTTGGAGCCGCTGCTGTTCTCCAGTGTCAGGATGTATTTGCCGGCATCATATCTGTTAATGTCCTCAATCATCAGCAAGGTGTCCCACTCTGATGTCGTGATCGACAGTCCCTGCCTGTCTTTGAGGTTCGCGTCCACTTTAGTCCACGTCACCTTTGGCGCTGGCCGCCCTCTCAGTGGCACATAGAGCCTCATGGTGACACCGGCTCGGAGAACCAAAGCCTTTCTCAGATCAGCATCCAGCTCAGCCTCAGGTGCAACTGGAGAAAGCAGAAAATAACTGTTATAATAATAAACAGTACTGCCACATGACTCACATATAAGTTATAAGTTCTCAATTCACAGGACCTCATGCCCAGAGATTCATTTCATATATCAAGTGGAATATTAATCAGCTGATGAACTTACTGAGGATGTCCTTGGCCATGTGGTTACCAGGGACCTCGCTGGGCTCACTGTAGCCAATCTTGTTGACAGCAGTGACTCGGAACTGGTACTCTGTGTTGTCCATCAAGCCTGTCACCAGGAATTTAGTGGCCTGGAGCTTTTTTGGCACATTGCATTTGGTCCAGTCCTCAGCCTCCACTCGCTTGCACTCAACCAGGTAGCCAATGATCTCACAGCCACCGTCGTATGCGGGTTTGGTCCAGCTGAGGCTGATGGAGCTCTTGGTGGAGTCTACCACTTTGGGGAAGGCTGGTGGACCAGGAGGATCTGTAGAATTATAATCCCACATTTGTTAATTATTTATAGGAATGTGAATACATTATTTGATAAAGTTGTAATTATCTGTCTTATCTGATACTCACAGACAGGATCGACAGCCAGCGCAGCACTGGAAGCATCACTGGGCTTGCCCAGACCAGCCTTGTTGATGGCGATGACTCTGAACTCGTACTCTGAGCCTTCAGTCAGCTGAGCAGCCTTGAGGGTTCGGTCAATGACGGGCCGGCGGTTGACCTTAGCCCAAGTCAGTTCTGTTGCCTCACGTTTCTCCAACATGTAGCCCAGGATGGGAGCCTTTCCGTCGTTAGCTGGAGCTTTCCAGCTGACTGTCATGGAGTCTTTGGTGATGTTAGTAATGACTGGTGGCTCGCAGGGACCAGGAACATCTGAAGGAAAAATTCCCATCAGTGTTTGACTTGAACATCATTAACAAGTTTCAGTGGGAGGTTTTACAGCATGTCCAGTAGCCATTATAGGAAGTACAGCACAAAAGTCTTAAGTTTTAATGGTGTGAACGTACCGTATGGATTCTTGACCATGATGGCATCTGTCATGGCGGGGTCTCCCACACCATACTGGTTCTCAGCACTGACTCTGAACTGGTACTCATGTCCCTCGATGAGTTTCTCTACTGAGCAGTCGGTGATGTGTCCGTGGATGTTGGAGGTGACCAGTGCCCAGTTGGCTCTGCTGGTCTCACGTTTCTCAATGATGTAGTTAGTGATTTCAGAGCCACCATCTGCAACTGGGGGCTCCCATCGTATCTTAACACGGTCAGCAAACACTTTAGTAGTCTTCACAGAGGCTGGAGGCCCTGGTTTGTCTGCAGGGGAGCATACGTAACACAGGCGGTGAACCTCTCAGCCCATCTGGTTTAAACAACGATTTACAAAGAAGTGATGCTAAATAAACCTTACCAAGAACCTTGACCTTTATAGTGGCGTATTTGGAGCCGTTGACGTTCTCTGCAGTGATAGTGTAGTCTCCAGTCTCCTTCCTGGTCACTGAGTAGAGCTCCAGCAGGTGGACGTGTTTCTTCTGGGTCATCTTCATTCCCTCAGCGAGGACCAGTGGAACTCCATTTCTCTTCCAGCTCACCTTGGGCAGCGGTTTGCCGAATACTTCAGCATCCAGAAAGATGTTTTCTCCAGCCTTAACCACGATCAAGTTCTTCATGTTGACACCCAGATCCACACGAGGAGCAACTGCACACGACAAGAATTAAAAACCAACACTTGTCAATATCCTAATATGCCAGACAGATTTCCCTGCGCCATGTGGAGTTGTACCATTCTCAGCAATGACCGGGATGGGGTCAGACAGCTCTGACGGCAGGCTTATGTTGATGGCCGTCTTGGCAATGACTCTAAACTGGTACTGCTGACCCTCCTCCAGGCCGGTCACCGTGTAGTTCTCTGTCTGGATGTTGATGCAGTTCGCATTGCAGCGAATCCACTTCTCCTCTGGAAGTTTTGTGTATTCCATGTAGTAGCCAATCAGTTTGCTTCCGCCGTCATGCTTGGGTCGGCTCCAAACCAACGACACAGAGTTTTTGGTGACATCCATGGGCTCAGGTTTACCTGGTGGGTCTGGATTGAAGAAACAAAGGTTTGTAGAATCAGTTATTCTGTCTGATATTGAGATATTGATAAAACAAGAGCACAGTGTTGTCATGTGAACCACTCTGCGTACCAACAGCAGTCCTGGTGGTGATGAAGTCGGTCTGTTTGCAAGGTTTGCCCTGTCCGGCCAAGTTGTGTGCTGACACCCTAAAGGTGTATTCCAGGCCCTCAATCAGGTTGGTGCAGGTGTATTGGGTGGCCTTGACCACAGATTCATTGGCCTTCACCCACAGAAGGCTGTTCCTCTCTTTCTTTTCAATGCAGTATCCGGTGATGGGGCTGCCGCCGTCACTGCTGGGATGCTCCCATGACAGGATGACAGACTCCTTGAAGACCTTGTTGATCTGCAGGTTTCTGGGTTCACTGGGAGGATCTACAATGGAATACAACCGTTAGGATATAGTATGATCTCTGTAAAACTGCCTATCAGTGATGGAGCACTACAGCAAAATTCAGACTCACCAAATGGATATCTGGCGATCATCTTCTCAGAATAAATGGGCTCAGAGATGCCGAACCTGTTCTCAGCACGAACTCGGAAGCCGTACTCTTTGCCAGTTGTCAGTTTAGTCATTCTGAAGCTGGTTTTAGTGCAGGATGCGGAGACGGTGATCCAGTCACCCTGGCTGACGTCACACTTCTCTACAATGTAGTTGGTGATGTTGCTGCCTCCGTCCTCTTGTGGGGAATTCCACAGCAGCGTACAGGCGTCAATGTCCTTTTCTGTGATCTCTAGAGGAGCTTCAGGAGGTCCAGGAATGTCTGCAGACATTAATTAACGAAGAACACATGTAATCGATCGATTCACATTTGAATTATTATCTGTATATTTGAAACTTAATTGCATGTATTTCAAACTGACCCATAACAATGACTTTGAGGATGTGGTTGATCTTGGCGGTGCTATTCTCAGCTGACAGGCTGTAGTAGCCACTGTCGTTTCTTGTCACGTTTTTGAGGATTAGCGTGCAGGTTGTCAGCGTCTTTACAATCGACAGTCGGTCTGAGGTCAGCACATCCTCGTTGCCCTGCTTCCACTTGCAGATAGGAGCCGGTTTACCTGCCACAATGGCCTCAATCACCATCTTGGACCCAGCTCTGACAGTCACAGTGTCAGGCAAGATGATCTTAGGAGCCACTGGAGGAAGGAGAACAAACAGCATTATAAGGATAATGAGTTGATTTGAGCTCATTCATTTCTGTGATTCGGAGTTTGAGTGTGTCCACTCACTGAGCTGCTCCTTGATCTCAAACACTCCTTCTGCCTCTCGAGCCAGACTGATTCCCACTGAGTTCCTGGCTGCCACTCTGAACTTGTACTTCTTCCCTTCCTTGATACCAACCACCACAATAGTCAGGTCTTTGACCACAGAATAAGGCGTCCACTTGTCTTCTGGTGCGCCTTCTTCTTGGTAGTCCACCACATAACCATTGATCTTGGCACCACCATCTCTGAGTGGCTTCAGCCAACCAAGCGTTGCACTGTTCTTAGTGATCTCCAACACGTCCATCTTCTTTGGAGGGTCAGGCTCACCTGGATGGAACAAGATGCTAATGAATAAGGGCGAAGGGCAAGCTAGAGAGGAACAGGACCGCATGTCTAAGGTTGGACTCACTGATGGGATCAACTGCCAGGTAGGACTTGGGTGAGTCCTGAGGAGCACCAATGCCGTACTTGTTGCAGGCCATGACTCTAAAGTAGTACTCGATTCCAGGTGTCATGTTGGTCACTTTGAAGCTTGTCTTCTTCAGGACATCGACGCACTTGGTCCATGTCTTCCTGTCTACCTCTCTTTTTTCCACAATGTAATTGGTAATGACACTGCCACCATCATTCTCTGGTGGCAACCAGGACAGCTGAGCTGTTGTCTTGGTGACATCAGTTGCCTCTAGGCCACCAACGGGACCGGGGGTGTCTGCAGGGGAGACAATTAAGAGTTCTTTTGACTGTCCAGTACTTGGATTCATTTGGTTCAAAATGAATCACCATTATTCAGGTACTCACCGAGCACTTTGACACGAACAAAGACAGCTTTCTCTCCCGCTGAGTTGGACAGAGTCAGTGAGTATCTCCCAGAATCCTCTCTGGTGCTTTCAGGAATTACCAGGAAGGACATGGTGTCAACCTGGTCCACGTGGCCTCGACGGATCACATTGTCCACACCAATACGCTTCCAGGTAACCTTGGGGGCGGGTCTTCCTCTGATTACAGCAAACAGCCTGATTGGACATCCAGCTCGAACTGCCAGACCCTTTCTCAGACTAGCGTCCAGCTCGATCTCTGGAGCCTCTGTGGGCATGAAAACAAATCATAATGAAAACATTAACTTCAACTTCTTTGTCTCAAGATGAAATTTGTTTTACAGTAACTCAGGAAAAACAAGCAAACATTTAAATATGTACCGTATTTTCCGGACTATAAGGCGCACTTAAAAGCCTTTAATTTTCTCAAAAAACGACAGTGCGCCTTATATATGGATTAATTCTGGTTGTGCTTACTGACCTCGAAGCGATTTTGTGTGGTACACAGCGCTCACGGCGCTTTCAAAATGTTTTAGTACGACTTTGGTAAACTACAAAGCCGCGCCGCTTGCAGCATTACGGCTACCGTAGTCAGGAGCGTTGCTGAGTAATACATACTGTGCTTCACCATAATATCGCAGTGTGTGTGTATAAGGACCCCAAAATGGCACCTGTCAAGAGACAGGCTGAGGACGCGGACTTCAAACTCAAGGCTATCAGTCATGCAGTAGATTATGGGAATAGAGCAGCTGCGAGAGAATTCAACATTAATGAATCAATGGTACGTAAGTGGAGGAAGCAAGAAGATGACCTGCTTTGATTTAGCGGTATAGGACTGTTTTTTTTTACATGTTACAACTGAACAAGGTTTGGAGTTTTATTATTGTGAATACGCTCATTAACGTTTGAACAATGTTGAGAGTTATTGTGAACGCGTTTAATAAAGTTTGACTGACTGACTTATCTGACTGTTTTGTTTCTCTTAATGTGCCTTATAGTCCGGTGCGCCTTATATATGAAAAAAGTTCAAAAAGTCGTCGAGTCGTTTTGGACAAAAGCCTGTGCCAAAGGAAATATGACCGTTCATCCTTACCCACGATCTCCTTGGGGGAGACGGCGTCTTTCAAGTACGCATGGCGTCCCCAGCCCACCTGATTTTTGGCAGACACCTTGAATTCATACTCTTGTTTTTCATCCAGCTGACCAATGGTGAACTCTGTGAGTACCAGTGGCCCATGTGTATCAATTCTCTTCCAGCCCTCTGAGGGCTTTTCAGGGTCTGCTTCGCTCTTCAGCCTCATGTCCAAGCTGTAGCCAATGATTGGGGCGCCACCATCGTACACAGGTTTGGACCAGGACAGTGTGATCGAGGTCTTAGTGCTATCACCAACCTTCAGGCCTGCAGGGGGCCCAGGGGGCTCTGCAGGTGGAAAATGAGTGAGAGAGTTCTAAATGTGTGGAACGTAAGATACTGAGATCACTGAATGAACACGTGTTGGCATCGTTTGGAGGCTGACACTGTAAACTCACCGATGGGATCTTTGGCTGCGACAGGACGACAAGGTTTGCTGGGCTCACCGAGACCAACCTCATTCTCAGCCTTCACCCTGAACTGGTACTCATGGTTCGCAATCAGGTTGGCAACTTTCATGCGTCTCTCAGATATTGGACTCTTAGTGCATGGCACCCAGCGGACCGCCCTCTTCTCTTTCCTCTCCAGGATGTACCCAGTGATTGACTTTCCTCCATCATTCTCAGGAGGAGCCCACACCACTGTCATCTCCTCTTTACTCACCTGCATTACAGAAATAATACCAGTGTGAGAAACGGAGAAACCTGTCATGGTCACCCGTTGATGGAAAATCTATGTTTACCCACCTTGGTGACCTCTGGAGCCTCTGGGGGCCCAGGTTTGTTGAACTGAGTCTTGACAGTGACAGGCTTGCTCTCCATGGCAGGGCCAGTTCCCATTTTGTTCTCAGCCCTGACTCTGAAGATGTACTCATTGCCCTCCACGAGACGAGTGACATTACAGTACGGTGTAACCACAGAGGATGAGTATGTTGACCAGACCATCCTCCTGGTCTCACATTTCTCCAGGATGTAGCTATCCACCTCACAACCACCATCATCCTCTGGAGTATCCCACACCACTCTGCACTTGTCTGCACTGAGACCTGTGACCCTCAGGTTCCTCACAGGTCCGGGGACATCCAGGACGTTGACATTGGCATATGCTGTGAAGGTGCCAGCCGAGTTGGTGGCAGTGATGACATATTTTCCTGTGTCACTGCGTCTGGACTTGGTCATGAGGAACTTGGAGTAGTCTGGACCAGTCTCACAGCTGATTCTAGGGTTGTCTCCAACAGCTTTGTCTTTCGTCCATTTGACCTCAGGCTGGGGTTTTCCTCTCAGCCCAGCCTCCATTCGGACCGACTCTCCAACCATCACTGTCACAGCTCCAGCCAGCTTCAGGTCAATGACAGGCTTCTGGATCTCTTCCCTAACCACAATATCAGCAAGTCTCACCCAGGCACTTTCACCTCCCTCATTGACAGTCTGCACCCTGGTAAGAGAATGGAAGAACAATTAATTTAGAAACATTTAAATTAGCAAGGTAAATATTGAGGGAGCAGCATGAAAACAGCAACATACCTGAAAGTGTACGTCTGATTCTCTGCACACTTGTCAGCTAGGAAGAAGGTGTTGGTGAGAGTGCCAGTGTTGAGCTTCACCCACTCCTCAGCATCTTTGGCTTTGCACTCCAGGTTGTAGGAGAGATTTGGGCTCCCACCATCATAGTCAGGCTTCCTCCATCTCAAATTGACATAGTTCTTACCAATGTCAGTGGCTCTGAAGTTCTCAGGCTCTCCAGGCTTTTCAATGGGGTCAATGGCCAGCAGAGGGGTCTTGGTCTCAACAGCTGGACCGGGGCCTACCCTGTTCTCCGCACAGACACGGAAGAGGTACTCGTGGCCCTCCATCAGTTTGGCCTTGATCTTACGATTTGTGCAGTTAGAGGAGATCATGGACCACATGCTAATGCTAGGCTCACGGCACTCCACGATATAGTTGGTGATCTCAGTTCCACCATTGTCTTTAGGCGCCTCCCAGTTGATCATGCATGAGTCCTTGGTTGCATAGGTAATGTGCAGGTTCTGACAATGGCTGGGTCTGTCGAGCACATTGACTGTGATTGTGCACGAGGCCTCGCCACCTACATTTGAAGCCTTAAGGATGTATTTGCCATGGTCTTCTCTTGTGGCCTCTTTAATCTTTAAGTGGACCAAGGGGAAGTTCTGAACAATGGTCACGCGTTTGTTCTTCTCCAGAACTGTCTCCTCCTTTGACCAAATGACCTCAGGGTCAGGACGGGCCTTAATGTAACCAATGATGTTGATGTTGTGTCCGGCACGCACACTGACACGCTCTCTGCAGGAGGCATCCATCTCTATCTCTGGCGGGATGAGGATATCCTGCGTAGTGATGGACTCTGGGATTTCTCTGGGCTCTCCATCTCCAATCATGTTTGAGGCGCAAACTCTGAATCTGTAGGTCACGCCCTCTTCCAGTCCCTTCACCGTATAAGCACACTGCTTGACAAAGTCTTCCAGGTTCACTTTTTTCCATTCATCGGTGTCTGCTTTCTTCATTTCCACATTGTAGCCCAGGATTGGGCTGCCACCGTCTTTATTGGGTTTGGTCCAGACCAGGTGTGCAGTGGTCTTGCTGTAGTCTTTACCTCTGGGGTTGACTGGAGGACTGGGGACAGTGATGGGTCTGCAGGGCTTGCATGGGTCAGAGATGGGGGAGGGTCCACTGTAGCCAGCGATGTTCTCAGCAAACACTCTGAACTCATACTCGTTGCCCTCAAACAGACCCAGGACTCTGTACCTCAGGTCCTTGCAAGGCGTCTTGTTGACACGGATCCATTTTCCTCCCTTGTGTCTGCGCTCAATTATGTAGCCATTGATCGGGCTGCCGCCATCAGACAAGGGCATGGTCCAGCCAACTGTGACAGCATCCTCAGAAACGTCAGAGGTCTGTGGCTTACCGGGCTGACTGGGTGGCATGAAGGAGTGCTCAGCAACAGTGGGTTTGGTCTCCAGGGGAGCACCAATTCCCATTTTATTTTCAGCACGAATGCGGACGACATATTCCGTTCCCTTCTGTAGGCGGGTTATCCTGAGCTGGGTGGCAAGGCTGCCTGAGACTACACCCCCCCAGGTCTCTTTGCTGGACTCTCTCTTCTCCACAATGTAGTTAGTGACAGGGCTACCACCATCATCCTTGGGAGGGCGCCATTCAATCGTCATTGAGTCAGGAGTGACCTCTAGGATGTTGGCAGGTCCGATGGGAGCAGCTGGAACATCCAGGACGGTGACGTTCAAGGCCGCTGTCTTTGTTCCAGCTGGGTTGGACACAGTGAGCAGGTAGGTGCCAGTGTGGCTCCTGGTGCAGTCATTGATGCTGAGCACGGTGGAGAAGTTGTCAGTGTCGATCTTGATGTTGCCCTGGCTGGTGAGCTCCTCTCCTTCAATGCTCCACTTGGGAGTGGGAACAGGGATTCCCCTCATGATAGCCGGCAGCCTGATGGTGGTGCCAGCCTTCACAGTAATGCCTTCAGTGAGCTTAACGTCCACCTCAATAATTGGAGGCACTGTGGATATGCAAACACATCAGGTCATTATGCTAACATTGAATAATCATCAACATTTAGCATGCTAACATTTCAATTTAGAAAAGAAATAGATTTCAGTAGAATCTGATGAAGAATGTTGAGGTCCAATCGTGTATCTCACCCAGTTTCTCCTGGCAGAGGATGGGCACGGTGGTGTCAGGTCTGCTCAGGCCAATGGCATTCTCTGCTCTCACTCTGAAGCGGTAGGTCTTTCCTTCCTCCAGGCCGGTCACGTGACTCTCAGGGATGCTGACAATCTTCCACTCATCCCACTCCTTCTCTCCTTCCTCCTGATACTCCACAAGGAAGCCTGTTATCTCGCTTCCTCCATTGCGGTCAGGCCAGTTCCAGGCCAGCCACACCTCAGTCTTGTCCACATCAACATGGTGCAGGTCTTTGGGAGGACCAGGAGGGACTGAAACAGATAGGTAGATTTGTGCTCAATAATGTTTCTTTGAATGATTGTTAAAAATGTGCACATTAATACACGTGCTGTTACTTACAGAGTGGGTTCATTGCCTTGATGGCCCTTGGCATCTCAACGTACTCGCTTCGGCCGTACTGGTTCTCAGCAGCGACTCTGAACACGTAGGATGTGCCCTCCATCAGGTGCTTCAGCATCATGCTACGTTTCTTGGATGTGGAGCAGACAGGGACCCACTGGGTGGATGCTGTGTCTTTCTTCTCCACCACAAAGTTTGTAATGCGAGTACCGCCATTGTCTTCTGGGTCTTTCCAGGAGAGGTAGGCGGAGTCACTTCTGACATCTGACACCCGGAGGTGCTGGATGGGTCCAGGTTTGTCTGAAGAAAAAAGAGGGTCGGCACAAAGCCTCTGAGTCTGACTTTTCATTTCTGAATTTTTCACTTGTCTTTATTATTATTTTAAAGATTCTTACCCAGGACCAGAACAGTGCAGGTGACGGTTTTGGATCCAGCTGGGTTCTCCACAGTCAAGGTGTAGTCTCCGCAGTCACCACGGTTACAGAACCTCATCTCCAACTTGGTGCTTGTTTGGTTGGTTTCAATGTCGGCCCTGGTGGGAACTTCAGCCTCATTCTTCTTCCAGACTACTGTTGGGACTGGGGCGCCTTTGATTGTTGCCATCAGAGTGATGTGAGTGCCTGACAGGGCTTTGATCTCTCGGGTCATTCCGGCATCCAGAATCAGCTCTGGAGGCTCTGAGGTGGTGAAGAGAGAAGGCACGAGTGAAATCACCAGACAAACCTGTGAAAGTGTTTCTGACAATACGAAAATGAAGACTGACCGAGTCTGTCTTGCACTCTGATTGGCTCTTTCACGTTAGCTGGGTCTGACTCTCCAGCAGCATTGACCGCCATGACTCTGAAGCGGTAAAGAACGCCATCATCCAGGTTGATCACCTTGAATTTGGTCTCCTTGCAGGAGTCTGGAGTCTGGTTCACCTGGAGACAAAGGAAAATTCCAGTTTTAGAGCGATCACAGCGATGCAGTGCAAAGGTCACAGGGTTAAAACTCTTTTGAAGAAGGTCTGACCTTTTGCCACTCCTCCTCTCCAGCCCTCTGGAACTCTAGCAAGTATCCAAAGATCTTTCCTCTGCCGGTGTCAGTGGGCGGGTCCCAGGAAAGAGTAACCGACTCCTTGGAGAAGTCGATGGCCCTGAGGTTCACTGGTGGACCAGGTTTCACTGTGGCACAGCAGCAATAAAATCTTGCAGTTGACATCTCGCTGCAGGAAATGTTAACAATTGCTTGCGGCACTGGTGAACTCACCTATTGGATCTTTGGCGAAGACGGGTTTGGACGGCGGGCTTGGGTCGCTGGCTCCCACCTCGTTCTCAGCACTGACTCGAAACTCGTACTCGCAACCTTGTAGCAGCTCCGTCACCCAGTACTCCACCTTCGGATGGATTCTGTCCGTGTTGCATCGCACCCACCTGGACACAGAAACATGACCGTTTATTGATCCACCACGGAGAAACAAGTTTGAATTTTGATTATTCATAACTTTATTTAAAAATCTTGTTTCCCCAACAGCTTTCTATTCATTCTTGTTCTTTTATTTTTAAATTAATGAATAAGTTGAAAATAAAATCAATTGTGATCATCATCTCTATGGAGAATGTTTTTAGAATGAAAATGATCACTAATGGAGCTTTGCCCAATAATTTTTTAGTGTTTTTAAATAAACAAAGTGAAATTTTAAGATCATCTTTTCCTGTTGTGTTGTATTTTTTTATTTATGAGAGGAAGCCTCATGCTGAGCCCGTGTATCACACACCTGTTGGCCATGGTCTCCTTCCTCTCCACGATGTAACTTGTGATTGGTTTTCCTCCGTCAGCCGGTGGTTCCCAGCTGATGAGGGCGGAGTCATGGTACACCTCTTTGACTGTGGGCTGTCGAGGAGCGTCAGGCACCTCTGCAATGGGAATTAAATACAAACAAAAGTGAGATGCAGTGTGACACTACGATAAGTGGAGTCCAAACATTTGCAAATGTCCGTGGGAGTCACTTACTAAACACGTCTCTGGCCTTAGCCTCTGCAGACAGGAGTGGCTCGCTGATGCCGTAGATGTTCTGAGCCATGATCCTGATGATGTAATCACGCCCCTCGATCAGCTTCGGCACCTGAGAACATGAAATCAATGTATTTATAGATGACGTGTTGACACCTCAGTTTAACTCTGGACGGTTTGTCATCGCGCTCACCCTGCAGGACGTCCTGGTGCAGGACGAAGTGACGGGCATCCACAGGTCTCTGTTGGTGTCTCTCTTCTCGATGATGTAGTTTGAGATGGCGCAGCCTCCGTCATCGAGAGGCGGGTTCCAGGAGATCACAAAGTAGTTCCTGTAGACCTCATTAAAGACCACGGGGCCCTCAGGAGGCTGAGGCCGGTCTAAGCAGAAGAAGCAGAAGCAGCGCTGAGACTTGGAAAGGGTTTTAGAAATATTTAACCTAATACCGGTGCCGATTGGATGAGAACAGTCCCCTCTCACCACTACTGGACTTTAGAGACTCACCAACAACAGTGACGGTGCAGATTCCTGTACGAGCTCCAGCGACGTTCTCCACGCTGACACAGTAGCAGCCACTGTGCTCTCGCTTGGCTTTGCTTATGTTCAGGCTGAGGTGGCGGCCGGTGCTGTGGAGGTGGATCTCCTCGTCTGCCTTCAGCTCCTCCTCATTCTTCTTCCAGCTGATGGTTGGGGCCGGTTTGCCGCTGTAGCGTCCCGACAGAGTGCAGCTGTCTCCAACCTTCACCATTGTCTTGTCTCTAAAGTCCAGGTCCAGAGTGGGAGGTTCTGAGGGAGCGAGGGAGAGGGGTCGTATCAGCATCTTTACTTCAAATATCTGTGACCCTGGTGTTCCCATGATAAGCCGTTTTGTCACTCACCAATCTCGTCCTTGCACTGCACCGGTTTGGTGGCAAAGGACGGTTTTCCTTGTCCCACCTGGTTGATGGCAGAGACCCTGAACTCATGGCTCGATCCATCCTTCAGCGCGGTCAGTGTGAACTTCCTGGCCATTAGTTTGTCCTCGGCGCCGACGCGTACAAAGTTATCACGTCCAAGCATGCGGGACTCAAGGACGTACTCGGTCACTTCAGCACCACCGTCGTACTTGGGCGGTCTCCAGGTGACGGAGATGGAGTCCTTGGTAATGGCGGTGACAAACAGGTCTTCTGGACGCTCAGGGACAGCTGCAGGAGACAAACGTTAGAAATTGTGTTACAACGACACTGAGCAGCAGTTTGTGCATTGTGTGTGTGTTAGACGCACAGATGGGGTCCTTGATGAGAACCATCTTGTCCGTCTCGATGAATGGTCCCATGCCGATGATGTTCTCAGCTGCGATCCTGAAGAAGTAGCCTTTCCCGTCAATGAGTCCCTGAACCACGGCATTGTTCCTTGTCACCGTGTAGGACACCGATGTCCAGCCCATGCGATCCGATTCCCTCTTCTCGATGATGTAGTTTGTGATGGCCGATCCGCCGTTGTCCTCTGGGGAGCACCAGGTCAACTTGCAGGAGTCGGTGGTCAGGTTCTCACCGGCAAAGGGAAGACCAACGGGACCGGGTACGTCTGGCCGAGAGATGGATACAGAAACAAAATGAATGACAGTGGCCACACATCAGGAGGCCTCTGGTTTTTAGGTTTTGTTTGGTGATATTTTCTTTTGATTCTTTCATTTTTTGTTCCAAACATCAAACTATTGTCAACTACCTAAAGAAGTAAATAAGATACATTTGATTATTAGCCACAGTTTTAACTTCTTTGCTGACTCACCCAGGACTTCGACCATGATGGCTTTCTTCCTCTCTCCTCCCTCATTCCTGGCACTCAGGGTGTAGATGCCCTGGTGCTGGCGTCTGCAGTTCTTGATGACCAGCGAGTTGGAGATACCTGTTGTCTCCACCACGGCCTCTTTGGGCACCTCATCGTCATCTCGGCACCAGGTGATCAGTGGTACGGGTTTCCCAGACACGTAGGCAATGATTCGGATGGTGCCCCCAGCGTGGACCACAATCCTCTCCTTCACTGAGGCATCCAGGTCCATCTCAGGAGGAACTAGGCAAGACAGGAGACGGTGTGTCCATCAGACACCCCTGAGGCTGGACTGGAGCAGGTGAGTGTTCGGAGGATCAGACTTACTTGTTCTGTCTTTGAGTTCGATCAGCTCTGACACAAGCCCTGCATCTCCGACTCCGGCGACATTCACGGCTCGGACTCGGAATCGGTACAGCCCTCCTTCCTTCAGTCCATCAACCACAAACTTGGTTCCTCTGATTTCTGTGTCCTTTGCCTGGAGATGGGACGAGAGTCATCAGAGACAGAGACGGCAGCTCGACTTAAATCCGCACAGTTCTGACGATTTAGGTTTTAACTCTGGATACACATTTCAAACACATTTCCACAGCCAATCATCATCATCATCCTTTTCCTGACCTTGGTCCAGCTCTCCTCGGTCTCGGGCTCCTTCTCCTCCTCTTCAGCGTCACTCAGGAGCAGCCTCCTCTGGGCTTTCTTGTCCTCCTTCTCCTTATTCACTTCCTTGAACTCCACGATGTAGCCAGTGACCTTTGACCCTCCATCCACCAGAGGAGGGATCCACTCCAGCTCCGCCGTTGACTTTGTCCAGTCAATCACCTTCGGAGTCGGTGGTCCGGGAGGTTCTGAACAAACAGATGCAGAACTGTCAGCGGAGCTGATTCTAAAAGGTCTGTGATTGGCTGACTGTAGCTGAGGGATTAGCTCATCGCTAAATCCTTTACTGTTGTGAAAACATCTGTGTCTTACTGATGGGGTCTCTGCACAGGACGGGGTCGGACGGAATACTGGGCAGACCACAGCCGGCAGCGTTGACAGCGATGACCCTGAACTGATACAGGGCACCGTCCAGCAAGCCAGTGACATCCCAGTTGTTTCCCAGTGGCAGAGCTCGGATGGGGTCGCGTGTCACACGGGACCAGCGCTTCGCCGTGGTCTCCTTCTTCTCAACGTAATAGCCAGTGATGGAGGAGCCGCCATCGTACTTTGGCTCATCCCAGTTGACGGTCATGAACTCGAGACAGACCTCGGTCACAGTGGGTTTCTCACATTGACCTGGGACAGCTGCAGGGACGAGTCAGTGGAAACCTTGCTCAGTACCGAAAACAGTAACAACAATAAAAAGCAGAAATGTAAATCAGCATCTGACGAGGAAACTTACTGAATAGGTTTCTAGCCTTCTCTGCTGCGCTGACCAGCGGAGGCCCAACCCCGAACTTGTTCTGGGCCATAACGCGGAACTCGTACTCGTGGTTCTCTGTCAGACGGGTCACCACATAGGCACACTCCTTGGGGTCGTTGGAAACGTGGACCCAGGACTTCCTGTTGTCCTCACGCTTCTCAACCACGTAGTTGGTGATCCTGGATCCTCCGTCATCTGTGGGAGGGTTCCAGGCCAGACCGATCCTATCAGCAAACACCTCGGTGAATGTGATTGGTCCGACGGGCTGGCCAGGAGGTCCTGTGGAGGGTGGGACATCAACATGCATCTATAATGAGCTTTTAAAAAACTGTGACGGAAGGAATTCCTTTGCTGCACACTTGTGCTCCTCACCCAGCACTAAGAGCTTGATGTCCTTGGTGACGGTGCCCAGGCTGTTGCTGGCCGTCAGGCTGTAGAGGGCACTGTCTTGCCTGCTGGCCTGCTGGATCAGCAGCGTGCACTTGTCCTGCGTCACCAGTTTGCTGATGTGCTGGCCGTACAGGACGGCGGCCTTCTCCTCAGGTTTGCTCAGGCTGGCCAGCTTCCAGGTGAGCGTGGGGAACGGGCAGCCGCTCACCTTGGCCACCACGCTGACATCACAGCCCTCCTCTCCCTCCATGGCCTCTCGCAGCTCGATGGTGGGAGCACCTGCAGGAAAGACCAGTTGTGTAAGGTAACCTGACTGAGCATTTTTGCCCACCATGAAGCAATGGTATGTTGCAAGTCGCTCACATGTCTGATCCAGGATGACCATGGGTCCCACGGTGGCAGAGGGTCGGCTGGGCCCGGCAGCATTTACGGCTTTCACCCTGAACTCGTACTCTCCTCCCTGCAGTGACACAGTAGAACCATCATTGTAAATGTATATTGAAGTGTTGTTGTGTTCTTTCCCAGGAGGTGGAACAAACCTCCTTCAGGTCCTCCACCACGAAGGTGAGCTCCTCCACATCTCTCTTGTTGCACTGTTTCCATGTCTCCTTCTGTTTGCCGCTGGTGTCCCAGCTCAGGCGCTCAATTATGTAATGCTTTACTGGGGAGCCGCCATTGTTTTTAGGCGCCTCCCAGCTCAGAGTCACGGTTGTCTTGGTCACCAGGTTGACCTTCAGCTTGGTGGGGGGGTCCGGGGGGTCTGAGGAGGGAGAAGGCGATGTGCTTTAGAAAAGTTTCCACAAGGTTTTTGTTCAATGTGTGTTGACGATGAGTGGGCGTGTCCTCACAGATGGGATCTCTGGCCTGAACAGGGTCTGTGGTGACGGTGAACGGACCGAATCCAAGTCTGTTCTCAGCTCGGACCCTGAACAGGTAGTCCTGACCCTCCAGCAGACCTGGCACAACGTAGGCCTGACTGGCACAGGCTGCGTTCACCTGAAAACAACCAAGCAACTCATCAATCCACTGATGTGGTTCTTCTGTTGTAACTGATCGGATCAGGTTAGACAAAGTGGAGCCATGTTAATCTACTTGATGTTTTCTGTTTCATTCAGCGCTCACCTTGGTCCAGGCCTTGTCAGTGACGCTTCTCTTCTCGATGAAGTAGCTCTTAATTCTCTCTCCTCCGTCGCTATCAGGCAGTTTCCAGATCAGCCTCATGGTAGCCCGAGTTATGTCAGTAACCCTCAGCTCTTTTGGAGGTCCGGGGACGTCTGTGCACAGGAAACCATCGCAAATTGAAACGAAACAGAATCAGGCCCAAGGACACGAACATCCAAAGGCTGTAGCGCGTGAAGACAACTGCCGTACCAAGGACATTGACTCTGACGTTCACATGTTTCTGTCCAGACTTGTTCTTTGCGGTGATGGTGTAACGTCCGGAGTGGGTCCTCAGACTCACCGGGATGATCACGACAGATGTGGTGTCAGTGGACTCCACCTGAAAACACAGACAGGAAAACGATAAGGTCTGTCACCTGTGTCATGAGTTGATTCAAACCCTAAAGCTCTGATGGTGAGACTTGAGCTAAAACCTGCACCAACATCACTAGGGTTTTAGACGCTCTCACCTCGGAGTCGACGGGCAGCGTGTGCAGTTTGTTCTTCTTGTGTGACTTGGCTTTGCCAGTAAAGTCCCAGGTGACCTTGGGAACTGGGCGTCCCGTAATGGTGGCAGGGATCTTGATAGGATCCCCAGCACGAATGTAGAGCAGGTCGTCGACAATCATGTCAATGGAAATGGACGGTCCAACTGAAACATTAGAGGGGACATTGGTGAAGGACAGACACAGACAGTTGAACCTCTGGACATTTCACTAATTTGTTGCAATGAGACTTTCGGACGTACGCTGGATATCCTCAATCAGGACCTCACTGGTGCGAGGGCTGGGGTCTGACTCGCCGATGGCATTAACAGCGATGATCCTGAAGTGGTAGCGCTTCAGCTCCCGCAGGCTGGGCACCGTGTACTCAGTGGTGGGGTGCAGCGTGTCGGGGTCAGTCACCCTCACCCACTCGGAGGAACCTTCATTCTGGATCTGGACAATGTAACCTTTGACGGGACTTCCTCCATCGCTCTCCGGTGGTTTCCAGCTCAGAGTGACGTTGTGCTTCGTCTTATCAGCCACCACAGGAGCAGCAGGCATGCTGGGAGGAGCTAGAGGAGGAAGCAGTGCAGTCAATCATCAGAAACTAACATTAATCCACAGACCAGACACTTCCAACAGGGCTGGATTTATTGTACTCACTGATTGGATCGATGGCAAAGGCGGAGTCAGACGGTACACTGAATGGTCCAGTTCCTGCAGAGTTAGAGGCAGCAACTCTGAACTCATACTCGGTTCCTTCAAACAGACGAGTCACCTACAAGAAAGAGAAAGAAGGAATATCATCTGAAAGCTTCATGAAACCACCAGGTCTGTGATGGGATTCAGAGAGTCCTCCGCTCTGGGTTTCACCACAGGTTGGGTTTGCACGCGTAGCTCACCTGGTACTCCCAGCCTTTCGTGCCCCTTTTAGTGACCGGCATCTTGTTGACTTTGGCCCAGTAGCTGGTGCCTTTCTCTCTCTTCTCCAGCCAGTAGCCAACAATCATGGAGCCACCATTGTCCCTTGGAGGCTCCCAGGTCAGGGTCATAGAGGTCTTGCTGTATTCTGCGATGGTTGGTTTCTCTGGCGGGCCGGGGAGGCCAAAGGGGTCGGTGATCTGGACCTGCTCTGTTGCACAAGGGTCAGATTTACCGTAGCGGTTCTCAGCTCGGATCTGGAACAAATATGTCTTGTTGGTCTCCAGGTTCCACACCTACAAGAAGAAGCCACAGTGTTAGGTACACAGAGGTACACAGTGTTCCAGGACTGTTCAGACCAAGAGAAACAGTCTAATTATTTTTTGACTTACCGCGCATTTCTTCTCAATGATGCTGTTGGTGACCTCTACCCACTGTGGCTCAGCTGGAGCTTCCTGTCCCTCTTCCATCTCCGGCTCCTCCATCATCACTTCCTTCTTTTCAACAATGTAGTTGGTCAGTTCGCTGCCGCCGTCATCAAGAGGTGCGTCCCACTGGAGGTAGCAGGACTCCGCCTTGATGTTGGACACCTTCACATTCCTGGGTGGGAGGGGTCGGTCTGATGGGAGAATGCACATTCATGAATTTCAACGTTTCATTGTGGAACAACTGAGCACATTCCATTCAGTTCAGTTCCATTTGCTTTGTACAGCGCTCTTTACAATCCAAATGCTCCCAAAGCACTGAACAGAAGCCTGGAGCTGTTTCTACGCACCCAGCACCATGACGAAGGTGGTGTGTTTTGCCGAGCCCATGTTGTTGGAGGCGGAGACAGTGTAGCTGCCGCGGTCCCTCCTGTTGACTGCTGGGATGGACAACTTGGTCTTGGCGTTCAACCTCCCTGTCACCTCTGTGTCAATAAGCAGAGTCTCGGTCGGCTCCACGACCACATCATTTTTGGTCCACTCGATCTTAGGGATGGGGAGTCCCAGGATGTCTGCAGGAAGCTCAATGGCTTCGCCCTTCTTCACAGTAATGCAGTCGCCCTTGAAGTGCTTCAGCATGTGGACCTCAGGAGCCACTGAGATCAGACAGGTCGAAACGTGAAGATAACTTTAAACATCATGTTCAAGAGGATCAAAACACGAGTCCAACTGAATGTTTATGAACTAATTCAGGAGACGGACGAACAAGCTGAGAAGCAAGGCCCAAAACCTCTGACCCATTGTTTGATCAGACAATTCTCACCTTCATCATCTTGGATGACCACAGTGAGTGGGATAGACGGCTCGCTCTCTCCGATAAGGTTAGCACACTTGATCCTGAACTCGTACATCCAGGCATCTTCCAGGCCCTCCACGGTCATGGTCATGTCGGGGCAGATCTCTGGGTTGCACGGCTCAAAGGCCTGCTGGTCCTGTCTCTTCTTCTCTATGAAGTACCCGATGACTGGGCTGCCACCGTCATTACGTGGTGGCTTCCAGGCAAATGAAATGGAGTTCTTGGTGCGCTCAGTGTAATGGAACTTCTCAGGGTAAGATGGTGGGCCTGCAGCAACATGATTAGCTCACTACAAATACACTTTACAGCCACTACGCTGACACGGAATCAAATCTCTGGACTCACCCTGAGGATCCACAGCAAAGATGGGTCCCAGCTCCACCGGCGGCCCCATTCCATACTTGTTTTTGGCAATGACGCGGAACATGTACTCCTGTCCCTCCATGATGCCAACACACTCGCACTTGGACGAGGCAGTCTCAACGGGCTGCCTCCATGTGTGCATCTTGCCGTCCTTTCGCTCAACGACAAAGCCCGTCAGGTCGCTGCCGCCGTCGTCCACGGGGTCATCCCAGTTCAAGAAGATCATCTTACGAGTGACAACAACAGGCTTCAGGTCTGTGACGGGTCCAGGGACGTCTGATGATAGAACAACATCATCGTTCAGGTTTGTTTCAAAGAAACAGTTTTATGTTCAGGTCCTGTTCGCTAACCCAAGCCCATCCTAACTCACCCATGACATCCACTCTGGTCCAAGCCGACTTTTTCCCGCTGGGGTTGCAGGCAGAAATCTGGTATTTGCCACAGTCCTTCCTCTGGACGTTGTTGATTGAAAGAATGCTGTCGTTGCCTTCAGTCAGAATCTCCACGCGGTCTTTGTCGGGCTTCCCATCATCCTTGGTCCACGTGAGGGAGGGGTAGGGTTTACCTGTCACTGTAGCAGGAACATGAAGGGTCTCTCCCGCTCTGATGATTATGCCGTTCTTGATGGACAGGTCCATTTCAATCATTGGCATCTCTGAGGAGGGGAACAGAAACACCAATTCAGATCAGATTTAACCAGGCTCATCTTTTGTTGTGTCTAGTTAAGGGAATGGTGTTTCCAGACCTGCAGGATTCCTGACGAACACCGACTCTGTGAATCCTGGTGTTCCTTCTCCTGCTGCGTTGCAGGCGATGACTCTCACCAGATACTTGGCTCCCTCACGGACTCCGTAGACAGTGAATGACCGGGACTTCCAGGGGCGCTCTGTGGACCTGGACCAGTCCTTGGTACCGGCCATGGCCTGAGAAATAATTGAGAACAAAGAAAAAAATTCAGCAAAGAAAAACAGAATCATTCAGGTTCTTGAATAAGTAAGCAGACAGTCTGACCTTGTCCACGTGATACCCCAGGACCTCTCCTCCACCGTTGTCAACAGGTGGGTCCCACTCCACATCAATGGAGTGGTCAGTGGTTGATGCCACTCGGGCAATGGGTGGTCCAGGAGGCACTGCAGAGGACAGGACACCTTCACTTTGAGACTGGCTGCATTTACATGGGCATAAACACCCTGCTTCTGGAAACAGTATTTGCTGAATTGTAGTTCCGTTTACATACAAACAGGAGCTTGGGCCTTTCTGGGTTCCGACGGGGCACTGAACTTTCCTGGGCCGGCTTGGTTTTCAGCTGCCACCCTGAAGATGTACGTCATGTCCTCAAGCAGACCCTCAACGTTCAGCTCAGTGTCGGGGACGATGTTCCTGATGACGTGGATGTATACATGAGGTTAATTGAAGCATAAGAATCGCAGCATAGATCCAGGAAACAAACAGGATGTGACACCCTTACCTGTTCACACGTGCCCAGTGTGAACTGTTGATTTCGCGACGCTCCACCCAGTATCCCATGATGGGGCTGCCATTGTCCTTTGGCTCGTTCCAGGTGACGAGCATGCTGTGAGCTGTGATGTCTTCGATCTGAGGCTTTTCAGGCGCCTCGGGAGGATCTGGGGCCGACGAGGTGAGGGAGCAAAGAAACAAAAGAGTGACGATGTTTCTGTTGTTCTGAGTTCAACTCAAACTTAAGACTTATAATAATGACATGGTACCGAAAGGATTCTTGGCGATGAGTGGTTTGGAGACGCAGGCGGGTCCAGGACCAAACTTGTTCTCGGCCACGGCCCTGAAGATGTACTCCTTCTTCTCAATGAGTTTCGGCACCAGATATCTGCAGCCTCTCAGTGTAGTGGTGACACTGCTCCAGCCAAATTCCAGCTTCGAGTTATCCTTCTTCTCGAGGGTGTAGTTTAGGATCTCACTGCCACCATCATCCAGGGGAGGATCCCACCGGCAGACCACAGAGTTCTTCCTCACCTCCTCAAACCTGAAGTTGACGGGAGGACCGGGAGTATCTGGGAGAGCGGACAGGAGTTAGAGAAGAGTTAAGCAGAAATGGATCCTAACCTGCAGGAGATTAAAATGGAACAGAACCAAATCCTCACCGAGCACGTTGACCTCACAGGTCGCTGAGGCCGAGCCGTGGTTGTTCTTCACCTTCACCATGTAGACGCCATGGTCGGCGCGGACCGAGTCCCTGATAACAATGGAGGAAGTACCTCTGCGGCGCTCATCGATGGACAGGCGCTCGTTGATTGTTGGGTAGTCGGGCTCCTCCACCTCCGGCTCTGCAGCCTCCTCCTCCTTCTTCTCCTCTCCGTCTTTCTTCTCTTCTCCTTCCTTTTTCTCCTCTCCTTCCTTTGTCTCCTCTTTCTTCTCAGCTTCTTTCTCTTCTTTCTTTTCTTCCTTCTTCTCCACCTTCTTCTTCAGAGGCTTCTCGGGCCTCTTGCGAAGGGGCTCGGGCCGGATCACCTGGTTGTTCCAGTACCAGGTGATCTCAGGATACGGCGAGCCGGAGATGTTGGCGTCGAGGCAGATCTCGCAGCCGCGCTTCACGCTGAGCCCTGACTGCAGGCTGCCGCTCAGGAACACCTTGGGAGCATCTGTGAGAGGACATGAGTCAGGTGACCAAGCGTTCGGCTCAGAGGGACACGGACAGGTCAGCCTGAAAAAACATTCTTACCAACAGCATCCGAGGCCTTAACAAACAGCGTGCCACGTGACGGCTCGCTGACCCCGGCGGCGTTTTCGGCTCTGACTCTGAAGGCGTAGCTCTTTCCCTCTGTCAGTCCTCTGACCGTGTAAGAGAGGACGGGCACCAGAAAGTCGTTGCACCTCTCCCACTTGTCCTCGCCCTTTTGCTGCCTCTCCAGTATGTAGCCCATGATCTTCGAGCCGCCGTCGTACATGGGAGGCTTCCAGGTCAGAGTGATGGAGTTGCATGTGGGGTTGTGGGTCTCCACATCCACCGGGGGGTCGGGGGCATCTGCGACAAGAGACGGATCTCGGTTAGATCGACTGTGACAGGAATGTGATGGTGTGGCACTGCTCATGAAGGAGACTGATCATGTCTTGTTAATCGGCAAAAGCTCAAAACAGATTGAGCTCACGTTTCTGGTCCTCGGCGATCACCGGGTTGCGGAGCTCGATGAATTCTCCTCCTCCGATCTTGTTGACAGCCTGCACTCTGAAGTAGTACTCTCCGTTTGGGATCAGGTCTTTGACGTTCCAGCTCACCTTGTTCTCTCCGGACATCATGTTGACATAAGTCCTCCTGCCGGCCTCACGCCGCTGCACGTGCAAAAACAGACATGTGAACAAAACGCTCTGATGTCAGTTAAAACCTGCAGCGCTGCTCATAAATGAAAAAAGCCTTTGGACCTGCAGGACGTAGTGGAGAACCGGGCTGCCGCCGTCATAGTCTGGAGGATCCCAGGAGACTTTGCAGGAGCTCTTTGTGATCTCAGAGGCGACGATGTCCTTACAGGGACCAGGGAGACCTGAAGACAGAAGAGATGTGTGAAAAAACGATCTGCAGCTCTGATCTGCAAATCCTCGGGCGCGTGTGTACCGATGACTTTGACGCTGATGGTGCCGCTGGCAGCTCCCAGTTTGTTCTCCAGAGTGACTTTGTACACGCCAGCGTCGGCATGAAGGCTGCTCTCGATCTCCAGGTGACAGGAAACGTACTCCTTCCTGTGGAACCAAGACAATCCCATGAGGCACTGCAGCAACACTGACATCACAGACTGTTGTTCTTGACCAGTTTCTCTGCCATAAAGGATTTGGGCAATGAATACTAAACATTATGACAAAAGAATTTTCAAAACTTTTATTTAGATAGAACGTTTTTATTCCTCCCCCATGGGGGAAACACACATTTACAGCAGCTCCGTAAAAAACAAGTAAGGATAAAGATATAAAATAAAATAAGATAAAAATAAAATAAAATAATCTTAAAGGCCTACTATTTACAGTTAAATTACAGTTAAATATGAGAACTGGGTGTGCAAAACAAAACAGAATGTGCAGCAAAAAAACGTGCAAATGAATGTGCAAATGTTTGCAATTTATTTATGATTTTTCTTGTGCGTAGCATTTTATCACATTTAAACGTTTTTTCATAGATCAGCATTCACAGTATTGAAAGGTTTTTTGGATGGACAGTGAGTTTTTTAATTTGAAAACAGACACGTCACTGACCTGAAGCTGAGCCGCTCGTCGGCCTTCAGCTCCTTCCCGTCTTTGTGCCAGGTTATTCTGGGGGAGGGGACGGCCCTGAAGGGAACAGGGATGTGCATCTTCTCGGTTTCCACGACAACCAGATCCAGAGTCTGGAAGTCGATCGTTGGGTTGCCTGGTAACAGAAATGAGATCTTATTCATTCACGGGCTCCCGTCACCGTGGTGATTTACATGAACCACCAGGCGGTGCTCGTACAGTCAGAGTCTTTGGCGAAGACGTTCTCTGAGATGTCGGAGGGCTCGCTCACTCCGACGGAGTTGATGGCCCTCACTCTCAGGATGTACTCCTTCTCGGGGATCAAACCCTCTACCACACGGTACTTCAGCTCCTTTACTGGACGAGAGTTGACCCTCATCCACTTCTCTGTTCCAGCCTCGCACATCTCAATGTGATATCCGGTGATCGGGCAGCCGCCGTTCCTCTGTGGAGCCTTCCAGGTGATGGACAAGAAGTCCCGGCTGGCGCCGGTGACGTGCAGCTCGATGGGTGGAGATGGGACGCCTGAGCAAAACAACAGATGAGTTCAGACTCCGGGAGCTGAACACGCGCTAGGAGCTTCTGTGCTCATCACACAACCAACCTGTGGGATCTTCGATGGTCAGGATCTCGGTGGGCTCACTCGGATGTCCGACGCCAGCCTCGTTCTCAGCACGAACCTGGAACTGAACCTCGGTTCCTTCGATGACGTCCGTCACTCTGTACTTGCAGTCGGGACCTGAAGTCTTCCCACATTTGACCCAGCGAGTGCCGAGCCTCTCCTTCTTCTCAATTGAGTACCTGGGGGGCAGGGTCGCATCATTAGCTTCACACGTCACACAAACTCATCACTGGAGTTTCTTTACCTCAGTGAAAACTAACCTGAGGATGGGTCGGCCACCGTCATTCTTAGGCTCCTCCCACTGGAGGTCCACATATCTTCTGGTCACAGCGTCAACGGTGAGGGCGTACGGAGGCCCAGGGGTGGCTGGAAACATAAAGCATTATTCATTTCTGTCCTGATTCAGAAGAATTCAAATTCAAGTTCACCTCTAACTCACTGAAAGTGTCTTTGGCGAGCACAGAGTCCTCCAGCTCGCAGAACGGTCCGACACCCACTGAGTTCTCGGCAGCGACGCGGAACACGTACAGCGAGCCCTCGTTGAGGGGAGTCACGGTGTACTTCAACTCCTTGACAGTGGTGTCCACGGCCTGCCAGCCTTTACGTCTCACGTCACGCTTCTCCACCACGTAGTTGGTGATGGGCGAGCCGCCGTCGCGCTCAGGGGCCGTCCACTTCATATCGGCACTGTTCCTGCTGATGTTGGTAACGTTCAGCCAGCGAGGAGCAGAAGGAGGATCTGAGGAGAAGAGGAGTGTTAAAGCCACCTTCCAGTTTCAATAACACTTGCTCCTGTTTGTCTTCTCTTACTTAGTCGTTCTTTGCAGAGCACCGGGTCGCTGGGCTCGCTGGGCTCACTCTCCCCAGCCACGTTAACAGCTCGCACTCTGAACGAGTACTCCTGCTTCTCCATCAGGCCCTTCAGGAAGTGCTCCAGGATGCTGATGTCCTCTGCCACGCGGATCCAGTCCATGGTGCCGCTCTTCAGCATCTCAATGATGTAGCCATCGATCTTTGCTCCACCATCGTGTTCTGGTTTGGTCCACATCAGGAAACAGGAAGTCTTGGCCACGTCCTTCACCGTGGGTTTACCCGGAGGCCATGGAGGATCTAGAAGAGGAAAAGGAACTTTTTGACACTGACACATTAAATCTGAGCACAAAACTTCTCTGAGTGGGTGAGTTGTACCGATGGGATCTTTGACGAGGATCATGTCAGTCTCTTTGCTGGGTTTTCCAGTTCCAGCCAGATTCTCAGCCAGGACTCTGAACTTGTATTTCTTCCTGGTGGGAAGACCTTTGACCCTGTGGCAGAAACACAGTGAGGATCAGCAGAGTTCAGCATCCGGCTGGGTTCTGAAATTAGAGCAGGACTGACCTGTAGTTGGTGTCTTTTATCGGCAGCTTGTTGCAACGGATCCACTTGTCGTGGTCTGGCTCGTGTCTCTCCACCCAGTATCCTGTGATGGGGCTTCCTCCGTCCTCATCAGGCTCATACCAGGTCAGGGTCAGAGAGTCCTTGGCGATGTCTGAAGGCTCCAGCTTGTAAGGCGCTCCGGGAGTGTCTGAAGACAAGACGGGACTGATCAGTAATATTTTGGATCTAAAGCATCAAAGCCTGATCTGAAGTGGTCCATGAAAGAAAAAAAAGCTCTAAAGCTCTTTCACAAAACACACTTCCATGTGAGTGTCTTCCCACGGGGACAAACCTTGGTCCTGTGGTTAGGTGACCTACCAAAGGGATATTTGGCGATGATGGACGGATGTTCAGCTGCTGGACCGACACCAAACTGGTTCTCAGCGAAGACTCTGAAGATGTACTCCTTGAACTTGACCAGACCCACGGCTTTGTACGTGGTCTGTTTGATGGTGGAGGACAGACGGTGCCAAATCTCGCTGTCGGCAGCTCGGCGCTCCACGATGTAGTTGGTGACTCTGGAGCCGCCGTCATCACGTGGAGGATTCCAGGCCAGGAAGCAGCTGTCGTTGGTGATCTCAGAAATGTCAAAGGCGGCTGGAGGCCCGGGCTTATCTGTGCCAGGGAAGAAGGTTTCAAGTTCAACGGTACTTAAAAAGTTCCTTTAAAAACCATCTTTGAATATTGTCATACCAAGGATGTTGACATCAACGGTGGCTGTGGCGCGGCCGCTGCTGTTGGTAGCTTCAATGATGTAGGTCGAGCTATCATCCCTCTTGGTCTTGGCGACGGTGACAGTCGAGTGTCCCGGCTTGGTCTCAATGGAAACTCTGTCGTCTGCTTTGAGGACCAGGTCGGCCTTGGTCCACTTTACCCGCGGCTCAGGCTTACCCGTTACTTCAGCAGGGAGTTCGATCTTGCTTCCGGCTTTGGCAGTCAGACCGGCCAGGAGCTTGGCGTCAAGCTGGATCTCTGGAGGTTCTGCATGACAGGAGGGAGGGCAAAAAACTCATTTACCACAGAAAGAGATGAATGGAATAAAAGTGTCTTGTCTTGTTGGAAAGAAGATGCTTTGGTACCTTTGGGATCAATGGCCTGTATCTCGTCTGTGGCCTTGCAGGGTCGGCTGGCTCCGAGTCCGTTCAAGGCTCGGACTCTGTAAGAATACCACTGGCCCTCAATCAGACCGGTCACCTGGCACTTCAGCTCCGGCAGCATGTCCCCGCAGGACTCCCACTTATCTGTTCCTCTCTGGCAGCGATCGACATTGTAGCCGCGGATGCTGCTGCCGCCGTCGTATTTCGGGGGCTCCCAGGTCAGGAAGATGCCGCTGGCAGACTTGTCCCTCCACTTCAGGTTCTCTGGAGGATCGGGCACAGCTGGTGCAGAAATTAGATGGTTAGAAGGTTCTTTGACTTAAAGTTTCATTCAGGGGGCATCTGAACCTCTGACTCACTGGCAGGAGAGGAGACATTGACGGGTTCGTCGATGTACGCCGGCTCTCCCGGTCCACACTTGTTGCAGGCGGTGACTCTGAACACGTACTCCTTCCCTTCGACCACATCAGTGACGGTAAACTCCAGATCCTGGACTCCTGTGGCCACCTGACACGGACACAGAGGCTGGTCATCAGACACCACGGCTATGATCAAAGGACATCAACCGTCGGTCAATATGATATGTTGTGCCGTACCTTGATCCAGGTCTTGCGGGACACGTCTCGTTTCTCCACCTGGTAGCCGGTCAGAGGACTTCCTCCATCGTGTTCGGGCACCTCCCAGCTCAGGTGGACGTGCTTCCTAGTCACCTCCAGAACCTTGAAGTCCTTTGGAGCACTGGGAGCAGCTGGAGGAGAATCAGAGGAACAACATCAGAAGAAGAACGCTGTGGTGGTTTCTGCAACACAAACTGATTGGATTAGAACGTTTTACCGATGACATTGACTTCGATCTCTCCAGAGACAGACGTGATGTCATTCTCCAGCTGCAGGACATAGATGCCTTTGTCCGGGCGGACGCTTGGCGTAACCATCAGTTCTGAGAACGTGGACTTGGTCATCAGGCTGACCCGCTCATCGGCAGTGGTCAGCTCCTTCTCTCCGAAGGTCCACTTGGCAACAGGGGTCGGATATCCGGAGATGGGGACTCTGATGGTGAGAGGCTGAGGGACGATGACCTCCAGCCCATCTTTGAAAGCACTCAGGTCAAAGGTTGGACCGACTGGAGAGGGGAGAGAGAGGCATGATGGGAAGTCAAACATTATACATCATTTCTCTTCTTCACAATACTGAAGAGCCACCGGCACTCATGGTTCTTCTCACCATGTGGGTCGTCAGCCAAAAGAGGTCCGCTGATGTTTGACGGGTCCGAGACACCAGCTGCGTTTTCAGCCAACACTCTGTAGTTGTACTTGGTTCCGTATTTCAAACCAGTCACCTGAAGTGAAAGGTCACGGTTTAGAATAATTCTGGTGAGCGTTAGGGTGAAACCTTCCAAACACCGAGCCGACAGATCTCTGTACCTTGTAGAAGAGGTCGGGGCAGAGACGGGCGTTGCAGCGCAGCCACTTGTCGGTGCCGTCCTCGTTGCGTTCGATGATGTAACCGGTGATCATGCTACCTCCGTTCCTCAGAGGAGTCTCCCAGGTGAGCTGCACGGAGCTCTTGTTCTGGTCTTGCCAGGACAGGTTCAGAGGAGGACTGGGACGCTCTGAAGGGTCACACAATGTTTTACCATAGTGATGAATCATTTCTGGTAAATCCACGATGAACCAGAGACAGAATGAGTCAGTGACGGTTTCCTCTCACCGATGGGATCCATGATCTTGACGGGCTGAGAGGCAGCGCTGGGTTTGCCGACGCCGGCTTTGTTCTCAGCTTTCACTCTGAAGATGTACTCTTTGTTCTCAATGACATCGTTGATAATGGTGCTGAGCTCATCGGCCTTGGTCACCTGGATGGGCGACCACTTCACCGACGTGCGGTCGCGCAGCTCGATGATGTAAGAGGTGATGGGAGAGCCTCCGTCCGACTCGGGGGTCTCCCAGGAGACGGTGCAGCCGAACTTTGAGACATTTCCCACAATCACGTTCAAGGGGGCGTCAGGAACATCTGCAAAAGAAAAGAGACGGCAGAACTGTCTATAATCTGACCCGACTCACTCTCAAACAAAACTGACCGGTGAGAGAAGCCGACAAGTCAGAGGAAATGTACTGGCGCTTTAGATTTACAAGCTAATTACATTTGAACATGTCATGAACGCAGTAAACAAAGACATAAGCAGTTCTTCTCACCGAACTTGTTCTTGGCCTGTACGGGTTTGTCCGTCTCCACGGTGGGTCCGCTGCCGACCCGGTTCCGGGCGCAGACTCTGAACAGGTACATGGAGTCTCTGTGGAGGCCGGTCACTGTGTACTCAGGACTGTCCGCGTGCTCTGTTGCCAGCGTCCACGTCTTTCGCTTCACGTCGCGTCTCTCCACCACATAGCCAATGACTTTGCTGCCACCGTCGCTCTCAGGCTCCTCCCACCCAAGGCTGACCTCACCATCTGCTGTATCGAGCACCTGCAGGTTCTTCACAGGTCCCGGCACGTCTGTGGATCAAAGCACAACCACAGGGACCGAAGTGACGCTGGACTTCAGAGCTGTCATGAGTCTCTTCACTGACGTATGGAAGTGGAATATTTTCTAAACATAATGTGAATAACAATTATTGTTATGATTATTTCATGAATATTTGATAAATATTGTGTTTTATTTTGTGTTTAACTTTCTTCATTGTTCTTGTGTTTATTCAAATGAGTGGGCGGAGTCTGCGCTCTGCTGCTCACACCCGGGACTGCACACACTGTGTGGAACGTGTTCGTTTCCTTTCCTCCTTCATTCCGCTTAATATGAACTTCAATAGTTTTCCAAACACCAGTCGTTTCATCATTTATTGATTCAAGTATTTTAAAAGTTTCTCACCAATGACTTCGAGGTTGATGAAGGCCTCTCCCTCTCCGTGTTTGTTCTTGATGGTGATCTTGAAGCGGCCCTGGTCTGACTTCTTGGGGTCCTTCAGCCGGTACTCGGTGCGGTCAGGGGAGGTGTAGACGTTGTCTTTGGGCAGACTCATGTTGTCGAAGAGCCAGTCAGCCTCGGCCTGCGGGTAGGCGCTGTAAGGGACGGCCATGACGATGGGCTTGCCCGCGTCTGTGACGTAGCTCTGGTCTGTGGTCTTTATATGAGGCACAGCTGGAGGAGGAAGGAGACAGCGTCAGTGACGTCACAACGGCAGCTGGTGGCGGCCGAGCGGTGCGGCTCTTACCTGCCAGCTCCAGCTTGGCCTTGGCGTCTTTGTCCTTGGCGATGATTCGGTACTCGCCCTGGTCTCTGGGTCTGATCTCACAGACCTGCAGTCTGTGGACTTTACCCTCGCTCATCATCTGGTACTTGTCTCCCTGGACGACCGTCATGTTGTTCCTCAGCCACTTCACCTCCACCCTGTCCTTGTTCAGCTCCACCTCGAACACCACGTCCGAGCCTGGGGGTTCGAACGTGTCCTGCGGCGGTCTGACGATCTCCACTGGTGTCTCTGTGGACAGCAGAGGGATCGTGAGGCGGAGGAGCAGAGCTGGAAGTGGATTGGACTGAAGAGTAGGTTCAGGTCTCACCTTCGACAAAGAGCCTGGCTCTGGACCTTTTGTCGTCCACGCCGCAGGCGTACTCACACTCGTCGTCTGGTCTGCACTCTTTGATGCGTAACGTGCAAATCTTCCCGTCCTTCTCAAACGTGTATCTGTCAACAGAGAAACAGTTGAACCGTGCAGCCGATGGGAACAGAGTTCTGACCGAGGACGGGGTCCGCCACGCACCTGGCTCCTTCTCTGATCTCTCGTCCATTCCGGTACCACTTCACCTCTGCCTTCTCTTTGGTCAGTTTACAGGAGAACTCTGCATCCTCGAACTCAGTGATGGTCTGGTCCTTCAGCTGCAGGCTGAAGTCTGTCGGTGCCTCGCTGATGATCAGCTCGGCCGTGGACTTGCTGTCCCCGGCCACGGCTGTGTACTCGCCCTCGTCGGCCAGCGTGCAGTCTTTGATGGTGAGCGTGTGCTTGTCTTTGTCGACCCTGTAAACGACTCGTTTGCTGAAGGTGATCTCTTCCCCGCCCTTCACCCACTTCAACGTGGCGTTGGGCCGGTTGACCTTACAGGAGAAGCTCACGGTCTTCTTCTCCTGGGTGTCAACGTCCTCCAGAGGAACCACGATCCTCAGACTCTCCTCTGGAGGACAAAACAAATTAAAGCCGTCAAAAACAAACATCTGTCTCACGTTTCCGCTGAAAGCTCACCATCGCCACAAAGCTCTGACCTTGGACTGCGAGGTTGCCGGCACTCTTGACGTGCTCTCCTCTCTGATTGGTCAGGGTTATGCAGTAGTTGGCTTCATCTCCCTTCTGAGCATCTCGGATCCTCAGAGAGAAGACGTTGTCTCTCTGGGCCATCACGTACTTGCTGCTCTCGAACAGTGTCTCCTCGTTCTTCAGCCACTTGGCCTTCGCTCCCTCGGTGTTCACCTCGCAGTTCAGGACCACCTCCTGACCTTCTTTGGCCTCTGTGTCCTTCAGAGGTGTGATGATCTTCAGTCTCTCTGCAGGACAAAGACGTTTCAGAGGCTGACTCTTCAGAAGACAGTTCAGATGAAAGAAACCTGCAGACTGGAGTCGGATGTTCTGCCTCACCGAGCACCGTGAGGTCCGTGCTGGCTCTGGTGGCACCGATCATCACCACATATCCGCCCTCGTCCTTCAGCTCGCTGTTCTTGATGACCAGTGTTCGCCGCTTGCCGTCGCTAACCATCTGGTATTTGTCTCCTGCCTCCAGCTCCTTGTCGTCTTTCAGCCATTTGACCTCGTAAGTGTCCTTGGAGACGGAGCAGGTGAACTCTGCCTTCTCGCCCTCCACCACCTCCTGGCCTTGAGGCCTAGAGATGAACTCGGCCGCCAGCTCTGCCATAAACAAGAGAGGTCAAAGGTTAGCGATGAAAGAATCAGAGCATTTCGATCATGTCATTTTCTCTTTCCTACACACCATTAATCTTGAGGTTTGCCGAGGTCCTGACGCTGGGGCTCAGTCTGCAGTTGTACTCGCCGCCGTCCGCCATCCTCAGGTCCTGGATGAGGAGGATCCTCCTCTTGCCGTCCACGATGTTCTCGTGGCGGCCGCCCTCCGGGAGCTCCTCGTCTCCTTTGTACCAGGTGACATCGGCGCTGGGTTTGGAGACCTCGCAGATCAGCTTCACGCTGTCCGTCTCCATCCCCTCCACGTTGGACAGGTTCTTGGTGAACCGCGCCTCCTCCTCTGCAGCCAAATGTTAGCAAATAGTCAACACAATGCTGTCCACAGTGACGTGAGCTCTGACATTTTGTTGGACTCTTACCAACGACAGTGAGCATGCCAGAGGACTTGGACGTCTTGGCGTCACATTCATACTCAGCTTCGTCATCGAACGCAGACTTGTGGACGATGAGGATGTGCTGGCGACCTTGAGCAACAATTTCATACTTCTTCCCCTTTCTGATCTCAATTCCATCCTTAAACCAGCGGACCTGCAGGGACAGGGGGACAGGAAGACACCTCAGAGACAGACACCTCACTGCAGCGCTGTGTGGAGACAGACAAACACGTGGAGCTTCTCACTTTGACATCCTCTCTGGACAGTTCACACTCAAACCGGGCCATTTCCTTCTCTCTGACCTCGACGTCATGGAGCGGCGTTGTGAACTCGACATGAGGAGCTGAGGACACAGGGACAGACAGTCAGACACGTGATGGACAGATCAGTGTGAGCTCCCTCAGAGACATGACACTTACGTTCCACGTTCAGGAAACAGGAGGTTTTGAAGTGTTTGGCGTCGCAGGTGTAGGTCCTGGAGTCATCCAGAGTGCAGTTGTGGATGAGCAGCACCCTCTTGTGGCCATCGACGATCATCTCATACTTCTTGGTCTTCCTGATGTCCTGTCCGTCTTGGAACCATCGGACCTCTGCGTCCTCTCTGGACACTTCACATTCCAGTGTGGCGGTGGCCTCCTCCTCCACCGTCTGGTCCTCCAGAGGCTTCGTAAACTCCACTGCTTGCTCTGAGTGCACACACACATTTGAACGTTAACGTCAGGCTGCATCGGTCCTGATGATGTCACAGCGTGTCCAGTGGAACCAGGTCTTACCATTGACAGTGAGCGACGCCTCCGTCTGGAAGTCTTTGGCTGTGAGTCTGACCCGTCCAGCTTCATTCAGCTGAACGTCCCTCAGAGTCAGACTGTGGACTTTACCTTCGGCCTTCAGCACCACCTGTCAGGGAAGAGACCAGAGGTCAACCCCGCCCCCCACACTGTCCGTCAGGTGAAAGAGTCCAAACACTTCCTTCCTCTTTCTTTATTTGCTCCTTCTTGAGTTTTGAATCTCGTGTTTACACGAGGGAGCGACAGAAGTGTGCTGACTCTGTGCCCTGAGCATGGTCTGACAGCTGAGAGCAGCTCAGACAGCTGCTTCTTCCCCCGATTTAAACTGTACGACCCCTGATCCCTGAGGGCTGATTTTACCACACGGCCACCAGCTGCCTGAGCCGAAGTCAACATGTCTGCTCCTGCTGCAACATCACAACAGTGGTTAGTTCAGAGAAGGTTAGAGGCAGAGAATTCACAGGACACCATGTAGTGAGTACTACGAACACGCTGATGTTACACATGAGTTTGTATTTGCTACTCAGTGGGTTCATCTGATCATCAGGTTGCTCCAAAAAGAAAGTGAAACGAAGCTTTTCTTCCTCTCAGACGGTGGAACGAAGCTTGTGACTGTAACGTCAGGTTGGAGTGGTTGGAGTTCTCAGGTTTCACCGGATCATCAAACTAACACGCTGGAAACGCTCAGGTGCTGTCAGACTGCTCGTGTTGCCACCTGCCTGACGTTTCAGCCTCCAGCTGCTGGTAAAAATAACCTCAGCAGAAATGCTGGCGAGGCAGAAACTCTCCTACTGTGTTCTCTCAAACCCGGGGTTGAGTACTCGGCTGTCACCCGGCACCGGCAGCCAGCAGGCCCTTATATGAAGACACTGAGGGGAACTGAGTACGTGCACGGGTACAGGTGAGCTGGGACTTACCCGGTCGCTGGGCTCCAGCTTGGCCCCCCCCAGCAGCCACTCGACGGCGATGTCTTCGTAGGACAGCTCGCACTCGAAGGTGGCGGTCTCTCCAGCGGTCACGGTGACGTCATTCAGAGGCTTCGTCAGGCTGATCACTCGAGCTTTGGATTGAGGAGAAGCCATGTTTAAGTCAACAATCCCAGAAGGCCTCAGAGAGAAAGGGTTAATCCTCAGGGGTTAATCCTCATGGCGAGCGAGCTGCTGGTGGGCCGCTGGACCGCCTAGACTGAGCACAGCCGCCCTGCTGCTTGGCACTGGGGGCAGGGTCATTAGCATACGACCTGCCATCGGCCCCGGCCGGCCTCAGCCAATCCCTGCAGACCTGCTCTCCATAAGGCATGCGGCTTCTAAAATAACCGAGAGGCCTGATTGGCTGAGAGCCCACCTCTGCCGAACCCACCAGGGGGGCAATCTGCTCCTGTCAATCAACAGCCTGCAATTTTCCTGGAAAAGGAGAATGTGAAGCTGGTCAGGAGTTACCCAACGTCATATCGCACAGCAGGGCGCCCACCAACAGGAAGTGAGCCTGGATTAACAACAACAGGCTTCTTCACATGCCTGAGACCAGCCCCCCCAACACAGGATTGGTCCCCCTGTCAGCCAGGACCCTCCAGGTCTCTATTAACTGTCATACTCTGGGTTAACTAACAGTTAAACTCTGGATTAAATAGCTGTTAAAACATTCTCCCATGTCATGTAATCCCCCCATCAGAGTCCGATCTGTCAGGGACAGTCTGGCATGAGGACATCCAATACTTTGTGCCAAATGCTGGACAGACATAAACATTGTTTTTCTTCTTTATACAGAAACTAATCTGTAATCTGTGAATCTGAGAAACGACAGATTTCCTGTTCCATGTCTCCAGCTGATTGACCGTGCACGTTTCCATCAGCAGGTCCGCTCCACTGGGCGCCAGCGCTCACGCCAGCCGGCGAGGGGCTGGCCTCCATTTTACCCGTGGGACCCGCTCTCACCTTTGACCCTGAGCTGAGCTGAGGACTTGGCGTTTGCTGCCGAGAAGTCGACGCCTCCCGCCATGTCCTTCCTGCAGTTGAAGAGGATCAAGATGTGTCGAGTTCCCTCCTCCTTGATCTCCACGTCCTGAGGACAAACCTCATTAGAGACCAGAGACGACTAACGGCAGCCCTGGGTACGGGTGGGGATCTTACAGCCGACGGGTGCAGCGTCTCGTCCTTCAGCTTCCAGGTGGCGTGAAGGTCCTCCTCAGAAATATCTGTCTCAAACTTGGCCGTCTCGGTCTCCGTGACCTCAACGCTGTACAGTGGGCGGAGCACCTTGATATCGCGCTCTGCAGGCGTGACCAGACGTTAGGAGACATTAGCGATGGCGCACGCCAGCTGACAGCTGCCGCTCACAGTTCGAGCAGAAGCAGAATCCAGACCATAATCCAACCTGTCTCCATGGTGACAGCACTTCTTTTAACGTGCTTCAGTCTTATCTCAAACATTTTCGAAATTAACTGAACATTTTTGAATTCGTGACAATTTAAGGATCCAGATTAGAATCAAATAGCATATTAACATTTCACCATCATCTACATAACAAATAGTTTTTTAAAATTCTTTAGATGAAATGAACATGTGTGGTTGGATTATTGTCAGGCGTCACAACAGAACAGAGACGTGACACAGAGAAAGGCAGGGCTTCTGTGGGAGGGGCAATATTCTGATGTCCTGACCGGGCACCGTGGGGCAGGGGCGGCAGGTGGCCACAGGTATTACCTTCGATGTTCAGCTTGGCCGTGGTCTTGTCAGTGCCGCAGTCGCAGGTATAGGCTCCCATGCTGCTCTTCAGCGCCTTCCTGAGGACCAGGATGCGCTTCCGGCCGTCTGATTGGATCAGAACGTTCTTGGAAGCGCAGATTTCGGTTCCGTCTTTGAACCATCTGACCTCACCGCCGGCTTTGCTCAGCTCGCAGGACAAAACCACCTCATCCTTTTCCACAGCCGTGTAGTTCTGGAGCTTGGCTGTGAAGTACAGGTCGCCCTCTGCAGGACAACAGCAGCAACAACCAGACACAAGCGACAGTTAAAGCCAGCACAAACACACACACAAGCAAAACGCATTGGTGGGTGACAGGTCTCTTCTCCGGAAGGGGGCAGACTGCTCCTTTAAAGCCACAGTTTAAAGGCAGTTTGCGCAGGACTCCTCCTCCTTCAGAGCACCTTACTAACCGAGCACAGTGAGCATGGCCTCTGACGCCTTGGCCATGGCCTCCACTTTGATCATGGACGTGTCGTCAATGGTGACCTCCTTGAAGGCCAGCGTGTGGACCATCCGGTCCTCGGACATGTGCACCACTTTGCTGGGGTGCAGCCGCACGTCATTTTTGTACCAAACTACTGGGATGTTTTCATGAGACAGTTCAATGCTGAACTCTGCAGTTTCCCGCTCCTTCACAGTCACATCTTTGATGGGTTTGATAAATTCAAGGCGAATACCTGACAGACAGAAATTCATTTTCATGTTAACAGACTGTGTGTGACAGGATGACATCACAGGGGCGAGGATGAAGGGATGCCCCTCCATGGACAATGAGTTTGTTCAGACGGGGGCGCACAGAAACATCCTTGTTTCTTTACCTTTAATGAACAACTTCCCAGACATTCTCTTATCTTCGGCCTCAAACATGTATCGGCCTTCATCCTCGTACTTGGCAGATTTCACAATAAGAGCGTGTCTATTTCCCTCAGACAAAAACTTGAACTTGTCGTTGTCGGACAACTCCTGGCTTCCCTTCAGCCAACGGAAGCTTTTTGGTTCTCTGGATATTTCCAGTTCAAACTTCGCCTCGTCCTTCTCGTACACGTGCAGGTCAGCGAGCGGCGTGAGGAAAGAGATGGGCAGTTCTGCAGGTTCACACAGTTAAACATTTAAACCCGGCTGTGGATCCACTGCTGATCAAACTATCAAGAGCATCTAGAAATGAAATGCTCGGGTTGTTTGGATCCAGGTTAAGGTCTTTCCAGTGAACGCTCACCCTTTACTTTCAGGTTGGCGCAACACTTGGCGTTGGCGGCCGTAAACATCACCTCGCCCGTCAGAGGCACTTTGCAGTTGTACAGCACCAGAGTGTGTTTGGCTCCATCCTCCACGATCTCAACGTCCTGCAGGTGACCAGCACAGCTGAACATCTCAGCAGGAACAGAGAAGATCAAGTCCCTTCACCTTCATCTGATGCTGACGCCGGGTCCACGGCTCACGGCCGGCAGCTGAGCCGTGGACCTGGCTCTGAACCAGAGTCAGAAAGTGTGAGACGAGTGAGACAAATAAAAAGTGGACATACGGCCGAAGGAGTGAGGATCTCTCCGTTCAGTCTCCACTGACCGTGGACGTCATCCTCACTGAGCTCCACCTCAAATCGAGCAGTTTCTCCATCAAACACCTCAGCTCCGTACATGGGTCGAACCACTTTGATGGAGCGAGCTGATGTTCAAGAGAAGGGACAGATATTCAACGATGGAGACGAAGACACACTCACACAAGTACACACACTGAGATACTTTGATTACTCTGATCATTACGACATAGTGTTTAAAGGTTACTTCCAAAACAAACTTGTGTCGATCAAAGGTGACTGACTGCATCTGGCTTTACTGGGATTTGAAGAACTCGAGGTTCTTACAGAGAAGCTGTTGATCGCTAAAGGAAAATTCAAGTAACAAACAATGAGAGAAAACTATGGACAGAAGACGTGAAGACACGTGGACAGGTGAAGACAGACATAAAAGACATGAGAGACACATGTGGACAAGTGAAGATAGACATAAGACATGAAGACATGTGGATGGGTGTGGACATGAGCATGTGGAGCAGGGACGGAGCTTCGGGGCGGGTCAGAGGAGGGACGATGAGTCATGACGGAGGACAGACAACATCTGAAGCTGCTCAGTCTTTACCTTCGATGTGCAGTGTGGCCGAGGTCTTGTCTGTCCCGCAGTCACATAAATACTGTCCTTTGTTTTTGTCCCCAACTCTCTTGATCACAAGCGTCCTACGCTTGTCTTCTGCCTTGACAGCCACCATCTTGGAGGCCTTGACCTCGGCCTCGTTGTGGTACCACACCACGTTGACGTCCTTGCTGAGCTCACAGTGCAGAGACACCTCATCTCTCTCTGTTGCTGTGTAGTCCTGCAGTTTGACTGTGAAGTAGGCGTCGCCCTCTGGAAACGGGACATTTGTCGTGCATGTGAACAACTCGTTTCAAGGACGAGACAGAGTAAGACAGACACAAACACACGGACAGTCCCGGCGTGTACCTATGACGGTCAGGTTGGCCATGGACGGGATGCCTTTGGCCTCAGCTTTGATCTGACATGTGTCATCCAGAGTGACGTTTCTTATCTCTAACACGTGTTTCTTTCTGTCCACCTGAGCGACCACCGTCCTGCTCGGGTGAATCTTCACGTCGTTCTTGAACCAGGTGACGGGAATGTTCTCGTGAGAGAGTTCCAGCTCGAAGCGAGCGGTTTTTCCCTCCTTCACCGTTTGGTCCTTTATTGGTGAGATAAATTTCAGCCTGATACCTGCAGCCACGGTGACAAAGAACAGTCGCCGGGGTCAGGTCACGCAGGACGCAGACGGCTCCCCCAGTGGTCTGGAGCAGAACTTACCCTCCACCGTGAGTCTGGCTTTGGACGTTTTGCCCAGAGCCTCGATGGTATATTCGTCCTCATCGTCAAACTCACAGCAGTTAATGATCAACATGTGCTTCTTCCCGTCGTCGATGATGTCATACTTTTGGTCAGGGGTGATGATGTCACCCCCTCTGTACCACATGACCTTAGAGACATCCTTTGTGATGCTGCATTCGAACTTTGCCTGTTTCTTTTCAGGTACTGAAATGTCCTTCAGTGGGACCACAAAGTCCATCTCAATCTCTGGGTCAGAAAGTGACACAGATACAAGACATCAACAACAACAACAACAACAACACCTGCAACCAGTTCACCAGCTGCACCCTGTCTCCTGTTGGTGACATCACTTCCACCGTCCGCTCCAACACTTACCTTTAGTTTGTTGTCACTTTCTCAATTCTCTCAATTCAAACAGTTTATTTCAGTAAACCCTGAGAGCGCACCCTGCAGGAACGGGATGGGTGGCGCAGACGTTTAACATGAAACAGGATTTGATTTTCCAGCCAACAGGAAGTTGTCTGGATTTCAAATTAAAGCAATGCAACTTCATCTCGTAGCCAGCGGCCATGAGGTCCTTGTTTTTAAAAGCATGTGGCTGAAGTCCCTGACAGGAAGGCACCTTACCTTTGACGTTGAGCATTGCGCTGGTCACGGCGTTCAGCGCCTGGAAGGAAACCTCTCCAGCCTGGTCCAGCTGACAGTTTTTCAGCATCAGTCTACGAACTTTCCCGTCCATGTGGATGTCGCATGTCTGATCAAAATATTTCGCACAGAGAGGTGTAAAAACGTGTCGACGTAGCAACGCAGGACATCACATGGGTCAGAGCTTACCGGGGATCTGGTCAGAACTTCTCCTTTCAGCTTCCACTCCCCTGGAACGTCATCCTCAGAGATCTCTGTCTCAAAAACGGCGTCCTCCTTCTCCGTCACCTCGACGCTGTCCAGCGGCTTCAAGATCTCGGCCTCGCGCTCTGAGGGCGATGACATCAGACACCAGCATTAAACACCATGACAGTCAAGTTTTCCGGGTTGAAGGTGAAGGAAGGCGAACCTCCGAGCGTGAGCTTGGCCGTGTAGACACGCCCCTCCACTTCCATGGCATACTCTGCCACGTCGTCGGGCTGACAGTTCTTGATGATGAGCTTCAGCTCTTTTCCATCCTTCAGGATCTCGACATTGTCAGACGGGGTGATCTCGTTCTCGCCTTTGAGCCACTTCCAGTTGGGCGTGTCCTTGAACAACTCACATTTAAAGGTGGCGGCCTCCTTCGGTTTGACGTGCTGGTCTCTCAGCGGCTTCACGATCCAGTCTTTGATGATTTCTGAGGGAAGTGACAGAAACGTGAAGGAACACAACGGGCGCCGGGGCAGAATTCTTGCACTCGCTCTTTACTTAGTGACTTGTACAATAAACTCTTTTTGTTACCGATCACTTTGACGTTGGTTGTGGTCTTGACGTCCTCCTGCCCAGAGACTTCGCACGTGTACACGCCAGTGTCGTCCTCCGCGCTGTTCTGGATGGTGACAGCGTGCTGCATCCCGATGATGTTGATCTGAATCTTGTTCTCCTTCTTCTTCAGGATCTTGTTGTCCTTCTTCCACACCACCTCCCTCTCTTTGTTCAGCTCACAGGTCATGTAGATGGGCTGACCCTTCAGGGCCGACGTCTCCTCCTCCAGCTCCTTGATCCACTTCACAGGAAGCTCTGTTCAGAGACAAGAACAACATTGGACTGGTGCTGGAACAGGACCACAAATGTTCCTGCTCCTCAGGGTTCAAACTCTACCTTCTACGATCAGCTTGGCTGTGCATGTTATCTCTTTGCCAGCATTCTTGGCCACGCAGCTGTATTCGCCAGTGTCAGACAGCTGAACGTCAATAATGTTCAACTTGCGATCTTTGCCGTCAGAGGTGAACTTGTGCTTGGGGCTCTCTCGCAGGTTGCTGCCATCCTTCATCCAGGATGTGATGGCGGTGGAAGGCGAGACCTCGCACTCGAACACGGCGGATGAGCCGATGGACTCCGCTTCCTGCAGCACGATATCCTTCAGCTTCTTGATGAACTTCAGGGGGACGGCCTTCAGCTTGAACCCTCCGAAGGGATCCTCCGGAGGTGGGGTACCTTTTCCTCCAGGCCTCAGGCCACGGCCCCGCCCTTCTCCAGGGGACGGGGTCTGCTTGGCTGCGGATGGAATAAAATCGAGTATTGAAACAAGTTTTTCTCACAGTTTGGAGAACAATCAAAACTCCAGACTTACGTTTGAGCCCTCGGCCACGGCCTCGTCCTGCCTCCTCTGCCGGTTGGCCCTCTGTTCAGAAAGAAGGAAGTGTTGGTCTACAAGCTTAGCAGAGACGTGTTACATCGGTCTGAACTGATGACATGAGACAAAGAAGCTGAAGTTGATGAAGAAGAGCTTCCACAACATGAAGGAACAAGACGGATGGAGAACACTGGACTGATGACAGAGGTGAGATGAAGGTGACGACACACGAACACAAACATAAGAAGTGATGACGTCAGTCGCTGAAGAAGGTTTTAGATGGAGGCATGATGGTGCGGATGGGCAGAGATTATTCTGGGCATGATCGGAAGGGTTTTCCCGGTGAGGTGGGGCCACCACTATCTCACCTCTCCTGGCCACCCCGGGAACTTCTAGAGCACCTTCTTGGTCGTCACCTTCCCAGTCCTCAGAGCCAACACTGTCCCGAGGAACCAGCTCCCAGCCCCAGACCTCCTCCTCCTGCTGCTCGTCTCCCTCTGCTTCAAACTCCTCTTCGAACACCTCCTCCTCTGGCTGCGTGGCAACCTTCTTCATCTGCACGGCTCCAGGGGATACCTCCTTGACTAAGGGAACCACCTTGTGTTTGTCGACTTTTGCTGGTTCTGCAGACTTGTCCTCTTCTGGCGACGGTTTCCTCAGGACCTTCTTCAGAGTGACAGCTTCAATTGACTCTAGAGGAGACACCATTTTTGGGACCTTCTTGAGTCTGTCGATGCTCAGCTTCCTCTCAACAGGGACGGCCTCTGCCTCTTTCAGCTTCTCCACTTTGGGAGATGGAGTCTTCTTCAGCCCAACCTTCTTGAGCTGTTCCAGAGGTTTGAGAGCAACCTCTTCCTTCTCTTCCTTCACCTTGGGCGTGATTCCCTTCCTTAGCTGCACAGGTTTGGGTTCTTCAGGCACCTTCTCCGGCTTCTTGATCGATGTTGGTACAGGAGAAGTAGTCTTTTTCATTGGAACTGAATCCAACTCTTTAGGCTTCTCCAGCTTCTTCTCTGGAGCTTCAGGGATCTCAGGTTTCTTCACTCTCTCCACCGCATCTCGTTCTTTGAGTTTGTCTTCAGGAGTTTTGAGACGAGGTCGCAGGTCATCACTTGGCTTCTTCTCTTTCTGCTCTGCTGGCTTCTTCTCGGGTGCTGCCTCCTCTTTGGAGGGTCTGGAAAATGGCTTCAGCTTGACGCTCTCAACCTCTTGCTCCTGTGTCTGGATTTTCTTCACCTTAGTTGGAGCTTTGACGTCTTCTGGCTCTTTCTCTGGAGCTGTCTTTTTAGCCACAGGCTTTGACACCTTGGCTGGTGGCTCCTTCACCTCTGGAGGAGGCTTCTCAGGCTCACTGGGAGGTTCTTTGAGTTCCACCTCTCTGGGGAGCCTCTCTCCTCTCTGGAAAGGCTCAGTGTCTCTGTCTGGTCTTTCCTTCGTGTCTTTAGCCGGCTCCTCTGTTGCTGCCACCGGCTTCTCAAATGGTTTCAGTTTGATTATCTGTGGTTCCACTTCATCTGAAGGCAGTTTCTTCACCTTCTTCAAAATGGCAGTGGGTGGAGCAGGTTCCTCCTCCTTTGGCATCTTGGGAGTTTTCTTCAGGGAAATCTTATCTTCTGGTGTCTGGTCTTTTTGGACTGGTTTCTGACGAGTCCAGGCACCTTTGAGAGGCTCTACTGGTTCTTCTTGAGGTTTGATGACTTGTGGCTTTTTCACTACGTCAGCTTTGTCTCGTGGTGTCCTCTTCTCTGTGGCTCTCCTGGTTGACACTGACATCTCCACAGTCTGTTCTTCATGAACCATCTCCTCCACCTGAAACACCGTGGCCCTGGTGACTTTCTGAGGTTTCTCCTCAACATCCGAGTCTTTAGGAGGAGCCAACGGCACCTTCTTCAGCTTGATCACTTCCTGCTCCTCCTCTGCTGCCTTTGCCACTGCGTGACTCTTCTTCAGGGTTGGAATCTCAAACGCTGTTTCTTCCTCCACCTGAATTTTACCTTTTTTGAGCAGAACCGTTTCTGAGGCAGCAAAGGTTTCATGTTACTCGTTGAACTTGAGTGAACATCAGACTTTGCTCTCACACAGATTCAAAATAATCAGCAACAGACAAACAAGACAAAACCACAAACAATCAGAACTGACCCTGAAGGAACGTACCTTTCTGGACTCCTCCTGGGGCCTGGACCGGTCCTTTGGTTTCATCTGACACAGAGAAACAGTTCAGGTCATTATATCATGAAACAGGAAGATGGGTCACATGTGTTGTCCCATGACTGAGGACACGCAACAAACAGCGACGACAGTGTGACCTGGGCGGGATCAGAGGAGGCTCCTCCTCCACTCGTCTTTCTACCTGTGGGAGGAGATCTCTTCTCTGCCACTGCAGGTTTTTCTCTTTTGGTCGGTTCTTCAGGTTTCACCGCAGCTTGAGGTTTAATGGCTTCAGTTTAGAAAGGAAGAACGTGAGGAATGATCAGAACACGTGATGCTTGTAAAGCCACAGCGAGGAGCCAGTTTGTGACGATACCTGCTTTGGTCTCTTCTTCTGGAGAAACGTTAGTCTCCAGCTTCTTTCTTACAGCGACCTCTGGCTGTTTGCTCTCTTTGGGTACAAAGACAGACTCAGTTTAAAGTGCTGCTCGTCAGCGCAGCCTCATGGCTTCAGGATAAAGATTCATGTTTTAAAGAGAGACAGACAGACGCAGACACATGCAGAAGAGGCTGGTACCTGGTGGAGAAGCAGCTGGTTTTGCCAGCGGCTCCTTGGCCTGTGGCAGCGCCGTCGTCTGCTTCTCAGGAACTTTTGATAAAATGATACGACAACAGTGAGGGAAGGACTGAGCCAAACACATAGGAAGAAGAGGAAGAGTAACACAGTGACACAAACACACAGTTAGAAGAAGGACCATGGACCTCATGTCGGACCAGAGTGCGACTCCGTCCACAGTGAGATGATCGGCATCAGAACACGATGAGTGACATGACGTGAGCGTCGGATAAACCCGAGAGTGAAAACACGAAGGTGCTCAGAACACAAGTGGTGCTCGGTGACACGGAACATCTCCACCTGTGTACCTCCGGAGGAGTCCTGCTCAGTCCTGGGCTCTACGACGGGAATGCCGTCCACGCTCTGAGGAGCCGCATCCACCTCGGCCATCCCCACGAAGCCTTCATCACGCCGCATTTGGTCGTAACGCCTCTGTTCATCCTTTGCTTCGGCTCCATCTGTTACTGAAGGTTCTCTGACTGTGGACCTGTCTCTGTCTGCTCTGATCATCGTTGTCTCGTCTCTGGTTTGGTTTTTCACAGTTTCTGTCAGAATTTCTTTTTCTGTTGAAGAAACTTCCTCTGCATCTAGTTTGATTGACAGCTTCGATCTGACATCCCACCCCGTCGTGTGGTCTTGCCTCGGGACTGACCGCTGAGCTTGATTGGCACTTTCTGTTCTGTTCTGAACTGAGGCGTGAGGAACAGCTTCTCTAACGCAATCTGTTTCCGTCCTTTGACTTTTAACTAGACTCTTTTTGACCGTTGACCTGTTGTCTTCGGTTTGATGTAATTTCTGTTGCTCATCAACGGAATGTTCCAGTCTGTCCAAATGAAAAGGATCTGAAGGTCGATGGACCTGGACGTTTGGTTTGGCTGTGTCGATGATTTGTGACTCATCTCTGAATTCACGCTTCTCTTGTTTCCTCGAACTAGCGAGTCCGAGTTCTTCAGTCAGATCTCTTTGTGGTTCAACCTTTTCAGCTTCAGCTCTCTGTGCCGAAATGTCCTCCGTCTCATGAACGTATTGTTCTATGGCTCTAACGTCTTTGATCAGATCATCAGGAGAAATAAACCTCAGCACTGCCTGGGATTTACCATCGTTAACAGTCAGCGCTCGTTTAGACGCGACTGACGTCAAAGCAGCCGCTGATGCTGCTCTGACCACTTCCTGTTTAGTTTGAGTTGTTAATGGAGAAACATCCTCGTATTCACGCCGGAATAAAACCGTCAAAGAACGTCTCTGATCGCTGCCTGATTCCTTTGTGTTTAACTTGTCATCATCATCTGTTGAAAGAGTGTCTGTTTGTTTGTTTGGAATCATTCTGTCACTCTCACTTATTTGGGCAGATTTTATGTCTCCTCTGTCTTTTACGGATAAAACCTTCACCACCGACGTTCTTGTCTTCACTTCTTTCCTTTCTTTTAATTCCACAGGAGAAACTCGATCTGTGGTTTTCTTCTCACGCTCTCTAAAATCTGCCAGCTGCTTTGTCCCTGCACAGACTCTGTGTTTGTCTTTGCTTTCATCAGGTTGAGCTTTTTGTGATTCAGTCTCTGACTTTATTTTCTCTTCTTTGTGGGAAACACTTTCGACTTTTTCAGGTCCCTCTCTCACAGTTTCATCTCTTCTGCGTTGATCTCTTTTCTCTTCACTCAGACATGTTTGGACATTTTTGTCTTTGATAAATGACTGAACTTCCTTTAATTTCTCTGGAACCTCCTGTTTTCTGTTAATCTCTGAGGACTCTCTGGATCTGAGCATGTCTACACACTGTTCAGCTTTAGGTTCAGCAGATACTTTTCTTTTAATTTTCTGTTGGTCAATAATATTTCCATTATCTTCACCTAAGGTGGTTCCAGAGGAAATGGTTGTTTTTTTCTGCTCCACAGGAGAATATCCATCAGTTGCTCTAAATTCAGCATTTTTATTTTCTTCACATTTTTCAGGAGCAGGTTCAGTTTCTGTAGAGCATTGCTCTATCTCTGTCTCTTTTCTGTCACATTTTTGCAGTTGAGCCATTTGGTGTTTTGAAGGACTTACTTTATAAGTTGGTTCTTTAAGCGTTCTGATGTTCAGCTGCTCTGGTTCTATTCTCATCCCCGGAGCTTTCCTCACATTCTCTCCCTGTGGAGACACTGATCTGATCTCTGTCACATCATCCTCAACTTTTTCAGGAAGTTCAGTTTTGATTTCTTTCCATTTATCAGCTGTTTTGAATTCTTTACATTGATCAACTTCTTCAGGAAGTTCTGTTTTCAATTCTTTCCTTTGATCAACTGTTACTGGAAGTTCTGTTTTGATTTCTTTCCATTTTTTATGTTGATCCACTTTTTCAGGAAGTTCTGTTTTGATTTCTTTCCATTTTTTATGTTGATCCACTTTTTCAGGAAGTTCTGTTTTGATTTCTTTCTTTTGATCAACAGTTTCTAATTCTTTTCTTTGATCGACTTCTTCAGGAAGTTCAGTTTTGATTTCTTTTCTTTCATCTACTATTTTGAATTGTTTTCTTTCACCAACTTTTTTAGGAAGTTCTGCTTTGATTTCTTTCCTTTGATCAACTGTTTTTAATTGTTTAAGTTGATCGACTTTTTCAGGAAGTTCTGTTTTGAATTCTTTTCTTTCATTAACTTTTTCAGGAAGTTCGATTTTGATTTCTTTCCTTTGATCAACTATTTTCAATTCTTTTCTTTGACCAACTGTTTTTAACTGTTTATGTTCATTGACTTTTTCAGGGAGTTCTGTTTTGAATTCTTTTCTTTCATCGACTTTTTGAGGAAGTTCTGTTTTGAATTCTTTTCTTTCATCGACTTTTTCAGGAAGTTCTATTTTGATTTCTTTCCTTTGATCAACTGTTTTCAATTCTTTTCTCTGACCAACTGTTTTTAACTGTTTATGTTGATCAACTTTTTCAGGAAGTTCTGTTTTGATTTCTTTCCTTTGATCAACTGTTTTGAATTCTTTATATTGATCAACTTTTTCAGGAAGTTCTGGTTTGATTTCTTTTCTTTGAACGACTTTTTCAGGAAGTTCTGTTTTAAATTCATTTCTTTCATCAACTTTTTCAGGAAGTTCTGTTTCGATTTCTTTTCTTTCATTAACCTTTTTAGGAAGTTTGGTTTTGAGTTCTTTCCTTTGATCAACTGTTTTTAATTGTTCATGTTGATTGACTTTTTCAGGAGGATCTGTTTTGAATTCTTTTCTTTCATCAACTTTTTCACGAAGTTCGGTTTTGATTTCTTTCCTTTGATCAACTATTTTCAATTCTTTTCTTTGACCAATTGTTTTTAACTGTTTATGTTGATCGACTTTTTCAGGGAGTTCTGTTTTGAATTCTTTTCTTTCATCAACTTTTTCAGGAAGTTTGGTTTTGATTTCTTTCCTTTGATCAACTTTTTCAGGAAGTTCTGTTTTGATTCCTTTCCTTTGATCAACTGTTTTGAATTCCTTTCTTTGATCAACCTTTTCAGGAAGTTCTTTTTTGAATTCTTTTCTTTGATCGACTTTTTCAGTAAGTTTTGTTTTGATTTCTTTCCTTTGATCAACTATTTCTAATTCTTTACGTTGATCGAGTTTTTCAGGAAGTTCAGTTTTGATTTCTTTTCTTTCATCAACTATTTTGAATTCTTTTCTTTCACCAACTCTTTCAAGAAGTTCTGTTTTGAATTCTTTTCTTTCATCGACTTTTTCAGGAAGTTCTGTTTTGATTTCTTTCCTTTGATCAACTGTTTTGAATTCTTTTCTTTGATCAACTATTTCAGGAAGTTCTCTTTTGATTTCTATTCTTTCATCGACTTTTTCAAGAAGTTCTGTTTTGAATTCTTTTCTTTCACCAACTTTGTCAGGAAGTTCAGTTTTGATTTCTTCCCTTTGATCAACTGTTTTTAATTCTTTATGTTGATCGACTTTTTCAGGAAGTTCTGTTTTGAATTCTTTTCTTTCATCAAATTTTTCAGGAAGTTCGGTTTTGATTTCTTTCCTTTGATCAACTATTTTCAATTCTTTTCTTTGACCAACTGTTTTTAACTGTTTATATTGATCGACTTTTTCAGGAAGTTCTGTTTCGAATTCATTTCTTTCATCAACTTTTTCAGGAAGTTTGGTTTTGAGTTCTTTCCTTTGATCAACTGTTTTGAATTCTTTATGTTGATCGACTTTTTCAGGAAGTTCTGTTTTGATTTCTTTTCTTTTATCAACTATTTTGAATTCTTTTCTTTCACCAACTTTTTCAGGAAGTTCTGTTTTGATTTCTTTTCTTTGATCGACTTTTTCAGGGAGTTCTGTTTTGATTTCTTTTCTTTCATCAACTGTTTTGAATTCTTTTCTTTGATCAACTATTTCAGGAAGTTCTCTTTTGATTTCTTTTCTTTCATCGACTTTTGCAGGAAGTGCGGATTTGATTTCTTTCCTTTGATCAACTGTTTTGAATTCTTTTCTTTGATCAACTTTTTCAGGAAGTTCTCTTTTGATTTCTTTTCTTTCATCGACTTTTTCAGAAAGTTCGGTTTTGAATTCTTTTCTTTGATCAACTGTTTTGAATTCTTTATGTTGATCGACTTTTTCAGGAAGTTTTGTTTTGATTTCTTTCCTTTGATCGACAGTTTTGATTTCTTTTGTTTGATCAATTTTTTCAGGAATGTCTGTTTTGATTTCTTTCCTTTGATCAACTGTTTTGAATTCTTTTCTTTGATCAACTTTTTCAGGAAGTTCTGTTTTGAATTCTTCCTTTTGATCAACTGTTTTGAATTCTTTATGTTGATCGACTTTTTCAGGAAGTTCTGTTTTGAATTCTTTTCTTTCATCAAATTTTTCTGGAAGTTCGATTTTGATTTCTTCCTTTTGATCAACTGTTTTGAATTCTTTATGTTGATCGACTTTTTCAGGAAGTTCTGTTTTGATTTCTTTCCATTTTTTATGTTGATCGACTTTTTCAGTAAGTTTTGTTTTGATTTTTTTCCTTTGATCGACTGTTTTGAATTCTTTTCTTTGATCAACTTTTTCAGGAAGTTCTGTTTTGATTTCTTTTCTTTCATCGACTTTTTCAGGAAGTTCTGTTTCAAATTCTTTTCTTTCACCAACTTTTTCAGGAAGTTCGGTTTTGAATTCTTTTCTTTCATCAAAATTTTCAGGAAGTTCGGTTTTGATTTCTTTCATTTGATCAGCTGTTTTGAATTCTTTATGTTGATCGACTTTTTCAGGAAGTTTTGTTTTGATTTCTTTCCTTTGATCAACTGTTTTGATTTCTTTTCTTTGATCAATTTTTTCAGGAAGTTCTGTTTTGATTTCTTTCCTTTGATCAACTGTTTTGAATTCTTTTCTTTGATCAACTTTTTCAGTAAGTTGTGTTTTGATTTCTTTTCTTTGATCGACTTTTTCAGTAAGTTCTGTTTTGAATTCTTTTCTTTCACCAACTTTTTCAGGAAGTTCTGCTTTGATTTCTTTTCTTTGATTGACTTTTTCAGGAAGTTCTGTTTCAATTTCTTTCCTTTGATCAGCTGTTTTGAATTCTTTTCTTTGATCAACTATTTCAGGAAGTTCTCTTTTGATTTCTTTTCTTTCATCGACTTTTTCAGGAAGTTCGGTTTTGAATTCTTTTCTTTGATCAACTGTTTTGAACTGTTTATGTTGATCGACTTTTTCAGGAAGTTTTGTTTTGATTTCTTTCCTTTGATTGACAGTTTTGATTTCTTTTCTTTGATCAACTTTTTCAGGAAGTTCTGTTTTGATTTCTTTTCTTTCATCGACTTTTTCAGGAAGTTCTGTTCTGAATTCTTTCCTTTGATCGACTGTTTTGAATTCTTTTCTTTCACCAACTTTTTCAGGAAGTTCGGTTTTGATTTCTTCCTTTTGATCAACTGTTTTTAATTCTTTATGTTGATTGACTTTTTCAGGAAGGTCTGTTTTGATTTCTTTCCTCTGATCAACTGTTTTGAATTCTTTTCTTTGATCAACTTTTTCAGGAAGTACTGTTTTGAATTCTTTTCTTTCACCAACTTTTTCAGGAAGTTCGGTTTTGAATTCTTTTCTTTGATCAACTGTTTTGAACTGTTTATGTTGATCGACTTTTTCAGGAAGGTCTGTTTTGATTTCTTTCCTCTGATCAACTGTTTTGAATTCTTTTCTTTGATCAACTTTTTCAGGAAGTTCTGTTTTGATTTCTTTCCTCTGATCAACTGTTTTGAATTCTTTTCTTTGATCAACTTTTTCAGGAAGTACTGTTTTGAATTCTTTTCTTTCACCAACTTTTTCAGGAAGTTCGGTTTTGATTTCTTCCTTTTGATCAACTGTTTTTAATTCTTTATGTTGATTGACTTTTTCAGGAAGTTTGGTTTTGATTTCTTTCCTTTGATCAACTGTTCTGAATTCTCTTCTTTGATCGACTTTTTCAGGAAGTTCTGTTTTGATTTCTTTTCTTTCATCGACTTTTTCAGGAAGTTCTGTTTTGAATTCTTTCCTTTGATCGACAGTTTTGATTTCTTTTCTTTGATCAACTTTTTCAGGAAGGTCTGTTTTGATTTCTTTCCTCTGATCAACTGTTTTGAATTCTTTACTTTGATCAACTTTTTCAGGAAGTTCTGTTTTGATTTCTTTTCTTTCATCGACTTTTTCAGGAAGTTCTGTTTTGAATTCTTTCCTTTGATCGACTGTTTTGAATTCTTTTCTAACATCAAATTTTTCAGGAAGTTTGGTTTTGATTTCTTCCTTTTGATCAACTGTTTTGAACTCTTTATGTAGATCGACTTTTTCAGGAAGTTCTGTTTTGATTTCTTTCCATTTTTTATGTTGATTGACTTTTTCAGTAAGTTTTGTTTTGATTTCTTTCCTTTGATCGACTGTTTTGAATTCTTTTCTTTGATCAACTTTTTCAGTAAGTTGCGTTTTGATTTCTTTTCTTTGATCGACTTTTTCAGTAAGTTCTGTTTTGAATTCTTTTCTTTCATCAAATTGTTCAGGAGGTTCTGTTTTGATTTTCTTCCTTTGATCAACTGTTTTGAAGTCTTTTCTTTGATCAACTTTTTCAGGAAGTTCCGTTTTGAATTCTTCTTTTTTAGCAACTATTTTGAATTCTTTTCTTTCATCAACTTTTTCAGGACGTTCTGTTTTGATTTCTTTTCTTTCATCAACTTTTTGGAATTCTTTTTGTTTCTCAACTTTTTCAGGAAGTTCCATTTTGGCTTCTTTTCTTTGATCAACTTTTTCAGGAAATTCTGATTTGAATTCTTTTCTTTTAGCAACTATTTTGAATTCTTTTCTTTCATCAACTTTTTCAGGAAGTTCTGTTTTGAATTCTTTTCTTTCATCAACTTTTTCAGGAAGTTCTGTTTTGATTTCCTTTCTTTGATCAACTTTTTGGAATTCTTTTTGTTCATCAACTTTTTCAGGACATTCAGTTTTGAATTCTTTCGCTTGATCTGTTTTTTTAGGTTGAGGTTTTTCACTTTTCATTTGTTCCCTTAATTTTGTTTTTACTTTGTAATGAGCATCATCATCATCTGTGACCTGCTCGTCCGCGGCTGCTTCTTGTCTCTGGCCAATCAGTGATGAGAGTTGTGGCTCTATGATGGCTTCCTCCTCTGACAGTGACTCAGCAGAAAGCTTCACGCTGGGTTTCATCTCTGTCATTCCTTCAATTGGACCAACTTTTACCAGCTTGTGTCTCAGTTGAATGACTTTGGACAAAATGGATTCTGGCAGTTTTTCAGGTTGTGACGTTAAAGGTGAGGTCGGTTCTTTATCTTTATGATCTCCTCTCTCTCCTCCTACCTGTTGTTTTTGTTTTGGCGCATGAATTTTCTTTCTGAATTCTCCACCCTCTCTGACATTGGCATCGGTCTCCTCCTCCTCCTGTAGCTTTTTAACTTTTATTTCTTGTTTCCTGTCAATTGATGCCTTTTTTAAATATTCATCTCTGTTATCCTTTAATGTTTCTACAGATTGAAGAGAATTGGTTTGAATTATTTTTCTACGATCTTCAATGTCTACAGTCGCTGTTTGACAATTAATTTTTTGTCCTTGAGGTTTTCGTTTCATTGTTTTCTTTTTAAGTTCACTTCCTGTCAAACTGACGCTGTCTTTAGGTTTTGAGACGGATGAAGAGCCACCAGACTCTGAACCTTCAGTAACAGACTCCAGATTCAAAATCTCTTCTGTCACACTTTCACCCACAAGTTCCTCTTCTCCTCGTTGTACGACCTCAGCAGACGACTCAAACTCAGACGTAAAATATTTAATGATCTTTGGAGGTCCAGCTTGTTCCTCTTTTGATAAAAGATCAGTGACGCCCCCTTGAGGACGGAAGAGTTTAAGAGGCAAGAAGAAGGCACCATGTGGCGGTGCCAAGAGATTAGGAAGAAAACAACAGAAACACAGGCATTTTGAGTTACACCGGACAAACACAGATGTTTTGAAAAGAAAAAGAGCTGACGATGTCAAAAAGAAATCATCCTGTTGTACCTCTTTCTGCGGGTTTTCTTTTTATCTCAATGTCAGGTGACGCCACAGGACCAACGGCCGAGGGTGGAGTCTCAGCTTTGGCTTCTGTTCCTTTGAAGATAATCAGTTTTTATTGAACGCAAGATATTTATGGTATTTAAGAAATGAACAGCACGGATGATAAAAAAGAATGACGCAGCAGGGAACATGTGAAAGATGATGCAATGACATTGTTTTAAAGTTAAAGTGAAGACTGGAGGAAGATGAAGGTGAAGATGGTTTCTCTCTGTACCTCTGACAGCAGTCTGAGGTGAAATTCTTTTCTTCTCTGCTTTTGAAGCCACTGAAGGTTTTGCATCTCTCTTCTGCTCATCCCTAGTTTCTTCTTGTTTCTTCACTTCTGGTTTCTCAGAAACTGAGTCGATTACTTTTGGCTTCTCTGTTACTGACGCTTTCTGTTTCTCCTCTACCTCAGGTTTTCTTTCTTCTACCTGGATGACAGCTGGTTTGTGTTTCTTTACTGAAACTTTCTCTGAACTCTTTTCCAAAACAACCAGAGGTTCAGTTACAGTTTCCTCTGTGACTCTTTTCTCCTGCACTTTGGTGTCTGCCTGTTCGATAACAACCTGTTTCACTTCTGGTTTAACTTTGATGACTGATTCCTCTGTTGAAATCGTTGCTTCAGTTTTTACGCTCTCACTTTGTTTTCTGAGAGCTGAAGGTTTGCTTTGATCTTTTACAGGCTGCATGTCTTCACATTTGTCTTTGATCCGTTTCTCTTTACTTTCTACTGTAATTCCTATCGCCATTTCCTTCCTGTCTCTAATCGTGGCTTCTTGTTTGGACACATCCTGTGGGACAGATGGACCATCTTTCCTCTTGTCCACGATGTCCTCTGTCTGGGACTGGACATTGGTGACTAAAGACTTGTGTCTGGAGGTTTCCTCCTGCAGTCTGACGTCTCTGCCAACAGCTACAGATTCTTGAGTTACCTTCTTTCCTTTTGTTTTCATTGCGTCAGTAACAGATGTCGTACTCCTCAGTTCAGACTTCTGCCTTTGTGTCTGTGCTGAGTCCTTGACTACTGGTACAGTTACTATTGTCTTGCCCAGTGGAGCCACATTGTCCTCGTTCGAAACTAAGGCATGTTCTTCCAGCACCTCTATGTGTTCTTTCAAGGGTGCTTCAAGTTCCTCTAGCACCTCTACTTGTTCTTCCTGCAACTCTGCGTGTTCTTTCAAGGGTGCAACATGTTCCTCTAGCACCTCTACTTGTTCTTCCTGCAACTCTACGTGTTCTTTCATGGGTGCAACATGTTCCTCTAGCACCTCTACATGTTCTTCCTGCAACTCTACGTGTTCTTCCAGCGGCACTACATGTTTCTCTAGCACCTCTACATGTTCTTCCAGAGGCACTAAATGTTCCTCTAGCACCGCTACATGCTCTTCTAGCATCTCTACATGATCTTTCAGAGGCACTACATGTTCTTTCAAGGGTGCTACATGTTCCTCTAGCACCTCTACATGTTCTTCCAGAGGCACTACATGTTCCTCTAGCACCTCTACGTGCTCTTCTAGCATCTCTACATGATCTTCCAGAGGCACTACATGTTCTTCCTGCACCTCCATGTGTTCTTTCAAGGGTGCTACATGTTCCTCTAGCACCTCTATGTGTTTGTCCAGTGCCTCTTCTGTGAGCAACACTTCCTTAGTTGTGTAATGAACTTCTGTCTTCTGAGCTTGTTTGCTTCGCTTGGTCTTAAGAGTCGTCACTCCTGGACGTTTTAAGAATGGTCGAAGAACAGGCGTCATGTGGCGGCGCCAAGACATGACAACAAAAAACAAAGTCAGCGAGCGTTAGCCGACACACAGATTAGAGTTAAAGACTCAGGTGCGATCAAAGGTCATTGACACGGTTCACAAATGTTGTACCTTTTTCAGCAGGAGACACTTTTTTCTCAGTGACTCGAATCTTCTCGATCTTCTTCATTTCAATTTCTTTTCAAGATTTTTGAAATCCAGGAATATTTTTATAAAATAGAAAAAAAGGGGATTTAGACAAACAAACAGGCAGAAATTAAATTACATAAAACAGTTGAATGTTGTAAGATTCCTGTGAAGAGGAGGCAACAGTTCAGTTAACAACCTGTTCATGTTTAATAGACATGAGAGGGTAATGTGTACAAGCTGATCACATGATGAACAGCTCTCTAATCTAAATGCTAAAGTCTGGCTCCAGATGTGAAGCTTTATTTTCAATGTAGGAAACTGATTGTCTGTAACTGAACTGCTGCTCAAGGTTGGCGGTCAAGAGGCTGTACCTTTATGAAGAGTTGCTTCACCCGCGGCTTGAAATTCAAGTGTTTTCTCCACAGAGATCTTCTCTCTGTGTTTCTTGGACTCCTCAACCTTTACTTCCTGCACCGTCACAGGAATCACCTCTGGCGGCTTCCTCTCGCCCTTGGTCACCCCCTGAGGAGCTCTGACAGGCCTCCTCTCTGGGGGAGTAGCCTTGTCTGACACTTTTTCCTCAACATGTTTTTCTGGAGGCATCTTTAGAGTCTCCTCCTTTCGCTCAGGTCTCTCTGGAACCCTCTCCGGAGGTTTTTCCTTCACCTCGGGTTTCTGCCCAGCTCGTTGCTCTGGTGCAGTTTCAGGTTTTTTATCAGTCCTCAACTCAACTACCTCATCGATCACTTTGCGAGGAACCTTTTCTGAAACCTTGTCTGGCACCGGTTTAGGTTTCAAGGCTTTAAGAGGGTCTGACACAAAAACATGCACAAGACGTCACAGACTTCACAGAGAAGAGACTGTGCTCACGCACAAGAAAATTTAGGTCAACAGGAAAACTCGACTCAAATGATCTGCTTCACACTAATGTGCTGCTACAGCCACGATCATGTCAGGTTCAGTCAGACAAGGAGATTTACTTTACTTATAGTAAGTGTGTCACAGTCATTTGGGTGAAGTGATCCTTTCCATTCAGAAGACGGGAGACGAGAGTACCTTTCTCTCTTTTCAGGACTCTGGGAGGAACCACGGCAGCCTCTGGTTCCTTTGGTGCTGTTTGAGCTTCGGGAAGTTTGTCCTCCACAAGAACTTTAAAGAGCATCATCGACAAACGTTAGAAGATGAACTGTCGTTACAGAAAACCACTCTATCGAGTGTGAGACGAGGACAGAGACGCCGATTAGATGTTAGACACACAGACATAGAAGCTGAAGAGGTCAAGATGAGGGGTTTAGTGCGGATGACTGATAGCACAGGTACCTTTGGCTGCCACAGGCTTCTTCTGTGGTGCTGCTTCTTCTCTCTGCACCTTCAGGGGGACTGAGGCTGGAGGAAGCCCCTCCTCCATTGCTGCTGTTTCTGGTTTTTCAAGAGATTCAGTCACAGACACAAGAGACGTCATCACACCAATTCAAGGTTTAAAGACGTTTAAGAACTGAAACAAACAAGGTTAAAGTCAGAGTTAAGAGAATAAGGACTAAATCCAGAGCACCGTCTCAGACGTGTTGTGTACCTTTCCTCAACGGTTCCTTTGGAGCAGCCGTTGGTTCCGGTTTGGTCTTGGGTGGTTCTGGTTTAGCTTCAGGTTTTTTCACAGCCGGCTCAGGTTTGGAAACCAAGATGGGTTCTGCTATTGGGGCCGGAGGTTCTGGCGTGGCAATGGCTGGTTTTGTCACAGGAGGCTCAGGTTTACGGACCACCACCTTGGGTTTTTCTGGTTCTGGTTTTGGTTTTTCTGGTTCTGGCGTGGCGACAGCTGGTTGGGGTTTTGTCACAGGAGGCTCGGGCTTACGGACCACTGCTTTGGGTTTTTCTGGTTCTGGTTGAGTTTTTTCTGGTTCTTGCGTGGCGATGGCTGGTTGGGGTTTTGTCACAGGAGACTCGGGCTTACGGACCGCTGCTTTGTGTTTTTCTGGTTCCGGTTTTGATATTTGGACCTCTGGTTCTGGCTTGGTCTTAGGCACAACCTTTGCCAACTGTGGTTTTCCTGGTTCTCTAGTTTCTTAAAGCAACATTCAGATTGTCAACATGAAGCAGACACAGAAAGATTCGCTTCCATGTTGAAGCTGAACAAAAACAACGATGAAGACTTTGATACACACACATACACACACACTGTCTGAAGGTCGTTAAACCCTGACACACATCCGGACTGAACAGGAAATACCTTTGGACGGGGTTGTTGTCAGCTTCTTCGGCGCCGCTGCTGTAGCTTCAGGCAGCGGCTGGATCTTGGCAGGTTTGGGTTCCGGTTCCGGTTCTGCTTTGGAAGCCAGTGTGGCTTCAGGCTTTAGTTCAGGTTCTGCTTTGAGTTTGGCTTTAGCTTCAGGTTCAGGCTTTGCTGTGGGGGCCACCTTCTTGGACTCTGCGAGAACCTGAGGCCTGGACTCATCTTCGAGTAGCAACACAGACAGTGGCTAACGTTAACATAGCGTAGTGGAAGGATGTAAAAGTTGTGAAGAGGCGTTCAGAGGAGCTGACACTGAACTAAGAGACCCAAACAGACCAGGAGCAGATGTGAAGACCGGAAAAGCAGCAGAGCAAAGAGCGACGTGCTACCGCAAACAGGAAACAAGCAGAGCAACTAGAGGAAGTACCTTTCTTTGGCACGCCGGCTGTTTCAGTGGGCAGCGAGGGAACAACAAACTTCTCAAACTCCTCTGGTTCTTTAAGATTCAAACATGAAGCAGAAAATCAAAGAGAACAGGTTCAGCCTCTGATTCATGAGAGCAGAGAATCCACAGGAGCAGAAGCCTCTACCTTTGAGAGAAGCACGTTCCTTCTCCTCTGGCACTGACACCACAGCAACCTGCTCCTCCACAGGCTTCTTGGCCCCAACTACAGGAGAGGTTGATGTCACAACATGAGGTCATGGAGATGTTAGAGTGAAGCTCAACATTAAAGGCAGGCTGGTACCTTCAGGCTGGACCTTCACTGCTGCGCTCAGCTTCTCTTCAGGCTTTTTCTCCTCAGGTACAAGAACTTAGAAGCAGATCAGGGGAGTTAGCATCAGCACGGAGAAGCCGAGCATTTGCAAGTGAAGCAGAGAAGCACAGAAGAGAATCAGAGAGCAAAAGACAAAGCTTCTGCAGGAGAACATCACAAACTGAGAGCTGTGAAAGATGTTTGGTACCTTTACTTGGGAGTTCCTCTCTCACTCCGATTCGCTGAGTCTCCACCGTTTCCTCAATGGCGACTCTGGCAGCTGGGAAGACACAGGAAAACATCATCTGTCATGTGACTCACCACTGAGGCTCATGTTCAACACCATGCCTGAAGCCAAGTCTCAGCGTTAAAGACCTGAAATGGACATCGTTAGAATGTGGTCAGGTAACGGTGACCTGCACTTCAAACTAAGACACTAGTTAAAGACTCGGAAGGTTATTTCCAACAAGAAGAAACACGGTGACCTCACACACACTGACCACATCCTGATCTGATACCTTTGGCCGTGGACACTTGTGTTACGGTCTCCTCCGTCCGGCTCTGATACTCGACTGTGACGAGCGGAAGTGACAGAAGACAAGAAAAGTGAGAATCAACGTCCCTGATCTAACTGAACAGGACCAGGGTCTGAGGGGAGGTCTCCCAGTCTGTCACCCGTCGCTTCATGTCTCAAGTCTGACAACAGTTAGTGGGCCAATTCTACTTCCTGGTTCGTCAACGTCGCATCGTTTCGTAAAGACTTGTTCAATGTTGTTGAAAATAGAGCTAAATTTAAACTGATATATATTTAGTTCATTCAGTAAATGACAGGATATTACGAGTTTACAAACAAACTCATCACAAGAGAAAAGTGAACGTGTGAACTCTCAGACGAGGATTAGTGTGCACACAGACACGTGGATGATGGGATGATCATTATTAAAGTAAAAAAGAAGAAAATCCCTCGAACAAACAGGACACAAGCGGGTCACGTGACGCGATGAAGTTAACGTGAAGAAAAGCAGCGGATTTGGGCAAAATAACCGGAATCAACCAGTTGATTACAAACAGAAAACTAAAGATTTAAAAAATACCCACATCTGCTCTCGTGGTTTGATGGTAATGGAGAAAATGAGGTTTGAGTAAACAGAGCAAAAACATGAGGCGTTACCTCGCTGCTCCACCTCCAGGTCCTCATACGAGTACTCAGCAGATTCTTAAAAGAACAATCAGGTTTTTATTTCTGTCGCTTCTTAAGAGCAAAGAATTTCATTCTGTGGGTTAGTGTTTTCTTAAATCCATGTTAGTCCCACTGCTAGTGTGAGGGCGAAGAATGAAAACACAAGTAAATACCTCTGTGTTCCATCTCTTCTTCGTACTGATAGAACTCAGCAGATTCTTTAAACAGAAAACACATCAGTGTCAGTTGCTATTGTTACAGACCAGAAGTTTCACATCAACATTCTGCTCCTGCTTTCAGCCTTACCTTCAATTGCCACTGACGATGACACGTCAGGCCTCTGAATTGAGGAGTCTGGGACATCTACAAGTTCACAATCAACTTTCTTTAAAACAAAACTCGCCAAGAACAAATGTTTGTAAAGTTGAAGTGAAACACAGACATTTTTGAAAAGCCTCCTGCTCTCCATAGGGGAGAACGACCCTGACCAGAAGTGGCTGCACATCCATGACAACATAATTTACTGACAGTTTACCAGTATAAGGCTTGTCATCAGCCAGTTACTGATACTGGTTCCTAATGTTCAGCAGAAAAGCTTCGGCTCTGTCGGACACACGAGCGATGACAGGAAGCGCGTTGGCAGCCGACTGCCATGACGAGCAGCTGGTCCTGGAGTCAGTCGACCCTGCAGCAAGAGCAGGAGGACTTCCTGAAATGTCCTGATTCCGGCGGGCAGAGCACTTACCTGTGGGCACCATGGCTAATTCAATTTCTGTGAAAGAGGGAGAGTGAAAGAGGTGTTTAACACTAAAGGAGACAGAAGCTGAACAGAAGATCAAAGTTGGCGTCTGACTAGCAACTGTACCTTTGCCAGACAAATAAAGCTCAGCTGTGCTCTTAGCCTCTCCCCTGGGCTCCAACCTCACAATCACTGAGTACACGCCTACATGGGATTAGTGATGAAGACGTTTAACACTCAGGAAAACAATCAGGAGGAAAATCTGCTGGGCTTTGTGGCGGGCGTTTGGGGCCAGATGGCGCTCTACACACCTTCGTCTTCAATGGTCACGTTTCGGATGACCATGAAATGTCTTCTATCCTCGCTTCTGAAGTTGTACTTAGTGCTCTCTTTCAATTCCCAGGTGTCTTTGTACCATGACACGATAGCGTTGTCAAAGGACACCTCGCACTCAAAGGTGGCCGACTGCCGCTCGTTGACTTCGACGTTGTGGATACGTTTGGTGAAATGAATTTGCTCGGCTAAAACAGACAAAGACGTGAATGGGTAAACGTATTTGGCATCACAACTGGGAGTGTATGAAAACAGCTGCATGGTAGTTTCCACACGGTTAGAAACGAGGGTCAGAGACCAGCGATGGGACAGACAACACATAAGATGATAGCAGACTGTTGTCCTCCGGGAGAGCAGAGGAGTTAAGATGGTTAAGAGAAGAAAGAGTGGAAAAAAGAGTGGGGCTTTTCCCTCTCCCGATCTCCAACGTTAGTGGTTTGATGGAGTCAAAGAGGTTAGTGGTAGAACATCCACGTCTAGAAGGTTTAGGAAGGTTTCCAGGTACAAACCTTCCACCCAGAGGTCGGCTGATGACTCCAGGTGCTGGTATCTGCAGGTGTATCGGCCCTGGTCTTCATGCTTCAGGTCTTTGATCAGAAGCTTCTGAACCTTGTGCTTCACCTCAGACGAGTACCTGCCCTTCATCTCTAACTGCTTTCCATTTTTGTACCACTGAGCCTCTACATTAGGGACGGACAACTGACAAGACAGAGTGCACGACTGTCCCTCCTTACCCAATGTGTCCTGCAGATGCTTCTCAATCTCCACGTCTGAAAGACAAGACAAACACAAACATCAGACATGGTGGTCAGCTTCCCGGTGTGTGGAACTCTCAGACACAGCGCTGGGTACTGACCCATGACAGTGAGCTTGGCGCTGGAGATGTGCGGTCCACAGACCACCCGGTAGTTGCCTTGGTCGGACGACTCGCACCACTTTATCCTGAGCAGGTGGCGGTCGCCACTGATGCTGATGTCGTACTTGTCGCTGCTGTCCAGTTTCTGCGTCCCCTTGTACCAGGACAGGGTGATCTCCGGGTAGTTGATCTTGATCTCGCACTCGAACTCTGCCTCTTTGTTGGTGAAGACGGACTGATCGGAGATGTCCTTCACCACAGTGACGGGCTACAAGAGAAACAGGAGAATAAGCTGCAGGCGTCACAGACTTGATCACATGGTTGGGCTTTAAAGTGGAGCAGAGTCAGACCTCTGTGCGCTCCATCCTCTTCTGCAGGTCGGCCACCAGTCGGGCCATGTCCTCATCTGACTCTCTGTCTCCACGTTCCAGTTCCTGTCAACAACATTATTACTCAGGACGTCATCTGCACACACGAGCGCGAGCGGCCGGCTGAGCGGAGCTTACCGGTCTTCCACTTTCTTCAGCCTTCTCCTTCTTCAGCTGCTCAATGGCCTGAAGGAGGCCGCGGTAGTCTGTAATGCCATACATGCGGGCGTACTTCTCGTACTCTTTGGGGTCCACGTTCCTCAAGAGCTCGACGATGTCGATGTCCTTCTCTTCCTGTGGACTCTTCTGCTTCGAGGGTGTCCTGAAAACGGAGACACGGTAAAGATGGAGGCGCAGGTTTGATTGACCTCTGAACACCAACATGGTCTCCGGTGAACTCACTTCTTCAGTTTGGCACGGAGGTCTCCCTCCAGCACCGACGCCTCTTTCTTCTCATCCACGTGCATGTCAGCGTTGCACTCGATCTCTCCGTGCTTGTTGGAAGCCACACACCTATACTGACCCGAGTCCGACTTGGTCACCTCTCTGATCTCCAGTTTGGACTCCTGGCCCTTCTGCTCAATGGAGATGCGGCCGCCGTGCGTGATCTGCCTCCACTTGCCCTTCATCCACTTCACGCTGGGGATCGGGTCTCCGCCTACCTTGGCGATGAAGGTGGCAGTGCCCTCTGAGGAAGAAGAAGTGGCGGTCAGGACAGAGCTGCAGTCACAGGCGATGTGTTGCGTTGTGTGTTGTTTGCGCGACTCACTCTCAGTCACATGTGCAGGTTTTGGTTGCTCAAGGAAGAAGAGGTTGTCCAGTTTTTTGGGCGGAGCCACAGCTGGGGCTTCAGGCCGAGGCGTAGCTGCTCCTGGTTTCTCTGCAACAAAACAACACCACTGGGTCCTCCACTGACAGACACACATAGACTGAGTGGCGAGAACGTCTTTTCATTCGTTACTCCTCATCGTCTTTACACTGACGCCTCTAAACTCATGACAAGATGATGACCTGAGCTGTTGTGTAATGACCTCAGGGGTCCAGCAGGTGAAATAGTTTGTATTTGTTCTCCCTGGTGCTACGGTGGCGTCAGCTGTCGCTTACTTACCTTTGACCGTCACTTTAGCTTTGCAGAACTCACTGCCAGCCTCGTTGGACACCTTGCAGAGGTAATCGCCAGCATCGTGTTTGGAGGCAGAGCTTATCTCCAGGGAGGCCATCCCATCGGAGAAGGTGATCCTGGTGCTGCCGGCGGACATCAGGTCCTTCCTGTCCTTCATCCACTGGATCTTCAGAGGTGGCGAGCCGCAGACGTGACACCTGAGGCTCAGCTTCTCGCCCTCGTCCACCGTCACCGGTTTGAGCAGGACGTCGAACACCGGAGGCTTCTTGGCTTCTGAAGGAGGAGGAGGAGGAGGCGCTGACATCAGTATCAGGAAACTCATCAAGTCAACACTTGAAGACTGTTAGTGTTATCACAATGAAGTAAAGACGAAAGTGGAAACGAGTCAAAGTTCTGATGGAATGAGTCAGACCCACCTGAGATGCCCACGCTGATGCCACAGGAGGCTGTCCCCGCCTCGTTGGAGGCCAGGCAGGTGTAGCTGCCGCTGTCGTTCACCTGGCTGCTCTTGATGCACAGCACGGCCACGTTACTCTTAAAGCTGATGTCGTATTTGTCTGAGCTGTGGATCTCCATGTCATCTTTGAACCAGCTGATGGACATGGGCTGGGAGCCCGAAACCCGGCCCTCCATCTTCACCAGCTTTCCCTCCGTGTCCTCGATGTGCTCCGACGGCTTCTTGGTGAACACTGGAGGGTTCTTGCGCTCTGAAAACAGGACAGGGGAGCGGCGTGAGGATGGAATGCAGAATTTTTCAGGACAAAGAATTGCCGTTGAATCAGCATCAGTTAAAGAAGAGGGTTGGGGGGAGGGTGAGAATAGGGCCCCAGGGATAAAATACCTTTGACAGTGATGTCAGAGGAACAAGAGTCCTTCCCCACGTCATTAGCGGCATGGCAGAAGTACCTCCCTGTGTCGGCTCTATCGGCCTTCACGATGGTCAGGCGTGGCGTGTTAGCATCACAGCTCATCCTATAATTCCCCCCAGAACGAATGTCTTTGTGGTCTTTGGACCATGTGACTTTAATGGGGGTGGAGCCGGTCATGTGACACTCCAGCTCAATGCTGTTGCCCACTGTTACTTCCTGTGGTGACAGCTTCCTGTCAAAGACTGGTGGGTACCTGGGTTCTGAAGGTCCGTCACAGAGCGACAAGAAGAAGCGCCACAAGAACGAGAAGAAGCGTTAATGTGGTTATTTTGTTAATATTGAATCACATTTCATTCAAGTTTTCACAGTTGTAGAAAAAAATGGAGGACACAGTGTCTCTGCAGTACCGTCTCCTCCATGTTAGCAGATGGGACAAAGAAGTAAACGTTAAATCAAAGCTCATTGTTATCTCACTTTGGTCGAGTGTGTCATGATTGACAGCTGACTCCTGATTGGTCGAGGGCTCCTAGCCCTCAGCTTCATTTTCTGATGTCATCCATCTTTATCTACAGTTTGTGGTGAAGCGCACCAGGAGGAGCTTCACCACAGTTTCTGCTTCCACTGACAGCTGAACTCACACTGCCAGTGAAAACAGAAACCCGCAAAGAAGAGCGTTAGTGTGGCGTCGACTCCACTGACCTTGCAGGGTGAGCTTGGCTCTGCAGGAGGCCGAGCCCACGCTGTTGGTGGCCACGCAGGCGTACTCCCCGGAGTGCCTCATCTCACTGCGCTCGATCTGTAGCACGGCCGTGTTGTCATCGTACAACATAGAGAAGTCCTGTCCATGCGCCAGAGGCTCGCCGTCTTTCAGCCACGAGACCTCGATGGGGGAGGAGCCTGCGACGCGGCACTCGAACCGGACAGGCAGACCCTCCGTCTGCTGCAGGCTGGTGACCTTTTTAGGGAAGGTTGGTGGCGTTTTGGCCTCTGGAGGAGGAGCAGACATGACGGGGAGTTCAGTGGATTGTCACGTAGTACTATTACCCCAGTACTTTGGATAACTACTTCATAAATACGTGTACAAAATGTTATCTTATATTTTCAGTTTCACAAATGAACAGGTTGTGATTTTGAAATTTAATTTGTAAATGTCTCAAATATAACGGTTTCACCTTGAACGCTGAGCCTGCAAGTGGAGGAGGTCGAGCCGATGCGATTCTCCGCCTTGCAGGTGTATTCTCCGATGTCGGCTTTGGTGGCTTTGCTGAGCTTCAGGCAGGCAACGCCCTTAGAGTACTCCAGCTTACAGGTGGGGCTGGAGCGCAGTTTACCGTCAGCCTTGAACCATGACACCTTGATCTCAGGAGTTCCCGCAACTTGACATTTGAGACACACAGCGTCCCCGGCGGTCACCTCCATCGGCTCCAGAGACTCCAAAAAGTACGGTGGCTCTGCAGGGACAAACACAAACCATTCCAAAAGTCAGCCATTCCTACATCATAGAGATCCAGCGACTGAGCTAAATTAATTAATGTAGATGTGGTGCTCACCAAGAATGGAGACAGCCGCCTCACATGTGTCCTCTCCGGCGTCGTTGGACACTCGGCAGCTGTAGCGTCCGGCCGCCTCCTTGTCGTCGGTACTGAGACACTCCAGGATGCAGGAGCTCTCCGTTGTGGTGATGTTGTACTTGTAGGAAGCAAAGATCTGCTGCCCGTCTTTACGCCAGCTCACCGATATCTCTGGTGTTCCAGTGTACGTGCACTCCAGGGTTAACGACTTCCCCTTCTCCACCGCCACGTCCTTCAACTTCTTGGAGAAGGCAGCAGGTTCTGAGGGACAGATGAACGATTTTTAAATCGCAGTTAAAATCTGCTCCATGTTTTGTGTTGAACTGTAAACTTCAGTTACGTTTCTTTATCACCAGGTTTTACACAGTAATACTTTATCAGGTGATGAATGTGCATACAGGATCTGTAACCTGTGCTTCTGCAGGCTGAAAGGACGTAAAACACGTCTGACCTTTGACGATGAGGTTAACTGGGCAGTTTTCCTTCCCGGCGTCGTTGGCGATCTGACATGTGTACTCGCCAGCGTGAGATCTGTCCACGTTTAAAAGCTCCAGAAGGACCTGGTTGTCCTTCAAGGAGAAGTTACAGCCTCGTCCCGGCAGGATCTCCTTTGCTCCTCTGAACCATTTGAGTTTGAGCGGCGCGCTGCCTTTCACCATTGCTGAGAATGTCACGCTGGAGCCCGGCATCGCCTCCACCGGCTGAGGCGGCACCACGAAGGACGGAGGCTCTGAGGACACAGTCAGTCAGACTCGTTAAATGCAGATAGGAATCTGGTCTCCTGGTATTAACTGATGGAGTTCTTTACATTAGCAGAAGAAGAGCCACAGCTGTCTGACCTTTGACGACGAGCATCGCGCTGGTCTCGCTGGACCCCGCCTTGTTGATGGCTTTGCATTTATACGTCCCTGAGTCGGACAGCTTCAGCGAGGGAACTCTGAGCATGCAGCTGTTCTCACTGAAAGAAATCTCGTGGTTGGGTCCGCTCTGAATTTCCTCACTGTCGTGGAACCATGAGATGGTGAAAGGGGGAGAACCCGACACTTTACACTCCATCTCTCCAGCTCCTGCGACCACTGTGTTACTGTCCTTCAACTTCCTGGAGAAGGTCGGAGGAATGATCTTGTCTGTTAGGAGGGAAACAGGGAGTCAGTGCTGCATCAGGACAAGTATGGCTTCATTTAGTTTGGAACCAAACATCACTAATGGTCTGCTCACCACTATGATTCCACCGAACCATAGCTGCTCCTAGTCACCGCAGTTACTACTACTATCACGACTACTACTTCCAGACTCCTGAGAGTCTGTTGACTCATTTTCAAACCAGCTGATTTCTGAGTTCCACCCTAAATATCAGTGTTAGTCTTTATTTGTATTTGAGTAAATTGAAATCTTAGAAATAAGTTAAAGATCTGGACAGTCTGAACACTTCTTCAGAAACATATTGTCACTTGAACATGTAAAAGTTCAGAGAAAACACAAACCTAAGACGGTGAGATTAATTTTGCTCAGATCCTTCCCGACCTCGTTCATGACCTCAAACGTATATTCCCCAGAGTCCAGCTTCTCAGCAGAAAGAACGTTCAGGCTGGAAATCATGCGGGAAAATGAGATCTTGTACTTCCTCCCTGAGGCCAGCTCCACGCCGTCCTTGAACCACTTGGGGATGAGCTCTGGCGTCCCACGCACTTTGACCTCAAGGGCGGCAATGTCTCCTGCCGTCACGCTCAGCGAGTCAGGCTTATCCACGATCTTAGCCGGTTCTGGAATCAACCAAGACAGAGCAGAGCATGTTTTTAATCAAACCTGCCAGGGGAGGAAGCAGCAAGAGAAAGAGAGAATTATATGTTTACAAACCTAGAACAGTCAAGTTAGCGAAACACTCCACACTCCCAGCATCATTTCTGAGTTGGCAGATGTATTTGCCTGCCGCAGTTGCATCGGCCTTAAACACTTTAAGAGCGACCTGGTTGTTCTCAAAGGTGATTTTCCTGTTGTCACCGTCCCTGAGAATGTGATCCTTGTCTTGAACCCAGGACACAGTAATGGGTTCAGAGCCTTTAACAGTGGCCACAAGGGTCACCTCCTCTCCCAGTATCACTGTCATGTTGGACAGTTTCTTCAAGAACGACGGAGGCTCTGAAGAGAGGAGAAAAACATCGGGGGAAAGTCAGCAAGGTGACAAATGTAACTGCAACTAATGATTTTCATGTGAGATCGCATGTTCTACTGACCTCTGAGTTTAACTGACATCTGGCAGGTGTCACTTCCTACACTGTTTGATGCTTTGCACTCATACTGGCCAGCGTCTGACGACTCTATCCCAATGACATGCAGCGTGGCCGAGCCGCCCTCGCTGACCATCTTATATTTCCTGCTCTCCATCAGAGGCTTCCTGTCTTTGAACCAGGTGATCTGGAACGGAGCCGTACCGCTCATCTCACAGTACAGACTCACGTCCTTACCCTTCAGCCCCTCAACAGGCTCAGGGACTCTGACAAAACATGGGGCATCTACAAAAAGATCAGCAGACTGTTAATGAGGCAAAGGGATCCATGATGAAACCTGAAAGCTGATGCCCGTAACATTTCACCTCTTCACCAATTGGTTTTGTTGGCACTGTGGTCAGAACTCGTCGAACGATCGAGATGTCGGAGTGATTGTGGAACACGGATTGGATGATGGTTGGAACAAGAGCCAAGATGGCTGACCTGACTGAAGTCCTCTGTGCATTTGTTGAGGTGGACAAACAGTCGGACGATTTAATTTTTTGGAAGTCCAGACAGTTGATCTCGGTCGGGTTTTACTACGATGATGGATTTATTTGTGAATGGCCGACTTTGATGGAAATACTCGTCTACAGAAGTACTTTGGGGTAAAGATGTGGATGTTGTAAATGGGATCTTAGTTGCAGAACGTTTTGTGTAAGGACAATGAAATAAGGCTACGATTACTGAGTCGTTTGTCCTAATGAATTGTTACTGTTGCAAAGAAAACATCTGCATGAAAATAAAATGATTGCTAATAGTAAAATGAGAAAATTCAGTTTTTAACGGTGGAGCGAAGACAATGTTATGGACATCAGCTTAGCGCAATCAAACCAGAACCGAAGACACAAGGAGGCTGACCTTTGACGGTAAGCGTGCTGCTGCAGCTGACGCTGCCAGCATCGTTCTGAGCTTCACAGGTGTAAACTCCATCATCATCAAAGCTGGCGGCGAGCAGTTCCAGGACCGCTACTGAGTCAACAAAGGACGTCCTGAAGTTGCCCCCGTCTGTGACCTTGGTGTCGTGTTTGTACCAGGTCACTGTCAGAGGAGCTGTGCCACTGACTTTACACTCCAGGTGGAGCGGGTCGCCCTGCTTCACAAATTTAGTGGCAGGGAGTTTCAGCACAAACTCGGGTGGTTCTGCAATGCCAAAGTACACACACACGTTAGCTGCTGGTAGCACCAGGGGACACTACTGACAGGTGGGCGGCGGCTGACAATGACGGGTTAGCAGCAGACGCAGGGTGGAGGTGTGAAATACAAATGCAATAAACAAATGGAACAAATGGTTGTCGAGAAGCTTGAGCAGCAAAAAAAGCCTCAGATGAAAACATGACTGTTCCGGGAGAACCGGGGTGAAGCGGATGACGACGTTAACAGCCACAAGAATCGACTTAAAAGATGAGACTCCAACCTTTGACTCTCAGGTCGGCACTACTCTGCACAGAGCCAGCGTCGTTGCTGACTTGACAACAGTAAACTCCACTCTGGGCCACACCCACTGAATAGAGCTCTAAGAAGCAACTGGTGGCCTCCAGCCCAGTGAAGCACGTGGGCCCCGTCATGAGCTCAGCGTTGTCTTTGAACCATTTCACAGAGAACGGGGGAGTTCCTGTAAAGGAGCTTTTAAAACGTACGGTGGAGCTGGGCAGCGCTGCCTGGGACTCGGGCAGCGTCACGAAGCTCGGAGGTTCTGAAGGAAATGAGACGGAGCAGGGTGAGCACACAATCACATTTAGGGTGAGGATTCAAAGACACTGGAGATCACATTCTAACCTTTGACCCTGAGGGAGGCGCTGCTTTGACAGCTGCCCGCCGGGTTGGTCAGTTTACAAGAGTACGATCCTGCGTCGGATCTCTCAAGCTGCTCAATCTCAACGGACACGGCATTGTCCTGCTGTATGAGTTTGTTTTTCACACCACTGGAGATCTTGGCCCCGTCTTTCTGCCACTCAACGCAGATCGGGAGGGACCCAGAAATTTTGCAACATATCTGAACAAAGGAGCCCAGGATCTCCTGCCTGTCCACCAGCGGCATGATGAAGCTCGGAGGAATGACTTGCTCTGTTCCCAAGAGAGAATGGAAACAATTACACTGGGTTCACGATGTGTCCACGTATATGAGAATCTGACACCGACCCAGTACGACCAGTTGGACTTTGCAGGAGCAGCTGCTGATGTGGTTGGACACCTGGAACAAGTATTCTCCTTCGTCGTCTTTGTGAACTGACTGCAGCTTCAAGCTGCTTGTGTTGTTCTCGAAGCTCAGTTTGTGCTGCCTGTGGGACTGAAGCTCTTTACCGTCTTTCATCCATTTCACTTTGAGCTCAGGGGAACCAGTCACCCTACAGTCCAGACTGAATGGATCTCCAGCTGTGACCTTTATCACATCTGGTCTCTCTGTGATCTGAGGAGGCTCTACAAAGCAGAGGAAGGTCATACATTCATTTAGCTTCCGGCATATTAGGACCACGTGAAGGTGCGATGATGGCCACAGATGTACCTTGCACTGTGAGGGCAGCGGAGCATTTCTCCTGTCCGGCCTCATTTACCACCTGGCAGGTGTACTTCCCACTGTGAGCCGCCTCGCAGGCAGGAATCCTCAGAGTGGCCACGTTGTTCTCAAATGTTCTCTCAATTTTTGGATCTTCCAAAATCCAGCTGTCATCTTTTTGCCACTGCACAGAGAGCATGGGCGAGCCCTGCACGGCACACTGAAACTCTGCCGTCTCGCCCAAAACAGTGGTGCGGTTCTCGATCCTCCGGATAAACGTTGGCGGCTCTTTTTGAGGAAACCAGTGACATTTTAGTTCAGCGCTCAGTGATGACGTCAAACACATGAGATGAGACCAGACCAACCTTTGAGCCTCAGCGTGGTCCTGCAGGCGCAGCTGCCCACCTCATTAGCAACAGTGCACTGATACTCGCCCACGTCAACAGCTTCACATTTGTGCACCTCGAGACCCACAGAGCCGTTGGTCTGTGAGAAGCCATGTTTGCCGCTGGGTTTGATCTCCTTTGCATCTTTGTGCCACGAGATTTCAAATGGACCCGTCCCAGAAACCTGACTCTCAAAACAGGCGCTGGAGCCTTTCACTACTTCCACAGGAGTCAGCTCTCTAATGAACACCGGTGGTTCTGAGATGAGAGAAAGCAGTCACCAGACTTTACTCACTGTGATCACAGTTCATGAAGAAGCCTCAAGTTATTTCAGGAGTCAAGTTGAACTAATTTGGAAAACATTGTGTTAACCTTCAGGTTGATAACATTAGTTTGGGAAACCTCAGCTTTAGACACCCGAGCAACGATGAGCACGTCCTCTGACACAACTGACCTTTGACTCGGAGCTCCATGCTGCAGCTCTCGCTGCCGGCCTCATTACGAGCCTCACAGAAGTAAATCCCACTGTCTTTGATCTCAGGCCCACAGACCTCCAGAGTGGCCACATTGTTGCTGAAGCTGCTCTTGAACCGATCACTGGGAGTAATCTCCAAACCCTCCTTGAACCAGTAGATGTCTATCTCAGGCGTGCCTGCCACGTGACACTCAAAGACTTTACTCTGACCGACACGGACCACGGACACACGGGCCGGAGTCCGTAAGAACTTAGGGGGCTCTGAAGTATAAAATAAGAGGATTGATGTCACCAGGCGAAGAACATGAGGAAAACTTTGATCTCTGAAAGTTTCAGTTTCCATCCAAATGTTTCTCAGACTTGACATCAGTGTTTCCAGAACCTCTGGCTGTGATCAGGTTCCTTCGAACTGAACCATGGTTTGACCCGGAACCAGAGCTCCTTGAATGGTCCAATTACCTTTGGGTCAGCTGGTCTTGACCTTGTTGGAGGAAACTTTCACACCTGCTATTTAGGTTCAGAATAAACCGGAGCTTGTGGAGGTGGAGGTCAATGTTTGATCAGAACGGGTTTGAATTAATGCTCTTTTAAGAAAAGGAGGATCCGAAGCAAAGAATCTAAACCTCGGCTTCTAGTTTCACTGAAGCGTGTTGGAACATATGGATGGAAACTTATCAACACAATGTCACATTTAAGACAATTGACCTTTGACAAAGAGCGTCGTCTGACAGGAGGCGGAGCCGACATCGTTCTGTATCTCACACACATATTCTCCAGACTCGGAGCTTTTAGCAAAGAAAAGCTCCAGGGAGCTGGAGGTGTTGTCTTTGGTCACGGAGCAGCCGGCGGCGGACACAATCTCTTTCTGGTTTTTGAACCATTTGATTGTCAGTGGAGGTGTGCCCGAGACCAGAATGTTAAACTGGACCTTTGAGCCCGGCAACACATTCATGGACTCAGGCTTTTCAAGAATACACGGAGGTTCTGGAAGAGAAAGAACAGACCTTTTGAAAAGCTGCAGAGATTCCAACCGTTGCGTTCGTTGTGTTTCTCTACGACAAAAACAAACCTTTAACAAACAATATCCCAGAGCACTGGGCGCTTCCTGCTTTGTTTTTGGCAATGCAGGTGTAGCTGCCGCTATCTTTAGCAACAAGGTTAGAGATTTCCAGAAAAGCAACGTTCTCAAAGAACGTGCATTTGTGTTTGTCATCAGTCTGGATCTCAGTCTTGTCTTTGTACCACTGGACAGTTATAGGCAGGGAGCCAGACACAAGACAGTCCAGATGAGCGAAGGACCCTTTGATCCCTTCTGTCTGCTTCAGTTTCCGTGTGAACGACGGTGGAATGATTTGATCTAACATTGGTAGAAGACAGAGAGGTGAGACACCATGTTCAAAGTAAAACCAACACATATTAGCTTCCGCATGAACAACTGACCAAGAACAGTGAGGGTGGCTTCGCAAGAACTTTGGCCGACATCATTTGAAACCTGGAAGGTGTATTCACCACTGTCACTTTTCTCAGTTTTTATGATCTTGAGCACAGAGCTGGTGTCAGTGCTCTGGACTTTAAACCTCGAGCCTGACGTCATCTCTCTTCCCGCCTTCAGCCATCGGGCCTTCAGGGGTTTGGTGCCTGAGAATCTGGCCTCGAGAGTGGCTGGATCCCCTTGAGTCACGCTGATCGACTTGACCTCCTCTGTGACCTGAGCCGGTTCTGACACGTCAAACAGAAGAGACGGTGAAATGGCAAGGCAGTAGATTTATCAACTCTAAGGTCATAACATTTCCTTCAGATCATCAGACCTTTGACAGACAAGGTCCTGTGACCAGATCAGAACCAATATATGACTTCATGAGTTGACAAAGATTCCTTAACACCCCAGCAGGTTTCACAGCATGCGACCAACCTTTGACGGTCAGCAGCGCGGAGCACGTCTGGCTCCCAGCCTGATTCTGGGCCTGGCAGCTGTATTTGCCTCCATGTTTGCTCTGTAAGCCAGTGATGTGCAGCATGGCAGCCTTGTTCTCGTATGTTATCTGAATATGTTCCGCCTCTCTGAGCTCATGGTTGTCTTTAAGCCAGGACACAGTCATGGGCTCGGAGCCCTTTAGAGTGCACATCAGAGACACCTGGTCCCCCACCAGTGGACTGAGGTTCTGCAGCTTTTGCAAAAATGACGGTGGTTCTACAAGAAAAGGTTCATGTTACTTTTAAAATGTTAACCTCGTGAACTCTGACTCCAGAAACCCTTCTGAACCAACCTTTGAGTGTCACTTGACAATCGCAGGACGTCCTCCCCACCTCATTCTCAACGACACACTGGTACGAACCCACGTCTCCTGTCTCGACTGCCAGAAACTGCAACGCCACCAAGTCTTCTTTCACAGTGATCCTGTGTCTCTTATCATTTCGAATGGGCTTTGTGTTCTTATAAAAGGACACTGTGAATGGGGCAGAACCAGACACCTGGCTTTCCAGAATCATTTCAGAACCTTTGACCACGTCTTTGGGCTCCAAGGTACGAACAAACAACGGTGGTTCTAGAAGAAGACAACAGATGTGTGAGGAAGCAGACTGGACCACAGGAGGACAGATTCCACTCTGTAGAGCGGCTGTACCTCGGTGGACCCTGAACCAAACCAACCTTTGACTGTGACCGTGCTGCTGCAGCAGTCACTTCCTGCCTTGCTGGATGCTACACACACGTACTCGCCGCTGTCCTCGACTGTGCAGTCCACCATCTCGAGAGATGCCACTAAGTCAGTCACGGCCATCGTGTATTTGTGACTGGAGCCAATCTCCATTTCATCTTTGAACCACTTGAACGTGATGGTTGGGCTGCCCTTCACTGCACACTCCAGCCTGGACGAGTGGCCGCTGGTAACAAGTTTGGTTGTCTGAAGCTTCTGCACAAAGACGGGGGGTTCTGCGAGAGGAGGTTTACACTCATTATCGGGCAAAGACACAACGTTAGTTTTAAAGAGGTCTTGATGGCACCCAAGAATAAAGAGCCAGCACCGGCACCTTTCACAAACAGTGCAGCGGTGCAGTCCACCTTTCCAGCGTCGTTGGAAACCTGACACGTGTATTTAGCAGAGTCACTGGGCTTCACCGAGTGAAGCTCCAACAAGCTAGAGGAAGCGTCTTTCTTTATGAAACATGTGCCTCCAGCAATCATCTCCTTCTCTTCTCTGAACCACTTCACCGCCAGGGGAGCTGTTCCTGTGAACGCTGCTCTGAGGGAAACTATGGTTCCCGGAATAACATCCTGGTTGTCTGGTTTCAGAGTGAACACAGGGGGCTCTAGGGGCCATTAGAAACAAAATGTGAGATTTACTTCAGAGGGAAATAATTCAGGGAATATACACAACACAACATTAGCCAAGCGTCGATAACCTTTGACATAGAGCGTGCCGCTGGTCTCCTTAAAGCCGGCAGAGTTGGTGGCTCTGCATTTGTAAACTCCAGAATCCGATTTCTCCAGTTGAGTTATTCTCAGTGTCACAGAGCTGTCTTTGAACTCAGGTTGAAGTTTGGGCCCAGACACGACCTCCTGGTCGTCTTTGAACCAGGATATGGTCATGGGCTGGGACCCTGACACCTTGCACTCCATGGAGATGTCATTACCAACATTACCATCGACTCTTTTCAGGGTCTTGGTGAAAGTTGGAGGCATTATCCGATCTGGTTGTTAAAGAAACAACATCTCAGATGTTAATACAGTTTCACTGTGTTTTTAAGAAACAGCACTCAGATGAAATTCAAACAAATCTTAATTCATTATAAAAGTGCATCAGTAAAATGCAACAAAAAAGACGTCAAACCCAAACTGACCTAAGACAGTGATGGTACACGTGCACTGGTCTTTCCCGACCTTATTGGACACCTCCATCTTGTACTCTGAAGTGTCGCCTTTTTCTGCTGTAAGAATCTTCATGGTGGCAACTTTGTCCTTCAGAGTCATCTTGTATTTACGGCCAGTGATCATCTCCTTCCCGTCTTTAAACCACTTCACTTTGAGCTCAGAGCTCCCAGAGAGCATGCACTCCAGTGTGGCAGAGTCTCCTGCCGTCACACTAATGGACTCAGCAGGTTCTATGATCTTTGCGGGTTCTGGGACAAGACAAACCAGTTTGTTATTGAAGTGTAAGCGTGAGCACAATAATCTGGAGAAGCAGAAGTGTCTCTGCAGCACATGTCCTCTGACCTTGCACCGTCAGTGTGGCTTCGCTTTTTTGTTGCCCCGCCTCATTCTCAGCGTGGCACGAATACTTGCCGCCATGACTGATGGCGACTGTCGTTATCAACAAGCTCGCAACATTGTTCTCAAACACTGACTGGATGTTTGGATCGTCATCTCTGAGTATTTCAGAGTCTTTCATCCATTTAACAGTGATGGGGGTGGAGCCCTTAATGGTGCCCTGCAGCCTGACTGTGTTTCCAAGTACTGCTGTGGCACTCTCCACCCTCTTTGAGAAGGTTGGTGGTTCTGGAAAACACACGATTAGTTAAGACTCTGAACCAAAGCCTCCAGCTCAGTCTCAGTGTGCTAAAGCTCTGCTGTACTAACCTTTAAGTTTAGCTAAAGCCTTTGAGGCGACTTTCCCCACATCGTTAGATATGACACACTGATAATCTCCGACATCTGCGCTCTCGAATGTCTGGATCTCCAGCCTCGACAAGGAATCCTGAGAGATGATCTTGTATTTCTGATCGCTGGTGATGCTTTTCTTATTTTTTAACCAGCTGATTTCGAAGGGGGCCGTCCCTGTGATCTCACACTCCAGCTGTGCAGCTGCTCCCTTCACCGCCTCCACTGTCTGAAGCTCTTTTCTAAGGCTTGGGGGCTCTAGGTGCCAAATAAATTGTCCGTAGTTAACGCCAAAGATTTTCTGAACTGAACAATGAGCGTAAAGTAAATCTAAGATCAGACAAACCTTTCACAGCGACGAGGGTGCTGCAGCTCTCGCTGCCAGCGTTATTTGACACCTCGCAGGTGTAACTGCCACTGTCTGTAACCACAAGGTTCAGTATCTCCAAAGTGGCGACTCCGGTCTTAAAAGAGATTTTATATTTCTCTCCGTCACTAAGCTCTCTCTCGTTCCAGAACCAGTGGATGTGAAGTTCGGGCGATCCTTTGACAGTGCACTGTAAGCGAGCGGATATGCCCTGTTTCCACGTAAACTTGGGCTCCATTTTCTTGACAAAGTTTGGAGGCTCTGAAAGAGTATTTAGCATTTCAAAAACACCAAGATTTTTAAACAAAGAGACTTAAAAAGATCGAACTGTGGAAGAATCTGAATGAGACGCAAAACAAACAGCAAGCATAGTGTTAGTGTCAACAATGACCCCCAGCTCATACATATGTGTTTCCACTGAAGCTAACGGAAGCTAACGGAAAGATCATTTCGAAGATCTTACCTTGAACTGTCACCACAGCATCATAGGATGAGCTCCCAGCCTCATTAGTGGCTGTGCACACATATTTCCCAGAGTCCTTCACTTTGGACTTGGGAATCTCAAGAACAGCCACCTTGTCCTCAAAGGACAGTTTCGAATCCATGCTCTGATGAACTTTCTTCCCGTCCCTGGTCCAGGTGACGGTCACACCAGTGTCCTCGTCCACCTGACACTCCAGCCTCAGCAGGTCATTGACAGCAGCCGACACCGGCTCAAAGGTCTTAACAAAGCAGGGCTTGTTGATAACCTTGAGTTCTGTGGTGAAGGTCGCCGTGCCAACACTGTTGGAGGCCTTGCACAGGTACACTCCCTGATCGCTCAGCTCAAGTCTCTTAACGTGAAGGGAATATTTGTTCTTTTCACATTTTGTGACATAGTTCCCCTCAGTGGAGATGGCTATGTTGTCCTTGTGCCAGACAACCTCCATGGGCGAGGATCCAGTGAGCGAGCACTGGAACACCGCTTGTTTTCCCACATATAAAGTCATTGGGTCTGGTTTTGAAACAAATACCGGTGGGTACAATTCTATGGAGAGCAGGTAGAACATAAAGACACTGTAAGGAATTTTGAAAAAAGTAAAAGAATGATCATAAAAAATGACCTAATCTGTGCGATGCCAACTTGTTGATCAACGTGTAAACAGGAGAGCATTTCATCGTCAGCAACTCAAACATGTTCTGAAACACATTGTCACATGCAAATGTGTATATAATTCTCTCTCTCTCTCAAACACACATGCGTAAAGTCATGTTGGAAAATGTCCCTCTGGGGTCTTACCGGTGACAGTGAGTGAGGCGGTGCAGCTGTCAGTGCCATGTTGGTTGGAAGCCTTGCAGCTGTACTCGCCGCTGTCGGCCTTGACCGGGTTCAGGAGCTCCAGGGAGGAGCTGCTGTAGCTGCTGATGATGCGATACTTCTCATTCTGTCGGACCTCAGAACCAGACTTGTACCATTTGAAGGTCACGCTCGGCGCATCCTCGACCTCACATTCGAGTTTGGCGTGTCCACCAACATTTATCTCCAGAGGTGCAATTTTCACCCTAAACACAGGTGGCACTAAGGCGCACACAGACAAATGAAACAGATGTTATTAAAGGAATCTACAGAAACAGGCGAAAAACAAACTGACTGACCAGGAACATACAGCAAATGGTTTAATGGGAGGGAAGTCTGACTGTGGAGGAGAAAGTTAGCAAGAACGTTAGCCCCATGGTTTCAAAAGCTACCAGGAGGAAGCCGTTGGGGGACTGTGGGGCTAGGGTTCGAGCTAAAGGAAGGAAAAACAAATGACTTGTGGAGCTGTGAAGATGGAGCAACATCAAATTGAAGCCCTGGAAGCATGCAGAGAGGAAGTGCAGACGTGAAGGTATGAACCAAAGGGATGGTCACACACCGAGGGTTTGAAACAAAGGCACCTGAAGTCACTGACATGCCGTGACCTGCCTGAAGACCCCCATCACAACAGCTCCTAAAGCAAGAGGCTTCATCTTGGATGCTGTGATGGTTCTGGTCTTTAGGCAGCTGCTGACCACAGAATGAAGTGAAACAAACAATGGTGGTGCTCATGCCGAGCTATGAAATGAAAGGAGACCAAGTGACGGATGCAGCGTTGTGAGGACAAAGGTCTTGAATGAACCAGTTGGTGTGAATGATTAGTTGTTCTCAGAGTAGTTGGATGAATGAGTAGATGAATGGAAAGTGAATGTTTCCTTTTGTCAAACCTCTTGACACCACTGTGAGTCTTGAAGATGTGGTCGTCCTGCCGGCTTCGTTCTCAGCCTCACAAACATATTCTCCTTGATGCCTCTCCTTCACAACTTTGTTGACAACCAGTGTGTATGTGTCATCATCTTTGGAACACTTGAACTCTTTGCCAGATTTGACCAAATTTCCATTTAAAAACCAGTTGACCTTTGTAACGTACTTAATGGTGGTGCTAAATGTTACTTTGCTGTCTTCTTCAATCGACAGGTCTCCAAGGGCGGTGACTATTACAGGGACCTCTCTCTGTTCTGGCCTGGGCACTGAGATCTCCTCCTTGAACATCTCCTCCCTGTGCTCCTTCTGGATGCTGACATCTACCACTTGTTCAGTGGGGGTGGTAGTGGCTGGAAGAGCCGTGGTAAGAATTGCTGCTCCTACATCTTTTTCTCTGCCTTTCAGCTCCACTGACCTCACTTCCTGTCTTGAGACCAGCACTGACTGTTCGAACGCCACGTGGGCCTCAGTGGAAACCTTGACCTGGGATGAGATCAACTGTTCCATCTTTGTTGCCTTGGATTCCTGCACCACCACCCGCTGCTCGGCTGCAGCACATTCCACCAGCCTTCTAGACTCTGTCCTGAGTGCAGCACTCTGAGATTCAACAGCGCTGAAGTCCACTGCACTCTCCGCCATGCTCCTGGTCTCCACCATGGATGACAACATTTGCTTCGAGGTGGCTGTGGAGACCTTGGCCCGCTGCTGTTTGTCTAGCTGCATAGTGCCCTGCTGTTCTGAGGTAAGAAGATGGGCTTCCTGGTACAAGATGGAATGGAAGGCTGCCTGCAGTTCTGTCCTGAGGTCAGCGGTCTGAGGGTATTCACCCTCAAAAGCCAGAGTGATCTCCATGGGGGCCCCTGTTGTGGTGACAAGGTACGTGAACATGGCCCGTCTGGGCTGCCTCTGGACCTTGACTTCCTGTACTTCCACAGCCTGTAACCTGTCTGCGACCTCAGCCAGTAACACCGGCTGGTCTCTAGCAACAGCAGACTGCAGGACGTCTCTGAGCTGACGCTGGGTTTTCAGACTGGATGCTTTTGGGACCTGAATTACAAACGTCATCTCCTTGGGCAGAGATGTGGTGTCTTTTGATTCGGACGCCATGAGGGACAGCTTTGGCTGACTGCTGACAGCAACCTTACTGGGCCGAGACTTGGTGATCTCCTGAGATGTCTCTCCCATCAGTACTTGCTTCTCATCCATCACTATTGACTGCCTGACTGACTGACCCTCCTGGATCTGAACAGCAAAGTCCTGCTCTGCTGCCTCAAGAAAGACACTGCTCTCAGTAGAGACCTCCTTCTCCTCAACCTGGACAGGCTCAGTGGGAACTTTTGGCTCTAGAGCCATCTGGCAGGTGAATTTGTCCACGGCAGTGAGATGCTCAGTGTGACCCTCCTCTAAGGCATGACAATCTGCCACGCTGGTGACGTGCATCACGTTCCAGCGATCCTCCCTCTGCACTAAAGCCCGCTGCTGCTTGACGTCAGCGGTGACCGGTGTCTCTTTGGGCAGCTGAAGGGGCTGATAGGAAAGCTGCAGGATGTTTTGAGGTCTGGGTTCTGTTCGAAGCTGAGACTGAGCTCCAGGCGCAGACAACTCCAGTTCTGTGTGGTAATTTGCTGTGAGCTCCCGTCGCTCCTCTGACATGGCTGCATGGCTTCTAGTCTTTTCCTGTTTCTGAGCCGCAACCTGCTGGTTGGGCTTGTCTGTTAAGAGGGTACCCTCTTTGGGGAGCACCTCCACAGACTGCGCTAAATGGAGGTGCAGCAAAGTAGGACCCTCTCTCTGTGGCTGAACGGCCGTGGTGCTGGCCTTGGCCTCAAACTCTGATGTATCCTCACAAACTAACGCCCTCTGCTCATCCTGACTAACAGTGTGCAGCCATATGGGACTCTTCCGGGCTCCTGCCTGCTCTGGTGCTGGCTTCTCACAGGTGAAGCTCTCCTCAGATGGAAGGAGGTCCTGGTCAGTGCTAACCTGCAGATGCAGCAGCTGCTCTCCTTCTATCTGAGAATGAATGGATGTGGCACTGGACAGACTTGGTAGCTGCTGAGTGGACTCAGCCTGAAGCGTTTGCTTCTCTTCAGCTGTCAGAGCTGCTTTCAGCGGGTCATCCTTACATAGGTGGGCTGACTCAGCGGCCGGCCTCTGGATGGAAAACGTCGTCTCTTTGATAAGGGTGTGTTTGGACTTGCTGACTGAAGCCAGGAGAGGTCTGTGCTGCTCTTTGCTGCTGGAGGATTTCACAGCAGAATCTGCCGTTGGAAGTTCAGATGTGTGTCCCTCTGCAAGAACCTGTTTTTCTGCAGATTGGGCCGAGTATAAAATCTTAACACCCTCCTTTACCTTGTAGCCCTTCTCCTGCTCTGGTTTGGGGATGTCCTGCGACTGCTCCTGCAGGATCGATAGCTGTGACTCAACCTGAGGCCCACTGACAAGGTGTTTAGGTTCTGATGTGGGCCGTACTGAAGCAGACTTCCTGTCAGCCAGAGGCTCTGTGCTAATGGAAGAGAGTGGGCTGAGCTCCTCAGAAACCGCCATCATAATCTTTGACCTTTTCTCTTTAGCCGCCTGCAGCTCAATGACCTCGGGGCTTTGGATGCGGTCACAGTGCTGCTCCGTGAGGTCCTGGCTCTCTTCCACAGATGTGGTAAATGTCGCCATGTGAAGCTGCTTTGCAGGAACAGCTGAGACCAGAGGCGGGTGGGTGGGAACGACAGACACCCTCTCCTCTATCTCATGAGCCTGAAGCACTGCTGCCTGCTGGGTCAGCTTCTCGTGGTGAACAGTGGCCGCAGAGATATCCAGCTCACTGAAGGAGCTCACCAGCTCACTGGGAATGATCTGACGGTCTTCAGTGCCGATGGTGTAGACCATCTGATCAGGTCTGGCCTTGTCCTGACCTGGCAGGCTGACCTGGTACAAGCGGGACTCAGTTGCCTGTTCCGACACTGACACCTTATAACCTTTCTTCTGAACAACTGTTAGCTGCTCCTGTTTGTGTGAAACAGAGGCCGAATCTCTGAACACCACCAGCTCAGCAGTGCACGTGGCCTCGCCAAACAGGTTGGAGGCTTTGCATGAATACAAGCCGCCGTCTTCCTGTTTGATGCGTTTCAGACTGATGAAGCCAGATCCATCTGGGTTGGCTGTAATGATACAGTTCCTACTGGGCTGGATCTGGAAAGCACCTTTGAACCACCTGACTTCAGGTGCCGGATCACCACAGGCCTTGTAATTAAAATTCACCTCCCCTCCTTCAGGTTGGATGACAGGTTGGATCTGAACTGTGAACATTGGAGGTTGACCTGTGACCTTGAACATCTTCTCCACCCATTTCTCTGCTTGACTAACATCAGGCTTCTTCACCTCCAGGTACGCAGTGCACGTTGTCTGACCAAACCGGTTGGTGGCCGTGCAGGAGTACTCGCCCTCATACTCAGATGTCACCTTGGTTATGACTAACGTGTACTCCTCCCTCTCCTCTATCACTTTGTAAAAAGCCGAACTCTGAATGACTTTCCCGTTATGAGACCACTGAACTGTTGGCTTTGGGAAGCCAGACACTCTGAGGGTGAACCGGGCAGTTTCCCCAGAGGTCACAGTGGTCGGAGAGAGCTGGCTGAGGAAAACTGGCTTTTCTTTTTTCTTCTCTAGAGAAGAAGAGTAACGTTTGGATTCTGGCTTGAGTTCAAGTGTTTTGGTTTTCTGGGGTAACTGGACACCAGTGTAGTAGGTTTGCTCTTGGTCCTCCACAGTGGTGATGGTGGTGCTACAACATTCTGTCAGAAGATATTGAGGAGCAAAACTGAAAGCAATATCCACAACACAAATACTTTGACATCAATGAATTCAGAAACATCTGCCACCGCTCTTAGTCGAAGGACGCTTTGACGTTACTTAAGACTATTGTAAATTTCGATTGAGATGTTTCCAATGAAAACCACATTTTCCAAACAAAAAGAACAACAATATGATAAACATGAAGTTGACTAATACAACAAATAGAAAGGACAACCCTGCTTTTACGACAAATGAAAATACTTGATGTAAGAATCACACACTTTTTCCTTAATATCAAAGCGACACATTATTATTGTTATTTATATATAGCTTATTATTAATAATAATAAGCTAATGACACCGAAGCTAAAGCTCAAATAAATAACATTTGAATCTAAACAGAAAGAACCGGTGCGTCTGATGCTGATGAACATTTAGTCAACTCCATCAAACTTTGGAGGTGAAAAAATAATCATCACATCGTTTAATCAGAAACTAGGACTCCACCTCATCGCTATTAAAAAAATTTAAAAAACAAGATCATACTCCAACATTACATCATCAGATATTTTATTATACAAGCAAAATAGTTATGTCTGTACAAATAACCCACAAATTTCTATTAATGCAAGATTTTATTTTACTTTCCATCAACACATTCCTAAAATTAGTTATTTACAAATCATCAACTCTTACAGCTAAAGTTTCACAGCATCATCAATTTTAAAAAAGTACTCAACTTTCAAAATCTTCCCTCAAACACAAAAACCAAAAACAATAAATACTCCAGATTTACTTTTAATCTGTTGACTGCTTCACACATTTGACTCGAGGACGAAATTTTAACTTGCATGAACTGTACTGTTTTTTCCACTTACTGATTCTTTACTGTCCCAGTTTTAATGATCCAATCTTTTTCTCATTAGAAAATTAAAACATGATTTCATCATGTTCCTGAGTCAAAGCAGCTTCATTCTAAAATGATGCCAGAAAATTAAAACATTAAAACTGATTTTCTACCAAAAATCAAGACTTAATATGAATGTAAAGTTGTTTTTTATCACACATACACATGACCAAAGTTAACTCATCTAAGTTGCTTCATCTTTCACAGATGAAATGAGCTCATAATTTATCGACCACTGATTAAAACATTTGCCTCGATTCTTTTAGTCTTGGTGCAATGTGAAAAAAAAAAAAAAAAACAAGAAATCAACTACCAGCCGCAGACCATCAACTAAAACACCTTCAGCAGTGCAGTGCTTTCAATGCAGCCTGCTGAGTTTTGGATGACGCACTTATACTCGCCAGCATCACTGTGTGTCACATTGGTGATAAGCAAGTTGAAGTGTCCTGCGGTTTTTTCCTGGATTATACACCTGCTGTCTGTGATTCTGACTCCATCTTTGTACCACTGGGCTGAGGGGCTGGGTTTACCACTAACCAGACACTGGAGGACGGCAGGCGTCCCTACCGCTGCTGTGACATTGGTTAGTGGAATGATCCATGTCGGCACAGTCTCAGTCACCTGGAACTGGAAGCTGCACATGTCCGACGACTTCCCTTTAAACTCAACCTTATCATCTTTTGCTGGCTCAGCGAATACGTCAAAGTTGATGCTGACGTATTTCTCTCCCTGTTCACTCGTCTCGTGGTCGGTGTTGGCCACGAGCCTGACTGACCGCTGAGACTCATCAGCCTCTTGCTCAAACTCAAACTCAAGCTCAATCTCTGACACCTGTTCACCATCGAACGAAGTGTTGCCGACCATCAGATCAAACTTCTGTGGCTGCACCTTCGCACTTCCGAGCGACACGGCGGTCAACTCCCTGCCCCGGGTTTTTCCTGAGAAGACCTTGGTACTAAGCACCACAAGGGAGGCCCGACACAGAGTTTCCCCAACAACGTTGATCGCCCGGCAGGTGTACACGCCACTATCCTGCGAGGACACTTTACATATCTTCAGGAAGTGGTTGTCTCCATCGGACGAGTGAAAGTATTTTTTGTTGTGAGGGAGTTTTTTGTCACCCTTGATCCAGGACACGATGGGAGATGGAATTCCCATCAGTGAACACTCAAACATGACTGTGGTTCCCTCTGGAGTTTCCAAATCGCAGATGGGATTAATGAACCTCGGAGGCATCTCCGTGACCTCAAAGGCAATTTTCAATTCATCATGCTCTTGAGTGACAAAGTCGACAGCTCCCTCCTCGTAAATACTCGGTAACACATCCAGTGAAATGATCATGCTCTTGTTGTCTGCTGTGTACTCAGGAATGGTGATGATCTTCACCTGTTTCTCAAATTCTTTCACCTCATTTTCATCCAGTTCAACTTCAAGCAGAATCTCCTGAGGAGACGGAGAACGAGAGGAGTCATCGTCCTCCACGTCAAACTCCATCACGTGTTGATGAGTGACAGCAGGTGGCGCCGGCATAAATCGCACTTCCTGGGATATGACGATGACTAAAGCAACACTTCTGGCTTCGCCAACATAGTTTACAGCCTCGCAGATGTACTCGCCCTGGTCTGCTTTGGTGACATTATGAATTGTTAGTGAGATGCTATCACCATCTCTTTCCATTCTAACTCTTTCACCTGTCTCCAGTTGGGATTTGTTGCAGAACCACTTCACCTCGGGAGAAGGAAGTCCAAACACCTCAGCGCAAAACATTAGCGACTCATTTTCAAAGACTTTTTTCTTGATGAGAGGTTTGAGGAAGGCAGGAGGAATCCCCTGTACTTTTTCCTGCAGCGTAGCTAACCCTAAAGAGCCCCTCCCTCTGGTGAGGAAATGATTCTCATCCATTCCAACTGTGGTTGTTTCCATGCCCTCGTCAGTGGGAGAGGTCAGGAACTGAAGAGGTGAGAAGAACCTCTCATTGGAGCCTCCGGTTGAGGGTCTTTTCTGTTTGGTGGGGGACAAGGGAAACTCTTGGGGTGTCATAAACCCACCTACTGTATCAGAGCTGGGCGTATGGAAGGACAAGGGAGACTGGGGTGTGTGGAAGGACTCTACAATGGGCTGCAAGACCTCAGTGGATGAGCCTGGGGTGTAGAACCTCTCAGCGACCTCGACTATCTCTTCGCTCGCAGTGCTGCCAACCTCTATAGACATCTCAGACTCAGGGGACAGTGGTCTTCCCCAGTCTGTTGGAGGATTGTAGTAATTATACACAGCACCAAAGGTTACCTCCTCTTCCTCAATGGTGCCAACAGCTACAGCTGCTCCCCCAGCATCAACTCCAAGGGGGTTGTCTAAACTGCCTCTTTCATGTCCAAGATCTACCTCAGGCAGAATCAGTGGTTGAACTTCGTGGTTTTCTCTGGACGTCAACAAAAGAGGTTCCGGTTCTGCCTCCACATGAGGCTCCACTACGTCACCAGCCACCACTTCTATCACTTCTGCACCAGCCTGAGAGTCCGTCAAACTGAGGAACACCCCACTGTCAGTCGAGGGTTCTGGGATAGAAATGAACTTCTCGTGGTCAGGTTCATCTTCACTCACATGCGTCACCACAGGCATCAAAACATCTCCCTCATTTACGCTTTTAACTTCTTCTTGTTCCACCTCACTCAAGTCCACCACCGTATCGTCACCCTCCCCACCGGCAGCTTCAGCTTCCCTGAGACTCCAGGGAGACCTTGCTGCTGCGCTTTGTCTCTCCAGTTTCAGAGACTCTGAATTTCTTTTCGGTTTCACCCCCGGAGCCTTTTCAGGCTGGAAAGGAAGGAAGCTGCTTGTCCTATCAAATGTACGAATGGTCTCCTTCTGTACAGGAACACAGCCAGGTTTCTGTGGTTTTGGCCTGACCAGTTCTGGAGACTGCTGCACCTCCTCTACAAACTGTTTGACAGCACAATGACTTTCAACTGTAAACGCCTCCTCTTCGCTTTCACCGGGCACCTCACCCAGCTGCCAGTCTGTGGCAGGTTTTGACACTAAAGGAACCGTGAAATCCGGGTCTCGTTGTTCAGGCACAGCTTTGAGAGGACGAGGATCTTCTGCCACATCAGCAGCAAACCTGTTCCCACCCTCTGCAAACATGGAGTCTGCTTCAGGTGAAAAGAGCTGTTCCTGCGGGTCAAGGGACACCACGACTGCAGGTATAAAGTCCTCAGGGAAAAGTGTTTCTCTTCTCTGCGCTTCTGGAGTCGTCAAAGCAACTGGAGAGTCAGATTCAAAAGCCTGTTTGATCTGAGAGATGTTTATCACAGCAGCAGAACCCTGCAGACCACACCCAGAAATCGGCAGAGGACCTCGAGACACACCCGGTCTGGACCTTGGGGCTTTGGCTGTCGTCTCTAGTGGAGCCTGTGAGCTCATTGCTTGATCTTTTTTCGAAGTTAAACCATCGTCAACGATAGAAACGGCAGCTTTATGGAATACAGCAGGTTTCTTAACATCCTCTGTGAAACCATCATCCTTGAGACCTTCCCCTTCCTGTGAGACTTGCTCTGCCACGTGAAATGAAACGTCAGCGCTGCTTGTGACTTCTCCCTGTTTGTTTCTGGCAACGCATTTGTAAACTCCAGCATCCGTGTACGTGAAGCTGTTGATGTAGAGCCGATACACCTTATCATCAACCTCAGTTCTGTATTTTCCACCTGTGATTTGGAGGCAAACATCATCAGAAAACCAAATAACTTCAGCTGCAGGTTCCCCTATGATGATACACTCCAGCACGGCAGTGTGGCCCTCAGAGACGGTGACGTTCTCTCTGATGACGCGAGGAGCTTCAACAACCGCATCAAAAGAGAATGTGAACTTATGTTTGACTGTCTGAGAGGCTCCGTCATCAACGTAGACATCTGCCATTTGCTCTGTGACGGGCTGAGATCGTCCTGCAATCCGTTCTTCGGTCATCTCAGGGACAGGAGTGGCAGCTGTAATTCGGATTTCTACAGGTGAGGAGCTTAAGGACTCCTCCGAGCTGCGCTGCTTGTGTACCACGACCTGAGGAACCTGCAGAGTTTCCTTTCCTGAATCAATGTAGGATCCAAGTTCCTCCTCCATCATGCTCTCCTGCTTCTCACTCTTCTCCGGTTCTACGGTAACTACCACCTCCTGAGTGACACCCGTTGTGCTCATCACCTTCTTGTTGGAGACCTCTAGCGTAGCGCTACAGATTGATTTGCCATGTTTATTAGAGATGACGCAGTCATACATGCCCTCATGGTCTGTTGTTGGATAGTACACTGTTAGAGTTGATCTGTTGGATTTGGTAACGATGTCATAGTCAGGGTTATGGGCTAATGGGTGGCCATCTTTGAGCCAGGTGACAGTGGGCAGAGGGTCACCTTGGAACTGGCAAGTCAACTCTGACATCTCACCAATCTTGACTTTAAGTGAAGACATTTCTTGAAAAAACACTGGCTTAGCGGTTTCCTGCTCAGACCCTCGACGTTTGGGAGAAGCCTCTTTTAAATTGGACTCCCCGTGGACTCTCTGCTCATCCTTTGTTCGAGCAGCAGATGTGAGACTCTCTGCGCTGACTTCATTGCTCTGGTTCGATCTTACCAAATCTGCTCTCCTTTCACCTACAAAAGCCTTCTGTCGTCTCTCTCTTGTAGTTCCTACTTCCTCCCTCATTGCAAACTCCTCCCTGCTCCACCTCCTCTCTGCACCTCTCTCCAAAGGCTCTGCAGCGAGGCCAGGGGAATGTCTCCTGGAAGGTTTATGAGCGGAGTCAAATGTAAAACCCTCAAAAGGCCCATCTGAACGTTGGGTCTGAGAGTGGCTCTGAACTGCTGAAGTGTCAGGAACCGGTGGGTCTTTGAAATCATCAGAGCTCTGGACCGTCACATCTGTGTGGTGCAGTACCTGAGAACTCGTCAGAGAGTAGCTCGTTCTCAAAGGAAACTCATGGGGAGGAGCTGGTTCTGCTCCAGTTGCATGTTGGTGGGGTGATGTGACTGCACTAGCAAACATTGTGTGTGGAGGTGGAAGGTCTGTGGTGTGGGTTTCTGAGGGTGGAACCATTAACTCAAATGGCAACGTGGAGCCAGACACTTTGCACTGACTGTCCAGTTTCCACTCAGACTCCAGCTCAGTTACTTCCTCTTGTTCGACAGCATCCTCTTGCCACTTGAGGATCCGCTGAGCCAGTGCCTCCTCCTCGCTGACAAAGTACTCGCTGTCTCTTTGCAACCTGGTCTCACGCCCCTCTGTTCTGCTCAGATCCACAGCCGGAGGCCACTGAAGGCTTTCGGCAACCAAATCCCCCATGAAGAATTTATCTTTAGCTGTCCTCCCAGGGGACGTTTTGCTGTGGGCCCCTGCAAGTTGCTGAGCAGCTTGTAAGGCTGGAGACTCTGCAGAGCGTCCTCCAACCTCAGAGGTCGTCTTTCCCTGCAACTGTGGGTGACCCTCCACCCAGTCAGGCTCAAGCTTCACAGCTTGTTCTTGTTCCATCAGAACATTTTGCTGCCATTCCATTATCCGCTGATTCAAGGCATCCTCTTCACTGACAAACTTCTCACTCTCGTTCTTCAGCTCGGAGATGTTCTCCCTCGACAGCTGAAGATCACACTCTTCTTTTGTCTTCTCAAACAACATCTGACCTCTGGCTTTTGCTCTGAGCAGAGATTCAGATTCCACTTCTGCTGCTTTAGCTCTTGCGCTGGGAGTTTTGTGAGCCTTGGTATCCACCTCTGTTTGTCTGATTGTTGTTCTAGCTTTAAGCTCAGGGACAAAGGTGTCACGCAGGTCTAAGCTGCCCTTCACCTTAGAGAAGATTGAGTGGCCTACTGTGGATCCTCCCTTCAGGCCTTCAGGCTTCGTGTGCTGTAGTTCTGCTGGCAGGGGCAGATCAGTCTCAGGTTGGAATTTATCAACTTCTGATATCAGCATGGTGTGCTGCTGTTTCCTGACCAGAACGGGTATTTGTCTGTCTTCATACTCCGTCCGTTCAGCTTCGGGGCTCTTCTCCGCCTCAGCCCTCTCACCTGCAGATTCAGCTGCTGCTGAGCCATCAGGAGTTATAGCTTCACTGAGTGGCCTCGCTGTGACATCTCTGTTTTCTCTTGGTCTCGACAACTCTATCAATTTGTCCTCTGTCCAGGATTTTATTCCAGGTGAAAACTCTGCTTCCTGCTCTGAAGCTCTGGCTTCAATTCTTTGGGATTTATGTGTGATCACGGCTGGTGATGCAACAGCCACGCCCTCTAACCTTGCTTTCATTGTGACTGACTTTCCAAGCTGGGAGGCAGATGGTCTTGATTCTTGTCTGGTTTTGTCTTCAGTTGATTTGAGGTTTGATGTCGTTGCAATCGACAGCGCGGTCACCGTCTCCTGCTGAGTCAGAGTGCGGCCCTCAGGCTCCTCGTTCTGTGTCTCTGGCAGCACAGGAAGAGCCATTTCACCGTGAAATGTCTCCTCCTCCTCCTCCGATGGCCTACTCTCATTCTGCCATTTCCTGATCCGCAGGGCCAAGAGTTTCACCTCACACTCCATCCGATCAGCTTCCAGACTCTTCTCATACTGAGCCCTCAGGGACTTGCCTTCATAAGGCTCAGTGGCTTCTGTTGTTGCCATGTCTCCTGATGTCCTTGCTTCTTGTTGGAACTTCTCTCTGGAAGTTGTCACTAACTTTGGCCTGGTGGACTCAGTGGGGCGGAATTCCCCTTCAACCTGGACAGACTCCCTGCACGTCGGAGTCTCTAGATACGCCGTTGTTTCAGAGTGACTTAGCGCAGCCTCTTTAGCTGCAGCAACAACACCATGATGCTCACTTATCGACTTCAAGCTAATATCTGCCTTAGATTCAGTCAAACTTGCAACTTTTCCAACATCTTCCAACATCTGTGAACACCTCTCGCCTGGTTCTCCACCTGCACTCTGCACCTGGGTCTCAACCAGCTCACCTCTCATGATCTGAATCGCCCTGGTTCTGGACTGAGGCTCAAACAAATGCCTAACAGGAGGCTGCGAGGGAACCTCGCTCGAAGCTTTACCCCGAACCTCCTGATGACTCTCATCAAACGGTCGATTGAAATGTTGAACATCAGGTAGAGACGCAGGCTTGACACGGAGCCTCTCGACATAATCTGTATAGCTGGGCTCACTGGTAACCGACTCTAACTCAAACTCAGAGGAGGACATAGTGGAGATTGAAAGCCTCTTCTTCTGTTTCACCGCCTTCTGGAGCGTGGTAAGTTTGGTTCTCACCTCATTGTGAAGGCTCTCAGTGTCACTGAACCTGTCGCTGTACCGGTCGCTGCACCGGTCGCTGAATTTGTCACTGAACCTGGCACCGGTGCGCCGGTCACAGTAGATATCACTGAATCTGTCATTGAAGCATTCAGCCCTGTCAAACATGGGCGGAGGGGACAGAGCACGCTCAGACGCAGTTTCCAAACACTTAGTCTCTTTCTCTGAGACTTTGTCTTTGGAATGAGAACCAGAGCGAAAGTACACGGTGCGCACCAGAGAATTCTTAGAGCGACTCCTCCCCTGATGAACCCGAGACATTTTGTCAAACGGGGACCCAACACACCGGAGGTCGACCCTAATCTTCCTCTCCTTCCTTTGCTCGGCCATCATGTCCACACTTTCGTGTGCTTTGGCCGAGCGCTTAACGAAACCCAGGTAGTTGGCCGACTGCTCCTCACTCAGTGACACCAGCAGTGAAGCTGTGGACTCTGCAGAACCCTCAGAGTTGATCGCCATGACCTTGTAACTGCCCGAGTCCTTCTCCCTCACGCCATCAATGAGCAGGCTGGTAGTGTGCACATGCATTCTGCTGTCGGTGCAGATCCGACGCCTGCGCTCTTTGGGAACAGATCTGTTGTTGTGGAACCAGAGAATAGTTGGCAGGGGACACGCAATTAATTTACACTTCATCTCAACTGGCTGCCCCTCCACGACCGACTGGAACTTCAGTTTCTTTGTGAAGGACGGTTTGATGTTGTCTGTCCACGAGCTAATGGAGGAGGTTCTGCTGGAGCAGCGGTTGGCTGACACCAGGCCGTGATCCAGGAAGTCCTCCGTGTCGGAGAAGGCTCCTCTCAGCTGCTGAGCGCTGCTCTCCACTTTAGCGTCACGATAAAACAGTTCTGCAAAAAGAAAAAGAGCTGTCAGAGCAACTCAGCCTCGAGGGGCCCAAAGAGACTGAATGAATCATTAATGGAAATATTAAATGCATGCTGGAAGTCACAATGCTGTAAGAAATAATTTCACTCACCATATTTGTTCGAATAAACGCAAGACTTGATTCTTTTTACTAGAAATCTGCAGGAAGTTTTGATCCTTCGTCTGTGGAAATTTCTTCAAAACATATTTTATTATTATTAAATGCATATTTCCAGTATGTGCCACTAACAGTCGCTTGCGTAGCTTTGTCATGATTGCTTTTTTTGTTCATAGAACATTCCTTACCTGACTTGCAGACAGGAGAATAAACGCCCTTTCTATTCCTTAAACTTGAGAGGAAATGAATGATGCACAATACTAAAATCCCAAAACTTTAACAAATTAAACTAAATCTGAGTGAGAAGGCGTTTATTCGAACTAATATAGGTTGTTATTTAGAATGCAAACCACAGGAATCACATCCCACTATCTGCAAGCCAGGCGAAGAAATATTTTGCAGGAGGAAGGTCTCAGTTCCAGATGCAGTAAACCTCCATATCTTTTAAAGGACATTTCAAATTGAGGAGCTTTAAAAGATACATTTTGCACCAGAGCTCCGTCATGCCAAAAAACGCAGGTATCAGAACCCAGATCAAGCTGTCAGCGCTCGTTTGAAGGAAACCACGAGAACAGAACCTCGGTGGACACTTGAGGACCACATGCAGCTGTGGAAATGTGACCATCGTTTAAAGGGACAGTTTAACAGAACGTCCTATTGAAAAGCTGGAGAGGTAGAAATGATCCAGAACTCATGCATCAGTACATCAGTTTCCAGGTGAACAGCAGAGATGTGCTCCTCGCATGTGACAGTGACCTGCTGTGTGTCATGTATGAGAACTTCAGATGTTCTTACCTTTGACCTCCTGCTCAATCTTGGCTTCGATCTGCTCTCTCACATGAGTCACTGTGGACGAAAGAGAGGATGCTTCAGTTCGATTCATCTTCAAACTGACTTAAGTTTGAAAAGAATAGAAAAGTTTGGGGCTGAAAATAAGACACTTCATTTTTCAACTGGATGAAGAATGAAGACTAAGACCATGAGAGACAGTGGGACAGAGGACAGAGCTGCGAAGCCCTCCTGACATGTTGTTAACGAGAGTTTTGTTCCACACAAAAAAGAAACGAGTCAGAGGAGGAGTCTGTCCCTGTGCACAGTGATGCTGGGGTGGGGGGTTGTCTCAGTGGAACAGTGCAGTTAGTCTGAGGGAGCTCCTTCAAACTCTTAGAAGTGGGAAAAACGGGTGATGTCAGCGGGAACGTGGCCACACTGAGGCACCGCCGGTTACCTTCTTCTGTGGTAATGGTGAGGGTGGCAGTGCATGCCGCCTCTCCAGAGATATTGGCCGCCCTGCAGGTGTACTGCCCGGCGTGCTCAGAAAAGGCGTCAACGATGATGAGCGTGGCGGCGTCCGTCTCCTCGTCAAAGTGGAACACCACGTTCTTCGTGGGCCAGACGGGTTGCCAGTTGTGGAACCAGCTTATTTCTGGCTTTGGCGTGCCGGACACACAAGCATTGAAGCGGGCCACCTCGCCATGCGGCACCGAACAGCTTGTGATCGGCTCGATGAAAACTGGCTTTTGACCAGCGGGGGGTGTCTTTAGACTGGTGAGGCGAGCAGAGACATATGTCTCTGCTGGACTGTCCACCATTTGTTTTTGTCCTGAAACAAAGAAGTTTGTCCTCGGGTTTGTTGTATGTTCAGTGTGTGACTCGATTCAACAGTGGCCTGGCCGGTGCTCTGACGGTACTTCCATGTGACCCCGACACTCGCTCGGCGCATGTATACACAGATGAGAGAGACGCTGTGACGTGTTGATGTCACAACCTCCACTTATAACTTACCGTCCAGTGTGAGGGTGGCGGAGCAGGAGACGGTACCAGCGCTGTTTGTGGCCACGCAGCTGTACTCGCCTTCATCCTCCGGGTACACCCTGGAGATCTCCAGCTGACAGCTGTCGTCAAACTGAGACATCCTGAAGAAATCCGACTGCTTGATCTCTGCCCCCCTGTGGAGCCAGCTGATCTTCACATCTGGGCAAAGACAGGTCGCGGTAAGCACGGTAATGGAGCCGAGACAGAGGTGACGGAAACCTTTCCTCTTCCTACCATCTCCACGGACTCTGCACTGGAAGCGAGCTGGTTCTCCCTCACGGGCTGAGGTGTTGGTGATGGGCGAGACGACGACAGGCGGTGCGACGGGTGCGGCTGAGTCGGGAGACACCACTTCTGAAACTAAGATACACACGGACCTCAACCCTCACGTGTCCTGAGACGTTTCTTCTGTCTTTGTCCAACACGTGCAACAGCCTACCTTCCACGCTGAGCGCCGCGGTGCTCGTGGCAGTGCCGTAGTCATTCTTGGCCTCACAGTTGTAGACAGCGGTGTCCTCTGGGAAGACCTCGATCAGCAGCAGTGTGTGCTCATCACCGTCGTGAAGGAACTTGCACTTGAAGCCTGGAGACAGGGCCTGGGAGTTTTTGTACCAGAAGACCTGAGGCTGAGGGACGCCGCTCACCTTCACGGAGAAGCGAGCCGGTTTGCCGGCTTCCACCGACTGAGGCTCCATGTGGCGGAGGATCTGCGGAGTCTCTGGGACTGAACATAACCAACAGTCGGTCACCTGCCTCACCTGTGCTGCTCTACATGGCGTTCACCTCCCGGCCTCACTTACTGTTGACCCAGAGGTGCACCGTGCTCCGGTTCTTGCCGGCGATGAAGGTGTACTCGCCGGCGTCACTCCTGTAGGTCTCAGAGATGGTGAGGCGGTGCAGCCTTCTGATGGCCACGTAGTTGAAGCGTTCCTCCATAGAGACTTGGATCTCCACCCCATTCCTCAGCCAGCGACCCTCCACATCGTCCTCATTCACCTCGAACTCGAAGGTCGCTCGTTGTTTCTCCAGAACCTGGCACAGAGGACGCGACTCACGAATCACATGACTCATTCAAAACGTACCCATGAAGCTTTGCTGTTAGTCAAAGTGTCTCACGGTAATTTCCCGCTCCACAGGTTCAGAAATCCGGATGTCGCGACCCTCAACTGTGAGCTGGGCTTTGGAGACACTGGATCCCGCCACCACGGAATACACTCCAGCATCGGACATGCGCACCGTTTGGATCAACAGACGGTGAACGTATTTTTCTGCTGTCACAATGTACCTGGGAACACAGCGCTCGTGTTAATGCCGGACAAAGAGCCTCGGTGTTTGTAAAGGGTCAGTAAAAGTACGAACCGTTCCTCGGACAGGTCGAGCTCCTGACCATCCTTCATCCACATCACCTGGATGTTCGGCTCTGTAACCTCACATTCAAAAATCACCTTCTTCTTCTCTGTGATCTTTATGTCCTTGATTTTCTTGGTGAATTCAATCACTCGAGCTGAAAACAGTGAAAGACATTGACCTCAAAACAGAAAACACATCAACTCCAGATCCTGGATGGATCCTCATGGCACGCTCAGTGGTTACCTTCCACAAACAGATTTGCAGCGGAGGCGGCAGAACCGGCAACAAACTGGTACTCTCCCCCATCTCCGAAGTGAACGTTCCGGATGGTGAGGGAGTGTGTGAGCTGCCGACTGCGGACCTGACACCTGTCTGATGACTTGACCTCCACGCCGTTCTTCAGCCATTTGTAGGTGATGCCCTCGTAGTTGACGGTGACCTCGAAGGTGATGGTGTCTCTTTCCTGAGCGTTCAGGTCTTCGAGCATGGATGTGATCATGACAGCTGGAGAGCAAGAAGAAGAAGAACCAATAAAAGCATTTCAATTTGTTCCAACTTTTATGTTCAGGAAATGGTTTGATTGGAACACATTCTCACGGCTAACGGTGAGCGTGGCGGAGACCCGGTCATTGCCACAGACGAAGGTGTACTCTGCCGAGTCACTCCTGCTGGTGTTCATGATCTTCAGCTGGTGCAGTTTCCCTTGAACCACGATCCTGAACTTCTCGCTCATCTCGATCTCCACGCCGTCCTTCAGCCACGTGGACGGGATGTTGAAGTGAGACACCTCACACTCAAACGTGGCCACCTGAGTCTCCGGCACCTCCACGCTCTTCATGGGTTTGGTGACTTTCAGCGCTGCAGTGGGTCACATTGAGGGTCAGCCGCTTCAAACTTTGATTTGTTCACATTTTGAAATTAAAATGTCTACAATCATTTATCTCATTTGTTCTACACACCCTCCACGGTGAGGGCGGCGCTGCACTGTAGGTGCCCCACCACGGCACTGTACTCTCCGGCATCGCTGGCGTTGACGTTCTGCACAATCAGCTTGTGAGCTTTTCTTTCCGACAGAATTTTACACTTGTCGCTCGACTTCAGCTCGACACCTTTAAACATCCACCTGACAGGGATGTTGTCATGTGACAGGCTCATCTCAAAGGAGGCGGTGCCATCCACCAGTGATGTCACGTCCTTCATCTTCTTCACGATCTTGATCGCTGCAGAGCCGAGTGTCAGACACAAGGTATTGAGTCTGTGGATGTAGGAAGCTAATGGTATTATGGGTGATACTCACTCTCGACGTTGAGCCGGGCATTGGCCGTCAGTTTTCCCAGTTTAAACGAGTAAACGCACTCGTCCTGTGAACTGCAGTTCTTCACCCTCAGGGTTTGGACCATGCCATCTGACGTGATCTCATGCTTGTCACTGCTCTGCAGCTCCACGCCGTTCTTGATCCACTGGGCTCCCTTCACGTCTGGGTGGGTGAGCTCCAGCGTGAACACTGCATCCTGGGTCTCCGTGACCGTCTGGTTTCTGAGGGTTTTCTTGATCTTCACAGCTAACAGATGCAAACAAACAAGTCGGGAATTTAGTGTCATCCTTATCATGACAAAGGTCTATTCTGAAGGGAGCGGAAATGAAAGTCGAGTTAAGTTTACATATTATCAGCCACTCGTCAAAGGTCTGGTCTAGTACTTTTAGAAGAATGAATCCAGAGAAACACTTGTTAGCTTCGTGCTAACTGTTTGACCCTTGACCTCACTGCCCTGACTGTCACACTGTTTTATTCTTTTTATTATATAAGACTGAACTCGTGCACTTACCCTCCACCCTGAGGGTGGCAGTGGTTTTGGAGCTGGCCACCTGGTAGGTGTACTCGCCGACGTCCTGGGGTCTGGTGATGCCGATGACGAGACGCCTGACAGCGCCGTTCACCTCACTCACCACATTCTCGTTGAAGTCCACAGGCTGACCCTCCTTCAGCCACTTGCCCTCAGCATTAGCGTTGGCCACTTCACACTCCAGCTCGGCTGTCTGAGACTCCGCCACCGTCACGTCTTGGAGAGGCCGGGTGATGGCGCCACCTGGTGGCAGAACAAGCTGATTACTCTGCGATTCTGAGGCAGGTGACGTCAGCAGTAATTGTGAAGATGGTGACGTCCCCTGGGTGAGCCATACCTGAGACAGACAGCTTGGCACTGGATGTCTTCTCGCCAGCGTGGAAGGCATACTGGCCCTCGTCGTCTTTCATGGCATCGATAATAGTCAGAGAGTGAGCTTTGTCCTTGGAGTCCAGTTTGTGTTTGGGTCCAGCTTTGAGTTGCTGGTTCCTGAACATCCAGACTGGGTCGATACCGGGGTGAGACACCTCAACGTTGAAAGGGACGTTCTGGGACTCAGAGCAGACTTTGTCCTCCATGTGCTTCACAATCTGAACCTCTGTAAGAGCAACAGCCACGTGGTCGGCACAGGACGGTGGAAACTATGACCAGAGGACAATAAAACAGCTCTTACGTTCAACAGTGAGGTTGCAGCTGGTGTCAACTTTGCCGACCACCAGTTTGTAACATCCTTGATCGGAGGCGTAGGTCCTGCCGAAGACCAGGCGCTGCTTGGCTCCCTTCGCCACCATTTGGATTCTGTCGCTGGATGCCAGCAGTTTGTCGTTGTGGTACCATTTGACTGAGCTGATATCTTGAGCAGAGATCTTGGCTTCCAAAACGGCTTTGGTGCCCTCGGTGGAGGACACGTCCCTCAGAGGCACCACGATGTCAATGGCTGTGATCAGAGAAGCAGCATTCCGGTTAGAGACGTACAGAGAGAGATAATTGACGTTGGCCGTCACTGTTATTCTGACTCTTACTTTGCACACTGAGTTTGCCCGAGGTGGCGATGTCCTGTGCTGGAACCACGAAAGAGTAGGACGCAGCGTCTTCTCTGTTGACGTTCTCCATCAGCAGCTTGTGGACCAGTTTGTCGATTACAATGTGGATGCGGTCCGAAGCAGAAATGGCCTGGCCGTTCTTCATCCAGGTTCCCTCAACATTCTCCTGGGAGAACCTCACCTCCAGCTGAGCGATGTCGCCCTCGCAGACAGCGAGGTCGGTCAGTGGCTGCATCAGGGTTACTGGACGCACTAAAGGGGAGAGACATCATCGCATCACAACAACCACAACGATGTGCAGCTGATGACGGGAAAGAGGAACTTCTCTTACATTTCATCTTCAGTGACGCACTGGTCTTCAGATCTCCACATGTGAAAGTGTATTTTCCCTGGTCCTCTTTCCTCACATCCTTGACAGACAAGGTGTGTCTCCCTCGGCGGGAGGACATCAGGTATTTACTGCTGGAAGAGATCTCCTTGTCTTTGAAGAACCAGCTGCCTTCAGCGTCCTCACGAGAAAGCTCTACCTCAAACTCTCCAGCGTAGGTCTCTGGTACCTCAATGTTCTCCAAGTGTTTGATGAGCTCCAGGGCAGCACCTGGAAACAAACCCCAGGAGCTTTTATCAACCAGTTGACCCAAACAAGTGCAGGTGGAACAGGACCTTACCTTCAACGTTGAGTCTTGCACTGGTCCTGATGTTCTCATCATCAATAACCACACAGGTGTATTCGGCATCATCCCTCACTTCAACCATCAGCACAGACAGGAAGTGAACCTTTCTGTCCGAGTGCATTCTGTATTTGTCTCCGGAGAAGATCTCCATGTTGTTTTTAAGCCACTTGACTTTGACAAAAGGCTCGTTGGTCTCACACTCGAAGGTGACCATCGTGTCCTTCTCATTGGCCCTGGTGTCCGTCAGGTTCTGGGTGAAGTTAATCGCCACCTTGGCTGTGAAGACAAAAGATGAGGTATGTTTGAAATGAAATTAAGACAATGACAAAGCCGTGGAGGAAGAAGGGTACACATACCTTGCACAAGCAGAAAGGCGTGACTTGAAGATTCCCCAGCAACATTGATGGCTTTAACCATGATGCTGGCAGAATCCTCCACGGTGACGTCTCTGATCACCAGCTCACAGACGTGATCCTCCGGCCAGAACCAGTAGATACGGTCGGACTTTTCCAGCTGAATGCCGTTCTTGAACCACTGGCACTCAGGTTCTGGTCTGCCCACGACTCTGAGGCGGAAACGAACCTCATCCATGGGGGCGGCAGTCTTGCTGGCGATGCGTTCCAAGATCCTGGGAGCCTCCATGCTGGGCGAGAGCTGGACCCTCTCTGGTTTGATTGTGGGGATGATGACTGTGCCCTGCTCCTCCAGCCTCTTCCGCTCAGCCTCCTCCTTCTCTTTCAGGTGATGAAGCAGTTCCTCTTTGGTCTTCTTCAGCAGATCCTCATAAGACTCGTCTCTCCTACGAGACTTAAACTCCACAGCAGAGATCGACTCGTAGAAACCTTCCTCTGTCCTACGCTTGAACTTACTTTTCAACTCTTCCGATTCCTCTGAGGTTTTCTCATGGGTGATTCTCTGTGTCTTACGAAGCTTAACAACCTCCCTGTCCTGTGCAGCCTCACCAGGTAGGTCACCCTTCTTAACATCAAATCCCATTCTTCCAGGCTCATGTAGAGCCTCGGCAGGCCTCTGTTCCGGAGCACGGCGCAGGACAGATCTGAAGTCTTCTTTCTGTTGGATCTCCAGCTTCACGGTGTGCTCGGTGGTGCCCAGAGGGTTGTCTGCCACCACCCTGACCTCTCCTGAGTCATAGGACTTGATGTCAACAATCTCCAAATAGTAAATACCGTCGTAACGAAGTCTGTATCTTTTGCTCTTGCGAATAAGTTGTCCATTAAGGTACCAGTTAACTTTCGGAGCTGGATAACCAGTCACCCTGCAGCGGAAGCGGGCAATGTCGCCTTCAAGCACCCTGACTGGTTCAGGGAGGAGGACAATCTCGGGTTTCATTTTCTCAGTGTCTTCGTCAGCAGTGACTCCATAGGGTCCTCCCTCATGGGCTTGGCGCTCCATCTCATCCATCCGGTACGCTCCCTTCCTGCCCTCAGGAAGCTGACTCTCCTCAACGAGGCCCTTCTCGTCCTTGACAATCAGGGTGGCCGAGGTCTGGTCCACTCCGAACTTGTTTGTGGCTCTGCAGGTGATGACACCGCTGTCTCTAGCATAAGCAGCTTCATAGTCGAGGCTGCAGTAGCCAAATTCATTGACCATGCGCAATCTGTTGGCAGCGGCCAGAGGTTTGCCATCGTGCAGCCACTCCACCACCATGGTGGGGTCACCGATGGGGGTCAGCCTGCACTCAAAATGAGCCGGACCGAAACGCTTCATTCTGATGGAGGTCAGCTTTTTCTTGAACAGCGGTTTCTGCTGCTTCTCTTTGTCATAAAGGTCGCCCTCCTCCCACTGCTCTTGACCGTACCGCAGGTGAAGTGGCTCCAGCTCGGGAGCTGCAATCTCTTTCGCCTTGTACGTTCCTTTGGTAATGATGAGCTTCCTCTCAGCTTGAGGAGCGGTGAAGTCCACCTCCACATTGACTCTGCAGCGGGTGGTGTCTCTTCCGGCCTTGTTGATGGCGGTGGCTGTATACCAGGCACTGTCTGTGCCCGATGCCGATGGGATCTGGAACTTGGCCTGTCCCTTGGTGCCATCGATCCTGAAATTCATCAGCATTCAAATATACTGATCAGCACGTTTTATTCACGACTGACACAGAATCCTTCACAGCTAAAGGCAAAGATACGTACCTGATGTGTGGGTGCTTGTGTGGCGAGATGATGTCACTGTTCTTCAGCCACACGATGTCAGGCAGAGGGTTTCCAATGGCTTTCACAGCCAGTTCAACCAGAGTGCCCTGTTTGACGCTGATGTTCCTCAGCTTCTCTGTGAACTGGGGGCGAGCGAGACTCTCTCGAGCTGTAGGACACAGGACTGATGATCAGATGTGTCCTTCAAAGCTGGAAGAGTGGCATCTGACCCGCTGGATCCCTGAAGCAGACTTACCATCAACAGTGAGATTGACAGAAACAGAAGTTCGTCCAGCTCTGTTCTGAGCGATGACTGTCCACTCTCCAGAGTCTTGTGGCATGGCAGGGACAATGATCAGGGACTGGACACCGTCCTCTTTAATCACAATCTTGTGGGTGTAGTCATTAACCACTTGTTGTCCTGGGAAAAATATCCATGGTTTTACAAAAGGCACCAGTGACAGATCAGGGCTGTTTCTGGAATCTGATGAATGTCCTTCTCACCGTTGTGGAACCAGTAGGTGTCTGGCATGGGTCTGCCAACAACCTTCAAGTCAAATCTGGCCGTTTGCCCCTCGGAGCATTTACACGAGGATGGTTTCATAACAAACACAGGTTTGTAGAGTCGTTCCAGTTGAGCCTCGTCTGTCTCATCGAGACGGCGGGCGGGAGAGCGGCTGGGAGAGCGGCCGGGGGAGCGGCTCAGAGAGCGAGGAGAGGTGGACCTGAGGAAGCGTTTCATTAGAGACGTGCTGACAGGAGTCAGGGTTAGGGCGAGGGTTAGCAGACTGACCTGATCCTCTGCATGGCGGGCTGCGGTGTATATCGCTGAGGTGTCACCGCTCCGGACGGCTCCACGTGCAGTTTCCCAGAGCTGACGGCATTTCCTTTCACGTTGGCAGCGAAGGCAGTGTACACGCCCTCGTCCTCAGGCTGCACCGCCAGCAGGCGCAGGCTGGCTCGCCCATCCTGAAGAACCTCCATCTGGTAACGGCCGCCGGCCCTGAGACGCTGGCCGTCTTTGTACCAAACAATCTGGAAAAAGGCAAAAGAGATTTTTTTTTGGAATCATCTGTAAAATAAACAATCCCACTGGCACCTGGTTGAGTGGCGTCCTCCAGTAATAAACAATAAAGAATATTATGCTCTAATATCTGTCTTAGCACCTTCGGCAGCGGCTTGCCAGCCATCTTGCAGTGGAAGGTGACGCCCATCCCCTCCATGATTCTGTAGTTTTTCACTGGAGTGTCGAAGGCCGGCACCATGGCGTCCTCCTCTGCGACGGTCACTGCCAGCTCTCCGTCCTCCGTCACCAGCTCGATGTAGGTGATCCTCATGATACGCAGTTCGATCTCATGAATAATTCTCTCTTCAAAAGCTGAGATGAGGAATTCCTGCAGGAAACGTCCCACATTTAGAACAAGCCGCAGGGACCCTGCTCCTGGTGCCGCGACGACTTGTGGAAAAGAACGTACCTTTTCTGAGACGAAGCTCATGGGGGTAGTCACTGTCCTCTGCTCCATCTCGTACTGGCTCACAACCACCGACGGCTCCTGAACCACCGTGGTCGTCACTTCAGTTTTATACGTCACGTCAAGCTGCTTCATGTAAGCGTCGTATTCCTCTGTAAACACACGTGAACACGTGAGCCTCTGGACTCTGACCCTGATCCCGCACGGAGACAAACGCCGATACCTTCCTCCAGCAGCCCGGCCGACGCCGAGGCTTCTCCGTGAGGATTCTTGGCAAAGATGGAGTATTCTCCAGCATCATCGGCGAAGGTCATGGAGATCTCCAGCCTGCACTCGCCCGTCTCTTTCTTGTAGGCCACTTTGTATCTGAAGGGACAAATCCAAAAAGCTGAGATCAGCATTTCTCTGAATAATTATACTTAATAATAATACAGGATGTCGCTTCTGTTTGAGCGTCCCACTTCAGTTGTACCTGTATCCGGTGGTGAGCGGCACGCCGCTCTTCTTCCAGATGATGTGAGGTTTGGGGTTTCCTCCCACTTGGCATTCAAAGACGATGCTTCCCCCCTCCACCAGCTTCTGCACGCTGGGTTTCTGGATGAAGAAGGGAGCGGCCGACTCACCTGTCGTCACCTCCACTACCATCTGCTCCTGTGTATCCATGCCAACACTGGCGAAGAACAGCTCCATCAAGACCGACGCAGTAACAGTACCTCTCATAAAGTCCATTCATACTCACATTTTCTCCTGTGTAGCGCCGATCACAGACACAGTCGTCTCCTCTCTGCTCTCAATTTCTTCAGAAACTGAAACAGAGCAGCTTTAGGAACTGATGGTGTTTGAATATATTTTACATGTGGGGGCGTTGTTACCTTTGACGAGCAGGTAGCAGGAGGTGCTGGCGGTTCCCGCCTCGCTGGTGGCGGTGCAGGTGAAGCGGCCGCTGTCTTCAGCGAACGCCTCGCGGATCACGAGCCGGGCGACGCCACCCTGGTAGCTGATCTGGAAATCAATGGAGCTCTCGATCTTGAAGTCCTCTCTGAACCACATGATGGCTGGAGCAGGCTGACCGCTGATCTGGCACTCCAGGGTCACCGACTCGCCTTCCGTCACGGTCACGTTCTGCAGACCCTGCGCACAGCGACACACATGGAGCTCAGCTCAGCTACAGCACATTTATTTTGAAGGAAACAGGAAGTGGACAGGGAAGCGTACTTACAGCAACAAGAACGGGAGGGACCACGGCCTCCTGCGCTCTGGTGGGCACAGCAGCTGCCTCCTGAGAAGAAACAACAAGAGTCAGATGCCATGAAAACGTCTGGGAATACGAAGGGGACAGGGTTAAGTCCTGGCAGAGGATGGCGGGTCAACAGGTGAAGACAGGAAGAGGAGGAAGAGGAGGACTCTTGATGAAGGCAGCTTGTGATTGGCTACAGTGAGTGTGTGTGTGTGGGGGGGGGGCAGGTGACAGTCCACACTGAGTTAAAATGGGAAGTGAAGAGAGGATGACATCACAGGAGGCGTCAGACCAACCTGAGGCTCCCAGTCCTCAAAGTCCTCCTCGTTGACTGTGTAAGCCCCGCCCACCTCAACCTGACTGTGAAATCTGACATCTTTGAAGGGCGGGGGGAGAGGTTCTGCCATCGCTCGCACGTCCACCGCTCTGCGCGACGGGCTGGGAGACTTGACGGGCCTGATGACGTGTCGGGGGGGGGTGGGGGAGGACAACTCTTTGTGCAGCGTGGTGATGGCCGAGCCGGCAATAGACACCTGACCGAGTCAACAACAACAGCATTAACCACGGCACAAACAAGGCGGCGATCGCGATGAAGGAAACGTGTTAGTCACAGCAGGGTCATCCACACCCGCCTGTTAGGCCACGCCCTCCTTGGAGCTTTCATATCAGGTGACATCATCACTTCCACTCCTCTGACCCTCTCCTGAGCTACAAATTTTCTATTTTGGCAAGCTTGGCGTTTCTCGAGACTTTGCTGTGACCCCGGGGAATGATGGAAGGTTTTAGGATGAGGGGACGTGAGGAACATCACAAACCGTGTGTTAACCATGGAATGGGGGAGGGACGGTGGGCGGGCCGTGGCGCCGCTCCTTACCTCAGGGCTCTGATCGTGTTTAGGGACAGAAACTTTAGAAACTGTGAAATGTGGGACAGGGGACGGGGACACAGCGTCCACCCGGGGACAGACATCTGCTCTCTGAATCTGGAGCAACAGAGTTCATGGACGGGTTAAAGGTGCGAGACTGTGACACGTGTTTATGACATCATGACAACAGTGGACTCCTCGGACCTGAGACACAGTGACAGGTGGCGGAGCCTCAGCAGCTGCTGATGTCACTGAGACTGTCTGTGTCTCCACAGCCACCTCTTGCTTCGTCTCCACTTTCTCCACTTTCTCCTCCTCCTCCTCCTCCTCCTCCTCCTCTTCGGCCCGACCGCCCTCAGCGTGCACGGGCTGGCGGACACGAGCAAGGTCAACGGCAGCCACCACCGTGGCCACCGCCCCGGCTTTTTTCCCCCCCTTAGCCTGAGGACACATCAAGCGGCACATCGATCTCAGGACATCCGTGGACAGTGGTGAGATACTCGGACAAAATCTCTGTCACCATGGCAACAGGCATCACGACATCGGACACGTCAGAACGCCGGCGCTCTCACCTCTCTGGCGGCGGTGACCTGCTGCTCCCAGTGTTTCTCCATGTGCAGCTGGGTGGCGCTGCTGACACTCTTACTGGTCATACTGGTCATGCTGGTGTAGGCTGCCTCGGTGTAGTCTCCTTGTTTCCAGGGCGGCAGAACCTCTGTGGTGGTGACCAGCTGCAAGAGGAGGCGGCGCATGAGACTCAAAAAGAGGGCGGGGCTGCTGATGTGCAGCTCTCACCTGTTTCCTGGTCATCAGAGGAGACTTGACGGGTCTGATGGGGGACACCGACGGTCTCGCAGACGGAGACATGGACCTGCAGAAGACACACGGCTGTGACACCTGAACGGGCCTTAGGTCGTTTCTACCAGCGCGTCGCAGCTGTACCTAACGGGCGTGGGCGTCGGCCCCTTCACGTGTCTGACCGGTGAAGGCGACTGCTGACGTCCCCCTGTCACCTTGGAAACGAGGGAGGGCGGGGACTTGGAAGTGGGTTTCGGGGGAACCCGCGGGGGGGTTTTATGAGCCAAATGCTGAGTCATCACTCCTCCTTCAACGTGCATCTCCATCATGGCGGAGGCCTGGAAACTGGACTCCATCTTCTGAGGAGGGACACAAACACGCGCACACACACACACGAACACGTCAACGGTCGCTCTGAAAACCTGAAGGAAGCCCGTTGATCAGCTGGTGTCTCACCCTCTGCACTCTGGTCTGGGAAGACACCATCTGAGACGTGGACACAATCGTCTTGGTTTTCTTTGTCGGTACAGCTTCTTCACCTGCAGCACACACACACACACACACAAGCTCAGCATGTGGACCCATTACCCATGATGCTCTCATGCTCTGAGGCTGAAGTCCTGACCCTGAACCAGCAGTTCAGCCGTGGACGTGGCTCGTCCGCTGCTGTTGGTGGCGGTCACAGAATACGTCCCAGAATCCTCTGGGAAGGCCTCAGCGATCTGCAGACTGTATAGGTCTCCCTCCTGGAGGATCCTGAAGTCGGCAGAGCTCTGGATCTCTGCTCCCTCTCTGTAGAACTTCACCACAGGTGTTGGGATACCTGTGACTCGCACGTCCAGCCTCACCTGGCTGCCCTGTCTCACCGCGGAGCTCTGCAGCCTCTGAAGGAAGTTCGGAGGCGCCGTCTCCACTGAAAACACAAAACACGCCTGGTCAGCCTCTGCTGGGATACGAGCCACAAGGGTAGTGGCCAGCCGGTCTACCTGAGGCCTCACCTGTGACCAGGAGCTCAGCTGTGCTCGTGGCTTGTCCAGCACCGTTGGTGGCCCTGATGGAGAATCTTCCGCTGTGTGCGGCGGTCACGGCGGGGATCATCAGAACAGCGCGGCCATCGCTGAACGAGATCTGAACGCCGGGCAGAGCGGCAGCGGAAAGAACCTGGCCATCACGGAACCAGCTCACCTCAGGAACTGGAGAACCTGCAGAGAAGAACCAGGAGAAGGCATCAAAGTTTGTTGTTTCTTGTTAAAACAAGAATGAATCTCTGATCAGAGATTTAATCTCAAAATCACATCTCATTAAAATACACAATTCAATCCAATATTAAAACATTTTTTGAACAGAAATTTCAAGGAAATTCATTTTACAAAAAACATTTGAATTTTATAAAAGTTTCAAATTTAAATTTTAATCTCTGAATCAAAATACAGTAAATAAATTAAATATTTTCAATCTCTGGATGAATTCAGATACAATTTGGTGGAAAAAAGTGGGGAAAGTTCTGGAATGAGGTGTGAATGCTGATCAAGTTTGAAACATATTTACTTCAACTTGTTTCTTACCGCTGACTTGAGCCTCGAACGTCGCGGCACTACCCTCAAGTGCCACGACGCTCTGGAGCGGCTGAGTAAACGTTGGCGCCTGCGTTGACATGACGGTCGGCACCCTGCGACCGAGAGAGACACAGGGGACATGAGAAGACACATTCGCCTTTTGTTAAAGAAGGAATCAACATAAACATTCACTGAAAATATTTCAATATATATCCAGCATAAATCTGAATTTTACTCTTATTTATCTTAGTTTGGAGCTGAATTGAAAAAAGGAGGAACAGAGGTCAAAGGTCAAACTGTGGCCACTGGACCATCACCAGAGGAACAAGTACATGCTGATCACTTCATCATATTTTTAAAATATTTTTCTACAAAAAATTCACATAGTACATGAAAGTAATATTTACAAATCCCATATTAACACATGGTCTGTAGTTTACAAATGTAAATAAAATAAGTACACAAGTACATGTGTCGTCCTGTTTATTTGACCCTTGACCTGCGGGGGGGGGGGGGGGAATAACCAGCTACAGATTAGGGGTGAATAAACCAGCTACAGATTATAAGGCTCAAGGGTTAAAGATTCAGTGTGCGCACAGTGACATCTAGTGGCGAAGAAGCTGACACACACGAGGAATGTAAAAAAACTTCAGGTAGTAATCCAGCAAATATTTAATCCAGCAACATTTCAACATAAAAGCATGGGCCAGCAGCAGCCTGTTCGGTGACTGAAGGTTTCGAGCAGGAAACAGATCTGATTCTCACTTTACATCCGACAGAATAACTCAATTATGTCAGAACAAATAAATAAATAAATAAAATGCTCAGTTCAGCCCAGGATCGGTTCCTGTGGGGAAATAAGAATCAATATTTAATTTACTTGCATTACTTCTTCCTTAATGTTTCAGTCACAGCCAAGAACATCTGTTGTCCTAATGAATCATTTCAGTTAATGAGTCAGTTTAAGGGAAAGGTCATGTGACTCCAGTCACATGTTTAAACTGAGCAGGTTCAGACACAGTAATATCAAACTTTACTGTCATACTCAGTCTCAGTATTTTATATTTCTATACATTACACATTAAATTGCCTGAATATTCAATTTGAATTCCATAAGTGAAACAAAACGCCTTCATTATGAAAATGTTTACATCACATTTATTTCTCTCTCTTTTCAATCAAGTCTAAATCACTTGTGTTTTAAAGCAAAAATCAGACGATTCCAGTTTGACAATAAACATTCTCTAGGACTAACCCTAACCACGTCCTCACCCTGACCATCCTCAGTGGTCATCTGTGTCTCACAAACACATGAGCTTAAAGTCGCCTGGCAACTGAAGTTCCTCCTTCAAAGTAAAACAGCTGTTCAAAATAAACGCCTCAGGGAGGTGTCAGTCTGGGGGGAGGGGGGTATTTAACACAGGACACCAAAAGCTAAAAATAACAGCCCCTCCCCCGCCTGTTTGATTGACAGACACCATGTGGCACATAGCTGGAGCAACTGATAGCCCTGCGGCTGATTCCCTTAAAAAGCCATCGGCCGCCGGCACCAGCCCACAGTGATGCTATCAGGTGCTATTCTGGGACAGCCCATTATAACCTCCGCCAGCGAAATGCAGAAAAAGTGCAGCGAGAGACGGGTTCTGAAAAGTGATGGAAAACAGATTCTGGCCACCCAGCGGGGGTCATTGAACACACACACACACACACACACACACACACACACACTCTCTCTCTCTCTCTCTCTTACTTGTCTGTCCAAGGATGCCTGAGCTGCCCAGAGGGCTGCGTTCACGGGATCAAACCTCTGTGTCCAGAAATGTAAAATCCGAGAGCAGGAGAGCTGAGCCTCGAAGGAACCCCACAGAAAAAAACAAAACTACAGGCCGCCGGCGCTGTAGTTTTGTTTTTCCTCGCGACAGCAGTCCCTCCAGCCGAGGCGTCCGGGCCGGGAACGCTGACTCTGCTCAGAGCAGCCGGCTGCCCGACGGGGGCCTTTATAGCCCCGTGACATCACAGGGGGCAGACCCCCCCATTGGTTGACCCCTGCAGGGCGCAGCAGGGCATTCTGGGAGGAGAGAGGAGCCATTTTACGCAGCTGTTCACACCTGATGGTTCGCAACGATTACTGCTCCTCCTGCTCCTCCTCACACACATGGTCAGCACCCGCAGTGAGGAGGACCTGAGCCAGGAGGAGCAGGACACCTGCTGGAGACGTCCTGTTGGACTCCTTTGCTTTGTCTCCACTGAACCTGTTGTCCCTTTGAAGCCCGTCTTCTTCTGATTTGTCCCCCGTCCATGCTCCTCTCCCTGAGGGACGTGATGCAACACGGTCTCACCTGTTGGACTCAGCTGACTGCAGCTGTTTGCGAACCTGAGCTCAGCAAACACACGTGCTAACAACCAGAGAGAGTCATCAGTGCAGGACGACAGTGTAATTTCAGCGAATAAAAACCAGCAGATGAATGATTCCTTTCAGGTTTTTATTAGTCATGTGATCTGCACCTGAACACGAATGTCAATCAAGGAGTGAGGACACACCCACTCTGATAACGAGCAGCTGACAGTGAGCATTTCCACACCTTCAATAAAACTGTTCTGAGATTAAATCAAACATTAAAACTTCTTTTTTCTTTTCTTCTCTTGAGGGAAGAAGGTGACGGCGTTTCGCTCCACACGTGACTGACGGCTACATGTGTTTCTAACATGATTTCTGACAGGTTCCACACGCTCGAGCACGGAGCGTCTTCAAATGATTCAAACGTCAACAGGAAGTGACGTCTCAGAGCAGAACCAGGAGGAGCAGCCACAGGAGGACGCTCAGAGTCCCCAACCACGTCAGCCACTTCGCCCTGATGGCGTCCCACACCTCGGCCGCCAGCCACCTGACATCAGCTGACCGCTGCCAGTCCTGACGCCCAACCGCCGCACATGAGCCGCCGCCTGCGTCACGGCCGGGGCTGGAGTCTCCGCCTTCAGACCTGGAGTGACCACGATGACAGGAAGTCAGACGGCCAATCAGGAGCTAGGGCGTTGGACTGTGTCATGCATGCGCTGTTTGGGGTCATGTGACTATGCTTAATGGTTTGAGTCAGGGACACGTTATGGACACAGTCATTATCATTTAAGGCTCAACTAAAGACTCCCATCATGCACTGAACACCTCCCCCCTATCTCCTGTGACAGGGTCTCTGCCCTCTGGGGCCGTGTCTCTGTGGACCTGCTGTCATGTGTTCATGCAGGTGAGCCGTGGAACTGGTTGGATGCTACCCACCAGGTGAGCCTGGGCTCCGGGTGTCCTGTCACCTCCACCTCCAGCGTCACTGGAGAGCCCTGAAGCTCTGAAGCTCTAGTCACTGGCCGGGTGGAGCAGGGAGGTGCCGGGGGAAGAGGAGGAACGGGCGGGGGGGACCCTCGGATCTGAGGACTGAGCTTGATCTCCTCGCGGACAGCCACAGGCTGACAAATGGCTGGGTCTGAAGTTAGTAGAGGAGGTGGAGGAGGAGGAGCAGGGACACGCACACACTGCGTCAGGGACCGGGGGACAGAGTGGACACCAGGTGGACCAGTCTGCGACTCCGAGGGTTGAGTGGGTCGTTGGGTGACGGTGCTCATGGAGGTGGGGCCTCTGCTCTGGGGCGTCGTCCCTGAGGACGGGTCCTTTCTGGGTGGAGTGGGATGTTCTGGGACAGACTGTGGACGAGTGTCAGTGTGGACACAGGCCCCAGTGTCCTGTGGGATCAGTGATGGCCGCCTGTAGGTCGGGCTGCTGCTTGACTGGTGGAAAGTGTCCAAGTGGGAGGACTGGGGGACAACTGGGCTGGTGCTGGTGGGACTGTGATTCTCGGCTCTGGAGACTGAACAGATTTGATTTGTGGTTTGGGTGAAATTTGCATCCTGACTGAAACCGTTCCCCTGGCAAAGAGTTCTGCCTCTGAGGAGTCCAGTGTCTTTGGTGTCTTCATGTGTATCGGTGTCTGGACAATCGAGCGGCTGAGGACAGCATCTGGGCTGAAGGGCGGGGCTCTGGACTGGCTCTGCAGGAGGAGCACCGGGATCAGTCTGTGGTCAGATGACACGTTAGGGTCGGACAGGACTCTGGTACCTGAGCACGGCTCTGAGCAGCTCCTCTCGGTGGTTCTGCTCGTGTGGACTTGGTTGGAACTGGAGATGAAGTGGGCTTTAACGCTGGCCTGGAGACCTGGAGCGGGGATGGACACTGGACTCTGGACACCTGAACTGGTCTCTGATCTGAACCTGAACACACACAAAGAGAAAAGAGTTTGGACTGTGTCATGTGACACTGATCTGGGTCAGGGTAAGGGACCGTGTGGGGCAGTCGGACCCTGGTCAACCCTGACGTCCTTCAGAGTCTCTAGCTTGTGTCGTGGGTTCAAACAGACCTGGACCCGCTCTGTTGGACCTGCTCTGCACCAGTGCCACTCTGGCCTGCCGGGGGGGCGGTGTGGAGGCTGGGCTGGTTGGAGCCTTCCTCACAGTCGGACTGGACAAAGCTGGACTCCGGTGTCTCTGCCAGCGGCGGCAGGGAGATGTCGTCAGGGGACGCGCACTCGTATTTGTCGTTGGACAGCGAGTCTTCGCTCAGTGCCTCCTGCTGAGGGAGCTCCGCCTCCGACAGGTCCAAGGCATCCTGAGGAGAACATGGAGGCGGGGTTCAGAGGATGACTTAGGCGCGGCGTTTCATAAACAGGAAGTGGAACCTACCTCCTTCCTCGGCCACGCCCTCTGGAGATCAGCGAACGTTGGGCCAGTCACAGGATGAGGAGGCGTGGTCTGAGCATCAGTGGAGGACAGCTGTAACGGGGTGAAGGAGTGGGTGGAGCAGCAGGAGGCAGAGCTGGGTGTCTGCCTGTGGCTGAGGGAGAAACGCCAACGTGACACGAAACTTGGGATTAACAAATCATTCTATCACTTGTCTTTTTTCTGCACCTGATCTCCTGAAACGGAGGTTTCTGATTGGCCGCAGCCTTCACCGGAGCCTCGCTCCTGCAGGTCGGCTCGGGGGTGTGGCCTGTCTCTTTCAGCTCGCACTGGGAGAACAGGTCAGAACGGTCATGAGGAAACGTTGTGTTTGTTCTCAGCTGTTTGTTTTCAACACGTCGTCATTGTCACCGTGTCTTCCTGCGAGACACCGGGATCCACCCACTCCGTCTTCTTCAGCTTCTTTTCTGTCTCCTCCTCTTCCTTCTGTTTGCGTTGATGACAGAGACGACGCTGAGCAGATGTTGAGCAGACACGCCCCTCACGCCGTGTGTGGTTACCTTGAGTTCGGCCTCCCGCTCCATCAGCCCGTCACTCAGCTGTCTGATGGCCGCCACCATCTGCCAGTGTTTGCTGACCGTCCTCTCGGCACAGCGCCACCCCTCCTCCGCCCCTGCACCAATCAGTTTCCATCAAGGTTAAGATTGCGGGAGGTGGGAACCATGACAGCAAGATGTATCCGAGTCTCCGCCCACCGTGCAGTCGGGCGGCGAGGTCGCAGATCTGACTAATCCTCTCCTCCTGCTCAGGAACCGTCGGCCTCACGAACTTCTCAAACTGCCGATAGAGGGCGCCGACGGCCTCCGTGCTGCGACAGCCTGAGGAAAACATCTGGACACGAGCGATGGTGGCGCTGGCCTCCTCGCACCAGAACTGATACTGAAACCAGGGAGCTGTTAGAGGAGGAGGTGCAAGAGGAGGTGTTACCTGGGTGATGTGGTCCTCACCTCCTCCATGGCCTGGTGCAGCCTGCACGTCATGTCCAGAGTTTTTCGATGTCCGCCCACACTTCGCTCCAGCTCACCCATCTGCCTCTGCAGCTCGTTGATGGCATCCTCCACTTCCCGGGCCACGCCCCCTCGTCCCAGCTGAGCTCTCAAGCCCTGCAGGCGTCTCCTGAGCAGAGACTAAAGACACACAGACGAGCGTGAGGCCGAGAGCAGAGCGCGGCACTGTGGCGTGCACACCTGAGGGCGGAGCACCTCCAGCCTGTCCTCGAACAGCTCCACCTGCTGCAGCTGGTTCCTCGCCGCCTTCACGTCCCGGCTCCTGACGCTTCTCTTCAGGAAGCTGAACTTCAGGTTGTTAAACCCTTTCTTCAAGTCCTTAAAGGAGTCACAGAGCTGAGACGCAGAGGAGGAGGAGGAGGAGGAGGAGAAGGAGGTTTGATCTGTGTTCGCTAAATAATGTCTTCAAGTCACATGACACCATGAAACAAATGGCTTTGGTTAGGTTCGAGCCCAAATCCTCTGGGGAACATGATAGATGTATGTGAACTGATCTGGGATCAGCTCGCTGGTGGCATGTGGGTGGAGCTCTGGTCTGTTATTTTTAGAGCAGCAGTGGGGGGGGCAGCTGATCTGTCAGCTGAAGACAGCTGAGACGGAGACAGACAGTGAAGTCCCCTGGACAGAGGAAGGAGGCGGCGCCTCAGTGGCCCGAAGTTACACAAACTATTCCTCAGAGGATGAACCTGACTGAACACAGCTCATAACATCCTTCACCCCAAAACTCAAAGTACCACAAAGTACTAAAACACAAATATGAAGAACCTGGGGACATGAGGACCAGTGAGGTGGTACTTCAGACCATCACATGACTCAGAGCTGTTTGTCTCTGCTGGAGACACACAGCACCAGGTGCATGATGGTTAATTCCTGTGGGCTCACTCAGACTTTATTTAACCCCCCCCCAAGTTGTTGCTCAGTGACTCAACACAAAACCAGTTCTGAAGGTTCTCTGCAGAGGGCGCCCTCTGTTAGGAGGCTCCGCCTGTCAGGAGCTGCAGGAGGAGTTCAGCTCTAGTGGCCGTCAGAGGAACTGCAGCACGACCTGTGACCTGTGACCTCACCTGGGTGATGTCAGCCTTGATCTGCTGGTTCACACGCTCCCTGCGGAGCGCCTCCTCCTCCCGGCGAACGGCTTCGTTCAGCCATGACTGGCGGAGCGAGTCGAGAGAGAGAAGACGTCGCTCCAGCTGCTGGAGCTTGAAACCTGCCCCGTCCTGACAGACACACACAGAATACTAATACTGCAGTAGTACAGTGTAGTAGTACTGTGTGGTGTACGTACGCTGTGGGCAGCTGCTGTGCAGATGTTGCTCCTCAGCGCAGCAGCGGCCGTGAACAGACTCTGGATCAGTTGCTGCTTCTTGTGTGCCCGCTTGGCGTCAGAGAGCGTCAGCGCCTCCAGCTGGACACACAGGGGACAGCTGTGAGACACAGGAACACACACCCCCAACCCTGACCCTTGACCCCTGACCTCCCGAGCTCGCAGGTGGAAGCTGCCGCTCAGGTCCAGGATCCTCTCGTTCTGCTGCAGCTGCTGCTTCACTTTCCTCTGGAGCCTCAGCACCTCCTCCACCTCCTCCTGGTCTCCTCTCAGCCTCCTTCTACTCCTCACCACCTCCTCTACCTCCGCATCCAGCTGCTGCCAAAAGAGGAGAGAAGAGGTTGAAGACGGATCTGGAGAAGTGAAGCCAGTGAAATGTTCCCTTGTGCCTCTGCTCCTCCTTTCCTATTGGCTCACACTGAAAAGGGGCGTGGCCTGGCGGAAGCGATGGGTGAGGGTGGCGGTCTGCAGCTCTGAGCCCAGGTCCACGCTGGTGCAGGAGTCCAGCAGCTCAGAGACGCTCCTCAGGTCCTGCAGCGCCTGGCCACACAGCACTACTCAGTACTAATACTCAGATACCTTCATGTACATTTACTCTGGACGCTGACCTTTAACAGTTTGTGTGATGTCACTTCCTGTTCCTTACAAAGCCGCTGCTCATCTACTTCCTGTTTTATTCTGTTGAGCCGCTCGATCGTCCACTGGACCACGGACGCCACGGCGTGCACGTCCAACGATCCTGAGGCCTGACACACACACGCTGTTTTTATTACATTCATGATGACATCATCAGATTACTTGTCAACCCCTGTGCTCCCTGGTTACCGTGGCCACCATCCGGACGAAGCTGTTTCCCACCTCCTGAACGGCGAGGAGCCTCCGCAGCGTCTCCTCCCGGCTCCTGCTCTCCTTCTGTGGTGGTGACCCATCAGCAGCCTCCTCTTCCTCCTCCACTCTCCTGCACACCTTCCTCCCTTCTTCCAGCTCCGCCTCCACCTAGAGAGCAGCAGAGCGTTACCACAGCACCGCCCCCTATGACCACGCCCAGACCCCACCCACCTGCTGCGCCGCCCTCAGGAACAGGACGTGCGTCCGCAGCAGCCGCAGGTTTGACCCAATCGTCCCGTTCACGCCCTGCAGCTGCGCCAGCGCCGCGTCAGCCCGGGCGGCGAGGGGGCCAGGCTGTGGCCCCGCCCCCGGACCGGTCTGCAGAGCTCGGACCCGGTCCAGGATCTGCTTCAGGTTCTCAGCATCCTGACATGCCGACTGGACAGGAAGTCAAACACACAGCTCACTGTGTGTGTGTGTGTGTGTGTGTGTGTGTGTGTGTGCGTGTGTGTGTGTGTGTGTGTGTGCGTGCGTGTGTGCGTGTGTGTGTGTACCTCAGCCTGGGTGTGCAGCTGCACGTGTGTGTTCAGAGCAGCTTCAGCCTCAGTCAGGCTCCACCCTGCTTCAGAGCTGTGAGACAACACACTGCTGCTGTGCTGCAGCCACACACACAGCTGCCACACACACACACACACACACACACACACACACACGTGTGTGTGTGTGTGTGCGTGTGTGTGTGCGTGTGTGTGTGTACCTCAGCCTGGGTGTGCAGCTGCACGTGTGTGTTCAGAGCAGCTTCAGCCTCAGTCAGGCTCCACCCTGCTTCAGAGCTGTGAGACAACACACTGCTGCTGTGCTGCAGCCACACACACAGCTGCCACACACACACACACACACACACACACACTGTGAGTGTGGACCAGTGTCTTTGTCCTTCAGCCTGAGACAGAGAGACGTCACCTTGTCCACCAGATGTTCACATGATGACAGTAGGTCTTGTGGCTGATTGGCCGGAGGCGCCTGGTGGGCGTGGCTGTTCTCTGCTTCCTGTCTGTTCGGCCGCTTGCTGAGTTCAGCCTGAAAGAACCAACATCAAAGTTCAGCCAACAACTGAACCAGAACCAGAGCGTCTGACTCAGGAGAACATGCTCACATCAGATCCAGACTCTGGCTCCTCTGATCTGGACCCAGGCCCAATGGTTCTGGTCTCCTCTGAACTGGACTCTGCCTGCAGGTCTTCGTCTTTGGTGCTCTTTGATCTGGATCCTGATTCTAACTTTCTGGTTCCCTCGAACTTGGATCCAGACTGACGGTCTGATCTGGATCCAGGGCTCAGCCCTAGTATGACTCCAGACCTCTGGTCTGTGCTGGACTCAGGCGTTGGACTTGATCTGGACCCAGTCTGAAGGTCTCTGGACTCTTCTGGGCTGGGAGGCAGATGCAGGTGAGTGCCCTCTGCTGGTGTGAGTTCAGACTCCAGGTTCTGGTCCAGGATGAGGGTCCAGTCCGGTGGACGGGTCAGTTCCGGTCTCAGCTCAGAGCCGGACCCTGGACTCTGGACCCGGTCCTCGGCCTGCTGCAGATGCAGCCTGACGGCCCAGTCCACCCGCCTCCTCCGGTCCTGCAGCCGCTCCACCAGCTGGCTGACTGCCTCACAGGCCCCGTCCCCCTCCTGCTGGAGGGGGGCGGTGCTCTGCAGCTGGTGGACTTTGTCCAGCAGGACGGAGCTGCTGTTTAAGACGCGCAGGGACTTGATTAGAACATCTGGAATCAGAAGACAACGACCGACCTGGGTCAAAGCAGAGGAGCCGCTGCTGAACCAGTTTCACACTGGTTTCAAACCAGTTACCTTTTCTCACAGAGTCGAATCGGAGCCGAACTTGGTCCGGTCTCATCAGGAGATTCTCGAGTTGGTTGATACTGACGTCAAACTACAGACAGAGACACAGAGACAGACAGAGGGGGACAGTTGTTGTTATTATTATTATTCATAACGGCTGTGATGGATGCTAACAGCTGTTAGCCTGCTAGCTGTCGTCAGTTAAAACAGCAGTGACACGTCGGAGACACGTGGGACAAGGGTCATCCTTCAGAGGACAGACGGCTCTCCACTGCAGCATGAGACGGGTCACAGGTCAAATTTCAAATGGTTTGTATTTATTTTTATTTTCTAGGTAGCTCTCTCTCTCTCTCTCTCACACACACACCTCTGCTAACATGGGGAAGGGGTTTCTAGAGGCAGCCAGCAGGGGGCAGGACTCTCACCTCCAGCGCTCGGCGGTAAAAGTCCGACGCCGTCATCAGCACCTCCTGCTGTCTGTGGAGCAGCTGGAGGAGCAGCGACCATCCCTCGCTCAGCGACGCCCCCAACGCCTCCTTCAGCTCCGCCTCCTCTTCCTCTGTCCTCTGCTCCGTCTGTAGACTCTTCATCACCAGTGACAGCGCTTCGCTCTCGTGTTTCTGGAGCAAACACAGACCCAGTCGTACGTGAATGCGCAGGTGCGGCGCCCCCTGCAGGCCCAACATCAGTGACGTCATCGATGACGCAACAGAAACACTGATCACCTGCAGTCTGTGGATCAGCTGCTGCTGCTCCTGGATCAGCTTCTGATTCTGCTCCTGGTTCCATCCGATCTCACAGAGGCCCGGCTGAGCCTGGACCAGCTGGAGGTGGACCCGAGCGCCACTCTGCACACGCACACACACAGCACAGTAGTGGTGTGAAGTGTGTGTCACGGGGTCAACACGGGTCAACACGTGTGTGCTGCCACATTCCTGAGGGTGATACTGTATCTGAGGCACGTTGACCAAAAAAGAAACCACGTGACACGTGTTCAGAGACACACACACACACACTAATCTTCCAATAAACATGAATCGAGTCAAGACAGACAATGTGTGAGGACAGACGGCGGCGATGGACAGTCTCACCCTGAGGACAGAGACGACCAGCTGTGATTGGCCGGTCTCAATGGCGATGGTGCTGATGGTGGTGAAAGAAGGAGCGAGCTTCATGTTGTCTTTCTGTCCTCCCTCCCGTCCCCTGTGTCTTCGGTCCACTGTCCCTCAGCTCCCTCCAGCAAAGCCAGTTTGAAACGTCACATGACTCCACCAGACGACGATGCTGAAGACAAATATGTTTAAAATATACATGCACTAAAGTTTACTAATACACAGACTACTGAGCTTGTCCTAGTTTCTGAAGAAGAAAACTTTACCTGAGTCGTGTCGGAGGAGAAACAGGAGGTTTGAGTCACAGCCTGGGGGAGGGGGGGGGGGGGGGGGTAAAAAAAGAATCAAACCAGGGAGCTCAGGGACACACACACACACACCTTTCTATATATATTCTGTGTCGAGTATGTGTATATATATACTCCACACTCTACATATATATATATATATATAGAGAGAGAGAGAGAGAGAGAGAGAGAGAGAGAGAGAGAGAGAGAGAGAGATCTTCACATGGATCGTTAGCTAACGGACAGACACTGGTCACGTGACGTCTCTCCCAGGACCAGGAGATGGAGACAAACCGACTCCTCAGGGAGCGACGCGTGCTGCGGCGGTGCCCCCTCAGGAAGAACCGAAGGCTGAGACGGCTTCAGTTTGTATAAACTTTATTGAACTTGACACTGAGCTGACCTCAGTGATCACGTGACCAGGAGCACCTCACACTGAGGCGTCATGGGAGACGCAGTATTACAAATAACAACAGAATACAAAAATACGATAAAACGCACACTAATGGAAAAGGCTGTTTCCATAGCAACTGAACAGATGACTGCATTACGACTGGCTCAGCGACATCCTCAGCTCCTCCTCCCTCAGGCTGCGGTCCAATCGCTGCGTCTCAGACTGCAGGACGGACGGGACGGGACAGTGCGTGACGACGGCTAGCGACTCGCTGAGGTCGTGTCTCAGGGACAGCAGCCGCTCACTGTTTCTGGACGAGCGCTGGATAAACTCCGCTCTCTGACGCTGATCCACAGCCAGTGAGAGGCGGAGCTGACTCACCTGAGGGGAGGAGTCTGTCAGCATCGCCATGACAACTCAGAACATCGGCAACTCTGCGCCTCTCACCTGCTCCTCCAGCTCCTTCACCCGACCCAGCAGACGCTCTTCTTCTGTGGTGTCCACCGGCTAAACACACACACACACACACACACACACACACACACACACACACACACACACATAGGGGTTAACACGCATACACATGCATGCATGCACGCACGTACGCGCGCACACACACACACACACCTGAGTCTCAGTCAGCTGTTGTCTCAGCGTCATTCTCTCATCCTCCACCTGAAACACACAAACACAATGTGTGTGTACCTGTCTCGGTGTGTGTGTGTGTGTGTGTGTGTACCTGTCTCAGTGTGTCTCTCAGGGTCCGTCTCTCTGTCTTCAGTCTGTCCTTGGTGTGTTCCAGGTGTGTGTTCTTCTTCTTCAGTCGGTTTCGTTCCAGCTCCAGTTCAGCAATGACACACTGGAGGACGACCAGTCTGTCCTGTCTGTCCCCCACAGCCTGTGGACACACACACAGTCACGTCCACAGGAAGGAGGACGGTGAGCCGTCCAGCTGGAGTCACTGACCTCCCCTGAGCTCTGCCCCTGTCTCCTGTCCTTGCAGCCAATCACAGCAGCCTCCTTCCTCTCCAGAGCCAATCGCACTCGGCCCTGCTCCTCCTCCAGCTCCTCTGTCCTCTGGGTGAGGGAGTGCACCTGCAGGAGGAGAAAACATCGTCAGGAGGAAGAGGAGCAGAGGCCCCTCTTTCATCGGAGGCGAGGCCCCACCTCATCTTCTCGGAGCCTCAGCAGCCTCATCACCACCACCTTCTCCTGGAGCAGAGATGTGATCTGCGCCTCCTGCTCCTCCTCCTGCGGGAAGGATCGGTCGTCTCCATAAATATCGGCTGTTTCCTCTCTAAGGGTTTATGGTTCAACACTCACCTCATCTTCTGTCCTCCTCCTCACTCGTCCCTCTCTCTCCTCCTCCTCCTGGCTCAGCTCAGTACTGCTCTCCTCCGCCTCGTCCTCCTGGATTTCTCCCATCTTTGCCCACTTCTCCTCCTCCACTCTGCTCCTCCACTTCTCAGCCTTCTCCTTGGCCCGAAGAGCCTCCTCCAGCTCTGCTGTTACGTCCCTCCTCCTCCTCTCCAGGACCTTGGTTCTAGCTCTCAGCTCCTCCACCTCCTCTCTGCCCGCCTTTAGGTTCTCCACCTCCTCTCTCTTGTCCCTCAGAGCGCTCCTCAGGCGCTCTCCCTCTGTGTGGCTCTCCTGTAAGACACAGCGAGGTTTAGCCTAGCTGAAACCCTGTGGTAGCAGGAGGTGCATCCTCCTGCAAGAGGCATCACACCTGCAGGAGCACTTTGAGTTTGGTCATCTCCTCCAGCGCCTCCCTAAGTCCCTCCTTCATCTGCTGCTTCTCCCGCTCCTTCTCCTTTGCCTCCTGCTGAGACAGCTCCGTGCTCCGACTCAGGTCACACATCTGAGGCAAAGAGAGGAGACATAAGTTCTCCTGCAGCACCTCCTTCAGGAGAATGACTCCTCTCCCTCAGAACTGTACCTGACTCTGCAGGGAGCTCAGGTTCTTCGTCATCAAATCCACGGTCTGCTGAACTCCTCTCAGCTCCTCCTGTGACTCCTCTCTCCTCCTCCGCTCCTTCTGCACCTGCTGTCGGAGAGCAGTCACCTCCTCCTCCGTCTTCTGCAGCTTCTCCATAGTCTCCTTCTTCTCTCCTTTTTCTCTTTTCATCTCCTCCATGCTCCTCATGAGCTCCTTCTGCACCCCCTTCTTCTCCCTCTCTTCTTCTTGAACCTCCTCTCTAAGATCAAGCACCCGCCTTTCTGTCCTCCTCAGCTCCTCCTGTGCCTCCTCCATCTTCCTCAACGTCTCTTTGGTTTCCTCATTCCTTCTTTGTTCCCTCTGCACCTCCTCCCTCAGAGCCACCGAGTCCTCCTCCATCCTCCTCAGTTTCTCCTCCAGCTCCACCTTCTCTCTCTGTGCTCCAGTTACCTCCTCTCTCTTTCTCCTCAGCTCCATCTGCAGCTCCTCTATCTGCCTCATCAGCTCCTCCTGTACCTCCTTCTTTTCCAGCTGTTCTTCCTGGGCCTCCTCTTTAAGTAAAGACACCTCCCTTTCACTCCTCCTCAGTTTCTCCTGCATCTCCTCTATCTGCCTCCACTTCTCAAGGGTCTCGTCCCTCCTTATCTGCTCCCCCTGGACCTCCTCCTTTGCATCCTCCTTCTCTTTTTGTTCTCTTTCCACCTCCTCCCTCAGAGCTGTCACCTCCCTCTCTCTCTTCCTCAGCTCCTCCTCTAGCTCTCTCACTCTGGCCCTCCCTCGCTCCTCCACCAGGAGGTGCTGCTCTCTTTTTTTCTCCATGAACCTCCCTTGCTCCTCTTTGGTCCTCCTCACTTCATCTTCAAGCTTCCTCTTTTCCTCTTCTTGACTTCTCAGCACCTCCCTCTGTCCCTCCATTTCTTTCAATGTCTCTGTAAGTTTATCCTCCAATCTCCTTTTCTCCTCCCTCACCCTCCGCAGCTCCTTGTCCCCGACCTCTCTCTCCTCCTGCACCCCCCTCAGTTTGTTCTCCATCCTCTTCTTCTCCTCCCTCTCAACCTCCTGCTTCTCCTCTACCTCCCTCACTTTCTCCTCAAGCCTCCTCTTCTCCTCGCTTTCTTGCTCCCACTCCTCCTCCAGCCCCCTCTTCTCCTCCTCTAACTCCATTAGCTTGATGTCCATCCTCCTCCTCCTTTCCTCTCTCTCTCTCCTCTCCTCCTCCCTCTCCTCCCTCACATGCTGGATCTCCTCCTCTCGTTCTTTGAGCAGACTCCCCATCTTGGTTGACTCCCTTGTGCTCACCTCGACCTTCTCTCTCCACTCCTTCAGCTCCTCCTCTAGCCTGCTATTTACCTCCTCCTCCTCTCTCACTCTCCTCCTCACTCCATCGGACTCGGCCTGCGCCTCCTGCAGCTGTTTCACCAGGAGGAAGATCCTGCCCTCTTTTTCCCCTCCCTCTCTTTTCTCCTCCTCCAGGAGATCCTGTGTTTCTCTCAGCAGGATCTCCAACTGCTCCTCCCTCTCCTGCATCAACTTCAGTTTCTCCTTCACCTCCTCCTGCTGCCTAGCCCCATCCTCCTCCTGCTCCTCCAACAGCCTCAGTCGCTCCTTAAGCTCCTCCACCTCCTCCTCCCTCTCTCTTACGGCATTCATCTGTCGCTCCAGGCTGCATTCCCTGCGCTGCACCTCCTCCTTCACCTCCTCATACTCCTCCTTAGCCACGTTCAGCCTCACCCTCAGGAGTTCCATCTCCCCCACGTTCTCCTCCAGCCTCCTCGACAGTCCTCCTACAGCTTCCTCCTTCTCCTCTCTCAGCCTCTCGTTCTTTTTTCTCTCCCTCTTCACCTCCTCCACTCTGCTCATCAGTTGCTCAGCAGCCCGCCTCCCCTCCTCCTCCACTTCCTCCACTCTCTTCCTCCATCTCTCCTCCTCCTCCCCTCTCTCCTCTTGCTCTCTCTCTAATCTCTCTATTCGGTCACAGAGGGCCTCAATCTCTCTCTCCTTCTGCCTCTCGTCCTCTCTCCTCCTCTCCTCCTTCTTCACCTCCTCCTCCTTCAGGTTCTCCCTCTCTCTCTCTGCCTGCTGTATTCTCTCCATCATTTGGCTCATTTGCACAGCTTTCTCCATCAACTCCTCGGTCAGTTTCTCCACCTCCCTCTGTCTCTCCTCCTTTTCCTCAGTCAGTCCCTCTTTGCGCCTCCTCAGGGCCTCCACCTCCCCATCCCTCAGTCCCAGGTCTTCGTTCAGAGCCTCCCTTTCTCTTTGCCAGGCAGCTCTCTCCTGCTTTCTCTCCTCTTCCTTCTCCCTTCTTGTTCTCCTCAGCTCCTCCACTTCCTCTGTCAGTGTCTGCATCTTCTCCTCCAGCACCTTCCTCTCCTCCTCGCTCCTTTTTCTCCTGGCTGTTGTGTCCTCCAGCTCCTCTCTCAGACACGCTAATTCTCCTTCAGAGGGAAAAGCGGGTTATACTCCTTCTCACACACACACACACACACACACACACACACACACACACACACACACACACACACACACACACACACACACACACACACACACACACACACACACACCCTGCAGTGTGAGCTTGGCCTCCTGGACGGTGCGGACATGTGTGGTCAGCTGACACCTGTCCACCTCCGACTGGGACAGGAGCTGCTGCTGCTGGAGAGACGCCGCCAGAGACCTGGGGGGGAGAGGCAGGTGAGAGAGAGACGGGAAGGGTGGTCCTAATGAGTTGGTGACCTGCATCAGCACCTGAGCTCCTGCAGCTCCTGCTCCTCCTGCTCTCTCCTCCTTTCCGTCACTCTCATCCGCTGCAGCTGCTCTTGCGCCTCCTTCAGCTCCGCACACAGCAGCGCGCACCTGGAGGACATCTGAGGAGCACACGCTTCATGCATCACGTGTGTGTGTACGGGTGGGGTCACATGATAGCTCCTCCTTCTCTACCTCCTCCTGCTGTTGTCCCTCCTTCTCTCTCTCCTCCAGCAGGGAGGCCAGCTCTCTGTTCTCCTCCCTCATTCTCTGCGTGTCCAGCCCTCTGTCTCTCAGCTGACGGACAAAGTTGGCCTGCACCTCGTGGTGAGCTCTGAGCAGGAGGAGGAGGTTCAGATCCAGGAGGACAGGACTGTCTCCATCACAGTGGGAACAGGCGCTCACCTGAGGCGGCTGACCTCTGACCTCAGAGCGCACAGCTCTTCATTCAGCTGCCGACTGTCCGACTCCAGGGCCGAGTTCAGGGCGGCCATCTTGTCCATGGCGTCACGTCCCTCCTCAACCTGCCGCTTCAACGAAGACTCAATAGAGGACAGACGCAGGACACGCCCCCTGGCCTGGGGGTGGGGGGTGGGTGGTTATCATCGGCGTTAAACTTCTTCATCTGAGATGTTAGTGAGGGACAGTGTGTATTCTGCACCTCCTGCAGGGCGTCTCTGGCGTCCGTTGCCTCCTCCTCCGCTCTCTGTCTATCCAGCTGCTCCCTCTCCAGCGCCCCCTGCAGGAGGCAGTAGGCACAGTAGGAGGAGCCGACCGGGGGGGGGGGGGGGCAACAGTGGGGGGGGGGGGGGGGGGGGGGGGGGGGGGGGGGGGGGGGGGCAACAGTGGGGAGAGTTTGTATTTTTACCTTCAGAGTGTGAACCTCCAGCCGCTGCAGGGAGTCTCTCTCTGTCTGCTGGACGCTATCCAACAGCTCCGTCTCCACCCTGAAGGAGGTGCACAGGAGGTCAGCAGGAGCTCAGCAGGAGGAGTAACTCCCGTCCCAGAGTAAAGTACCGTCTCTGTGTTTCTGTCTCCAGGCGTCTGCTCCGCTCCTCCTGTCTCTCTCTCTCAGTCCTCAGCCTGTCGTTCTCCTTCCTCACCTCCTCCCCGCTCCTCTGCACCTCCTCCACCCGCAGACGCAGTGACGACAACTCCTCGCGCTGCCTGCCACGTGCACGAGAGAGAAGACGCTGCTCAGGATCAAATGTCCCAACCCGACCAACCTGGTGTGTGTGTGTGCGCACCTGCTCAGTGTGTCCAGAGTGTGTGTGAGCTCCAGCTGAGTTTGTCTGGTGTGTGTCTGGAGCTGCTGGTTGTCGTCCTCCAGCCGTTTCAGGCCGAGCTGCAGGGATGTGTTTTCCTCACTGAGCCGCTGCAGAGAGAGCTCCGCCCCCTGACACACACACACATTTAACAACAGCCCTGTGACCTCTGACCTGCAGCAGAAACTCCTCCTCCCTGTGACTGACCTGCAGCTCCTGGTGTCTCTGCTGGAGGACGCTCTCTGTGTGGGACAGGACAGACAACAGGGAGGACAGGTCCAGACTGACGACGCTGTCCGAGGACACGCCCACAGGACGGCTGCAGCTGCTCAGGACCCTGGACTGAAGACACAGCACTGATGATGTCACTGATGATGTCACAGGTCAGCGTGCCCCCCGCTCTGACTCACCAGGCTGACAATAGCCCGACTGACCGACTGCAGACTCCTCCCCGCCTCCCTGTGCCGCTCCACCTCCCTCTCACTCTCCTCCCTCAGACCCTGCTCCTCCTGCAGTGAGCGAGAGAGCTCCACAATCCTAACAGCAGGAGAGGGAGGGAGGTTACACTGTCAGCTGACGCTCAGCAGACTGATGGAGGTGTCGCTCATTACCGCTCCTTCAGCTGTGACACCTCAGGATCCTCCTTCTGCTCCAGCTCCGCCAGCATGAACGTTCCCAGAGATAAGGAGGAGCCGAGAGGAGGCTCAAAGGCAGAGGAGTCTGGCTGAGGGCGGAGCAGAGTGGAGGAGAGGTCAGGGGGAGGCAGGGAGGAGGAGGGGCTGACATGAGGAGCACTGAGTCTGAGGGCGGAGGAGACAGAGTCACAGCTGGACAGAAGAGACGACGACAGACGAGAAAACTCCGACCTCAGCTGCCACATGTCCCTGGACAGACACATGTCATCGATCAGCACGACGCCTGTCAATCAACACGTCACCTGTCAATCACCACAGGGCGCCGCTCACCTGTCAGCTGCAGTTTTGACAGAGTGACAGACTCGTCTCAGAGAAACCACAGACCTCCACACAGACAGCAGCTGAGCCTGATGACGACCCGCTCCACCTGACGCACACTACACACACACACAAACACACGCACAAACGCGTGTTAAAGGCACAGTTGTACTTATTATCCATCACAAATCAACCAGATGCGTAGAAACACACCTTCCTCTCTCTCAGCCAATCAGACTCTCTTTGCTCCACCTCTTGCACAGCTTTCGACCAATCAGCTGTCAGCTTCTGGAGGTCCTGCCTCAGGGCCCGGTTGGCTTGCTCTGATTGGCCGACTTGCTCTCGCAAGAGAGCGTTGGTCTCCACCAGACCAACTGACCTGGACGGACACACACACACACAGTGAGACCACAGACTGCACAAAAAGATTAGGAGGCTGAATCTCACACACCTCTGCTGCTCCTCCTCCAGCCTGATGAGGGCGCTCTCCAGAGAGTCGCTGAGTTCATCTCTGATCCTCTGCTGCACAACAAACACAACATGGAACACCACGTGACTCTGTGTGTGTGTGTGTGTGTGTGTGTGTGTGTGTGTGTGTGTGTGTGTGTGAGACCTCAGTGTCGATGACTTGTGTGTGTTGATGCTGCAGCTGCAGGTCCAGACACTGACACCGCTCCCTGTACTCCACCACCTGAGACACACACGAGTGTTAGTACCCTGCAGTAACACTCTGAGGTCACATTACTTGTACTACAGGCTGTTAGTACCTTGTTCTGCAGTAACACTCTGAGGTCACATTACTTGTACTACAGGCTGTTAGTACCTTGTTCTGCAGTAACACTCTGAGGTCACAGTACTTGTACTACAGGCTGTTAGTACCTTGTTCTGCAGGCGGTGGATGAGCAGGGCCTGTCTGGCCTCCCTCTCTCTCCCTTCCCTCACCCGCCTCCTCCACTCCCTCTGCTCCTCCTCCATGTGCACAGAGCGGGCGTCTGAGGGCGACACTGCCTGACACAGCTGGAGAGAGAGGGGGGGAGATGTAGGGCTCTGATGCATCTCATGAACACATGACCACCACCTCCTCCTCCTCCTCCTCCTCCTACCCTGTCGTTCAGGGCTCTGCTCCTCGCCTCCAGCTCCTCCTTCTCGGCCTGACTCTCCGCCAGCTTCTCCTGCAGACGACACACTTCCCACTGGAGCTCCGCCCTCTCCTGCTGCTCCATGGCAGGTGATCAGGCTCAAGTGCAAACCCGTCACCATGGAAACGCCACCTCTGGAAACATCAGTTTCATAAAGTTTTAACTAAACTTTTGTGTCGTGTGTCTGTGACCCCTGACCCCTGGCGAGGGTTAGGGTTAGCAGTCAACCGGCGTCAACGGCTCCAGCATTACAGACCTGTTAGCCTGTTAGCATGCTAACAGCGGAAACTGACGCGAGCAAACTTTTTACATGCGTTTAAAGCGCGAACTCTGACGTCACCGCCAGGGACGACGACGTAGAAAGCGTTGAAACTCGCTGTTCGATCCGTGCACTCGTTGACACCAAGACACCGGAGACCGATCACAACAACCGGGACCCGTCCCCTTTGACCCGGAGACACAGATAACTTCCGGTTTAAATCCGCACAGCGACATCTGCCGGTGGGAGGAGCTAAATGCTAATTCTACAGAGAATTAAATATTCAAAAATAAATAAACTCTAATAAAATGAGCCCAAACATTTTACTACTCAGTGTAAAAGATCAATTGAACTTTACTGACAGCAGGTAGAAAATATTAAGCACGAAAAAAACAATACAGACAGTCGTAAAGAAATATAAAATACAGGCTGATTTGAGTTCAGGCTTGATGCTGATGTCACTGAAGCAGGCGGCGACCTGAGGCCCAGGTGATTGCGTCCGACCCCGCAGACACAACATCATTCACCCATTTCTAAATAAACGCTGAACTACATCAGCTGCTGTCGGCTCTGACCCGCAGGACCCGGACCAGACGGCAGGTCCAAACCAGGCATGTGTGGTCCTTCATCGGGTTTATTCGTCTTCCTTTGCTGTTCGCGTCAGCTGAGCTTAACGAGACTTGAGGTTTTCAGTGCAACATAAATAAATCAAATATATTGTCATTGTGGATGATTTTCAGTTTGAGAAGGGTAAGAGGTCAGAGGTCAGGATGAGCCCAGCTGCTGGTTGTCTGGGTCAAAGGTCAGAGTCACTCAGTACGTCCTCAGCCTGAACACCTTGCTGAGCCTGGAGGTGGCGCTGGAGTAGACCAGGAAGGAGCCTTCGCTGGTGCTGAAGTGCTCCCAGTCCCTGCAGCCGAAGGTGGGCAGGTTGTGGACCGGGACGAAGCCCTCGTAGCCCTGCCACCTGTCGGCCCAGCACACGGTCAGAACCCAAAAGACTCCACCCACACATCAGCCCCAACAGGAAGTACCGACCTGTACACGACGCTGTTCAGGGAGTGGGAGTGGCCATCGTAGGAGTTGGCCACCACCAGGAACTTCTCATCTCCGACAGTGAAGAACTCCCAGTCGACCGCACTGAGCACGACAACAACAACAACATCACGTGAACAGGCTGGTCATCAGTGGGCGGGACGTACAGGCTGGTCATCAGTGGGCGGGGTGAACGGGTCACCTGTGCGTCAGGATGTCCTGGAAGCGGATGAAGGTGTGGGTCAGCGCACTGAGCTCGTACACGGTGGAGTTGATGCTGTACGGACCGCGACCCCGGGCAGAAATCTTCTGACTGTTGGCGACCGCGAGAAAGAACCGCCCATCGATCTGAAACGTCTCCCAGTCAGTGGCGCCCACCGTCTGGAGGAGGAGTCAGCTGGTGAATTCACGCCGAAAACCCTTAAGCTTCATTCATGAGGTGTAGTGTCTCCTGCGGCCTGTGGGGGCGCCAGTGCTCCATGCAGCTCGTCCCCTGACAGACGAGTCCAAACAGCTGTCTGCAGCTGGAAACCCCCTCACACACACACACACACACACACACACACACACACTCCTTTGGTTTCCTGCTCCTTAATTGGAGGGGTGTGTTCCTTTTAATCAGAGCTTCACAGAAGATAAAAAACATAAATGTGATTTGATGGATCTTCTTTCATGTCAAAGTCTCCTTCATGTCTCAGGACGTCCTGCGTCCAGGGTTAGAGACACGGAGTCTGAAAGCAAATCTCAACAAAGGAGACGAGACCATGACACTGACCGGGATGTCCTGGAAGGTCTGGAAGCGTCCGTCCAGCCACACGTACACCATGGAGCTGATGCTTGTGGTCTGGCCGTCGAAGGTGTTGGCGACCACCAGGAAGTGGTACGGTCCAACGGTGAAGAACTCCCAGTCGTAGGCTCCGGACGTGGACAGAGTCTGGTAAACCTCAAACAGCTAAAGAGACAGTGACAAGAGAGGACAGGACAGAGACAGAGGGGACAGGTTGTCTGGTCTGTGGGGGCGTGGTTACCTGGGTGTTGGGGCTCCACCTGTAGATCACGCTCTGGATGTTGTGGTTGGAGTCTCTGGCTGAGGACACACAGCATTTCTTTGATCAGCTTCAGGACTCAAAGGGTCAGGAAATCCTGTCCGTCTCCGTCTACCTCGTCTGTGATTGGCCACGACTAGAAAGCTGTGATTGAGGATTTTAAAGGCCTCCCAGTCCAGAGCGCCGTGAGTCTCCAGAGTCTGGTAATGGAGGAAACGCCGCTGCCGCCCACTCCAGCGGTAGATGACAGACAGCTCAGGCTCCGCCTCCCTGGAGTTCGCCACCACCAGAAAAATCTGAAGCGCGACGAACAGGAAGTTTACAGAGTACGAACCAATGAGAGGCCTGAAAACAGCCACAGAAGGCGGAGCGTCACCTGCTCATCGACAGTAAAGTGTCTCCAGGCCCGCGCCTCCTGCGTGCTCATGTTCTGGTGGAGCTGGAACGACCCGTTTCTCCATCGGTACAAGCTGGACCCGGACAGAGAGTCCCTACGGGAGGAGGTGCGAGGGTTACCACAGACACGCAGAGGAGCCGGGGGGTGGGGCTGGGAGGCGTGTGGGTACCTGTTGGCTGCAGCCATGAACAGGCCTTCGGACGGGATGGAGAACAGCTCCACATCGAAGGTCTCGGAGGATGTGTAGAGGTCCTGGTAGTCCTCGAGGTAATCCAGACGCTCTGGGCCTGCAGACCACAGGGCGGTTAAAAAGACTCCGCCCCCCTCACTGAGCCGCCCTCGTCTCTGTGGACTCACTCGGCAGCAGCGTCCTCCAGGTGAGGCCGTCGCAGACGAACAGACCCGCCCTCTGAGCGTTCAGCCACAGCCGTCCTCGCTCTGCCCCCGAACACACAGGACGATTTCCCAGAGTCACCGTGGCCTCCGGCCCTGGAGGACAGAGACAGAGACACGTGTCAGAGCTGAGGCTCACCTGTCCACCTGTCCCCTGGAAGTGAAAGGTGGGTGTGACAGGAGTGGACTGAAGTACAAGTAACACAACCAGTACAGTACAGGTACTTGAAAGTACTGTTACTTCACTGAGGGAAAGTCCCTGTCCTGTGAGGGACACAGCTGTAATTGGAGGACAAATGAGGACAGCACACAGACGGATGAGACACACACACACACACAAGGAGAGGAGGAGGAGGAGCGCGAGAACATCTAGAACTGACTCAAGTCTTCATGCTAAGCTACGCTAAGCTAAGATAAATCCTGAAATTACCTCTGTTGTCATAGCAACACACGTCAAACACTGGGGGAGTCCCAGACACACACACACACACAGAAACATAAAACCCAAGGTGAAGACCTGTCAATCACCAGCAGAAGAAGAAAGCAGCTCCAGTTACTGAACCCATCACAGCTGGCTGTGTGCACACACACACACACACACACACACACACACACCCTCACCGTGCGGGTAGCCTTGATGGCTGGGCTGCAAAGGGGGGGGGGACTGGAGGACCTGAGGGACAGACAGCTCTGCCACACTGTGGCCTGAAGGGGGACACAGTGTGGGCGTGGCGTCGGCGCCCGGCAGGAGAACCAGCTGACGCAGGAGACCCTGGACGGACGGTGAGGCAGGTCAGGGAAGCCGGCGTGAGGACCCTGAAGTCCTGATGGAAGACTCACCAAGAAACGTCCCCTCCGCCGTCTCCTGCTGCCGACAAAGAACCGGCCGCCTCGGGTGCTCAGGGCGCTGGGAAATGCCCGCACCTGTTCGCTGGGAGACAGGAAACCAGTTCACGCACCAGTATGACCCTAACGGCTGGATCCAGAACCAGAGAGTAACCCCACCCTGAGCCAGGTGGACCAGTCAGGGCCAGGAACTGACCCTGGACAGGTTCACAGCATCTGAACTGGTCTGAACCGGTCTGACTCACAGTTCCAGAGGTGGCCCACAGTCCACGGTCAGCGTGGCGTACGGCCCTGTGACGGCCAGCGCCAAGGTGTGCCAGCGGTTATCGTCCAGCCCCACATCTTCAAAGGTCAGTCGCCCCCGCCCACCAGCAGCAGAGGACGCGGTCACAAAGTGGAGGCGGTTCCGAGAGACAGCCACGCCCAGCAGCAGCCGATCGGAGTGCGGCTCCACCACCGACAGGACGAACTCGCTCCTCTGGGGACACAGAGACGCAGTGAGGACAGAGGCGAGCCACACCGGCTGGACTCGGGTCGGCTGCGTCACCTTCTGCTTCAGCTTTGGGCTCTTGAGGGTGGTAACCAACGAGAATTCGGCAGGGAAGGCGTCACAGTGGGTGAAGATCTGCGAGGCGGGAAAACTCAGCGCTGCCGCCGGGGCAGCGGCCAATCGGAGGCCTTGGAACCCTTTGGACCGAACCACCTGCACCTGAGGGGTCAAATGTTGTTTATCTCGGGGTCCATCCATCACCCCCCCCACACCACCTGTGTCTTACCTGTGTGGGTGGGGCTTGACCTGGGCGTGGCAGAGCTCTGGCCAGCAGGTCGAGAGGCAGCAGGTCTGAGGACAAATGAAGTGGAGGAGGAAAAGTCAAAGGGTCAGGCTTAGGGTCAGGGTCAGGACGGCAAATGAAGCAGCCGGAGTCGATGCACAGAAAGGTTTGTTTGTTCACTGAGGTCAGCGACAGGCTTCAGCTGGAATTCCCCTTTAAGGCGCTTGGAGGCTGCGTGTGTGTGTGTGTGTGTGTGTTCTGTGGCAACAGCAGGATCACTGAGGATGAATGGAGGGAGGGGACGACACGGACACAAACACAGCTCGTATTTCAAAGACATTAAAAACACAAAGCAGCAGAAACGTTTGAAACTCAGCGGATCAGTCCCAGCAGGGGGCGCTCGCCACAGCCACTTACAGCATCTTAGCTTAAGGTTAGTGGTTAGCCTCAAGGTTAGCTTCTTGATTGCGATGCCAGTTGATTGGACGTGTGAATCGACTCGGGTCAGCGCGGCGCTTTCAGCTAACGACTACCGTCTCAGTGCTAAGCTAACATCAGTGTTAATGTCCCAAGAGGACGTGGGAACGAGACTGGATGGTTGTCCCCTCATACCTGTGCAGGCTCTCCAGCTCTGGACTCCAGCGGCGAGCAGCACCCAGGTGAGCAGCAGCGTCAACATCACGCCTGTTCGCCGTCAACAGAGGGAGCGCGTCCTCACAGGGCTGGAACTGGACCTGCCATCGTCTTCATGTCACACTGAGGACGCCTGAGGACACTGGACCTTTCTTCTTCTCTGAAAAAAGAGCAGATAAGACAGCAGCTGTCGTGGGACGGTCGTGGCTCAGGGGACAGAGTCCGTCTCATGCTGCTGCTGAAGGTTCCAGCTTTAAAAATAAATGTACCTTCACAAACAATGTAAATATAAAACACATCATTTAAATAAACCGATCACCACGAACGACTTGTTCAAACCCGAGGTCACTTCCTGTCTGTCTCAGCTCCTCTGAGACAGTTTACCTGCGGCCTGAACTATAAAGGACTGGGAGGAGCTGGAGAGAGAGAGGGAGGGAGAGAAGGAAGGAGAGAGGGGGGGAGAGAGAGAGAGGTGCTGCAGAACAGGTCATGGAGCTCCTCCTCCATGTTAGCAGCTGGGACAGGAGCATTAAAGTCTCTGATGTTTTGGATCATTCGTCATCAATGAGATGTCATGATTGACAGCTGACACTGTGTGGCTTTGTGGGCGGGGCCACAGCACCTGAGACGTCTGTATTTATTGATTTCGTCTTGTGCTGAAGCCTCAGAGGTTGAACCGTGCTCTGACGTCTGTGGATGTTTAAACACCGTGTTCGCACTGCGCCTTTGATGATCTGAGACATGAAAGGACGAGGATCAGAGGACAGATACAGAGATGAACCGCTGCCTGATCTCAGCGGAGGAATTCCCCCGGTGGGGCGCAGCTGACCCGCCCACATCGTGACATCACACAGCCTGAATGCACCTGTGGAGGGAGTACTCAGGTACTATACCCAGGGAAAGTATCAGAGAACTGTTACTGATGCCTCCTGTAAGTACTGGTCCACCTTCCTCCACCAGCTGAAACCACGAGCACAGAGATCAAACGGTGTGTGTGTGTGTCTGCGCAGCTTCAGGCTGGGACACGACACACTCTGATGAGGAGATAACCCTCATGAGAAGAGAAACATCCAGACACAGATAACAAGTGTTTCTGAAGGAAGTGAAGCAGACTCACACACTTCCTGCTGCGGCCCACAGGTGTGTGTGTGTGTGTGTGTGTGTGTGTGTGTTCAGCAGCTGCAACCCCCCATGTTTTTATATTGGTTTCCTGATTTTCCACCTTTCGTGTTTACACACATACCTCGGAGCGGCTCCGCACGTTTATCTCGGTACGATCTTTATTGACAAACCGTGGCCCCGCGCCCTGTCATAGCAGCTCATGTGGCGTAACCACAGAGCAGCTAATGACAGCGTTAGCGGCTAATGCTTGTCTGCCTCTCGTCTGTTCAGGTTCAGACATGATCTCAGCCGCGCGTGTGTTACAATACCCATGATGCTCTGTTACTGCGCCAGCCTCCAGAGGGCGAGCCACATATTTGGCTTCACCGTCAGGTTCTGTCCCGTCGTCCATCTCCACCTCCGTGTTAATGTGTTTTGGTTTGCCAATGAAGGTGAAGACACTCGTCTGTTTCTCTTCCCTCGTTTATTCAAACTTTTTCAATCAACAAATTAAAACGAACGACCCGTCCCGTCTGCAGCGGCAGAGGACGAGACGCCGTCTAGAAGCAGCAGGAGGAAATACTCTCAGGGACCTCGGGGGCGGAGCTAAAGTGCGTCACGTCACAGCAAACTCTTCAGAATAAAGTTCAGACCCTTCTTACACGATTCGCTCAAACTTCACTTCCTGTTTTAAAACATGAACCTTTTAATTTGATAGTTTGAAAGGTCGTCTACCCGGGAAGGTTTTTTTTCCCATTTGCCTAAATTTTACAAAATAAATTAAATGAAAGTTTGATCCAGATGTTCTGAAACGCTCTGTCACGACCAGTGTGAAGGAGCGGACATGTGACGTGTGTCAGCAGGAAGTAGATTGATACAGGAAATCTGTCCAACAAGGAGCTCGGCACCTGCAGAGGGCGCCGCTGAGCTCAGTTCACCTGGATCAAACGTCTGGATCAGCATCTGCAGCAGCTGCAGAAGGGGGAGAGGCCAGGTCCTCCAGGGGGTGGTGACACAAGACGCATCTGGTACTTTTGCATATTTGTGATGCTGAGATGGACACGCCCGTCACGTCCGCCGCCATCGAACATCCAATCAGCAGCACTCTGTGTGTCTCCATGGCAATAAGGAGGCGTGGTTACCAGAAGCGGGGAAGGAAAAACATTTACAAACACAGAGTACTCGGCTCAAGGTGATGACTTCACTGCTGCAGGGCGATGACCTCGTCTCTAAAGGCCCAGCGACTTGCGCACGATTTTCTGGGCGAGTTTGTAAAACTGCTCTCTGTCCTCGCGCCACATTTTAGAGGCGTCAACATTCGCTCCACTTTCATCGTTCGGCTCTGAAGAAGAGGAAGAAGAGGAGGAGGAGGAAGTAAAAGAGGACTTTTAGCATCAGTTGCTAAGTGCAAACACTTTAATGCTTCGCTTACAAACCATGTGGGCCGGCGGGTTGATCATGTGACCGTCATTTGACGTACCTGCCAACATGCTGACGACTGACAGTAAGATCTTCTCCACGCTCTGGACCGGGCTCCACCTCTCGGCGCTGCTCTCGTAGCCCATGGGGTCGTCTCCTGGAGCGTGAAGGATGGAGATGCAGACGCGCCCGTCGGGGTAGACTGGAAGAGGAAGACGACGTTTTAATTGGTGACCTCACTGACCTCTGGGCCCGCCCCCTGGTGGCTGACCGCAGTGAGGCCGGCGTTCTCCATGTTAGCAGACAGGACTCCGCCTGTTTGTTTTTGTTCTGAGTGCTTCAGGTGGAACAGTTCACGTGCACGCTGCTGATGAAGATGATGACAGGTCAGCGGCGAGGCAGCCGTCCTTTAATCAGCCCAGAGCGTGTTCAGACACTGTGACATCACAGTGCTAATGACAGCATGCTATCAACTCGCTGGCGGCGTGTTGCGACAGGTGAGAACAGCGGCTGAAGGACCAGACTCCACGTCACATGAGCCGGGTCACATGGTCTGATCAAACGGCGAACTTACTGTTGGGGTGGAACATGTCGCAGGTGAATCGCATCTTCGGAGGACTGAGCGGATAATCCGAGGGGAAACTGAGCACGGCAGGAAACACGCCGCCTTCGAAACACGTGTCCTGAGGACCCCTGATACACGCACACACACACAGTCAACACTGACATCTGCTGGTCACTCTGAGTGTGTGTGTGTGTGTGTGTGCGCGTGCACTCACATGATGAGGGCCTCCCACTCAAAGAAGTTCTCTTCATTGGCTGGACCTGCAGGAGGAAGAACACAGTTCACTGCTCCCACTTCCTGTTTACCATGGGTCACGTGTGTGACGTCACCACTGAGACAGGAAGGAAACGGCAGTGCTCACAGCTGACAGATGAGCTCACCTGCAACGATCCCCTCAGGCGGATTCAGGGTCAGCTCTGAAACACAAACACACACGTTAGACTCACCTGACCTCTGACCCCCTGAGACCAGATCACACGGGGTCATCCCTCACACCAGAGGAAACCAATGCCTTCCTACGATTCTTTGCAGCAGTCGACGCAACCTTGTGGTTGCACCTGGCCACGCCCACTGAAATATGAAGCTCTGCCGCTGCATTCTAACATCTGTCAACATCAAGTGACTGAACGATGGCCCCGCCCCTCTGATCAACAACCTCACGTTTAACCACCCGTAAACTTCATCTTGTTTACGACAGCTGCTGATCGTGATCTTCTGTTTCACGGAGCTGTCACGTGATGTTTGTTTCTGCCGTCACCTGAGACCCTTCGTGCAAACACGGGTTCATCATTAACTTCCGGCTGCAGCGGCTCATGTTCTACAGTTTGTTTGCCTGTTAGCTTAGCAGTTAGCCTATCAGCTGACGTCAGGTTTGGCCCCGCAGCCTCCGGGCCCAGAGGCTCGACTCACTCACGCTTATACTCCGCCATGAGTCTCTTCAGCGCGGTCCCGGCCATCGCGTCTCACCGGAGGCTCCGAGAGAGGAGGAAACAGGCCGAGCTGCACCGCGTCGCTTCCGCCCGGACCGCTTCTTCATGCGGCTGCGGCGGAAGTTGTGCGCGGGTGCCGCCCCCTGCCGCCCCCTGCCGGCCCGGGGAGCACCAACAGCAGCGCTCATCGAACAGTGTTTATTGTCATGACTCAGGCTGAGCTTTCAAAGGCAGCAGGACACGAAACACAAAGTAAAGAGAATAAACATAAGGCTGAGTAAGTGTGTGTTTCAGATGGTTGATGATCAACACTTTCATAGGAAGGGTTCAGTCATAATATATAGATTTACATATATTCATACTTGTACATTTACAGTTACAGTGTACAGTAATGTGTGTGTGTCCACGTGTGGCCCATGGTTCTGTCATACATGATGTCACCTGCAGGGACTCTGACGCTGGTAGTAGTATAGTATTACAGTACCTGAAGGAGTCAACACACTGACGGCACCTGGTTAAATTCTCAGCTCTTTGTTTACACATGAAACTGATGAAGTTTATTAAATATTAACATGTTGCTGTAACCATGGAAACGTTCATTCAGACACATGGAGCTCACAGCTGATCTCAGGTCAGCTGACCCTCAGCAGCCTCTTCAGGTGCGTGAGGATCTCCTTCAGCTTCAGGCCATAAACCAGCGGGTTACACACAGTGGGAACAACTGCCACGAGCACGGAGGTGGCGATGGAGGCCGCGGGCGCGCTCCCGCCGAACACTTGGCGCTGCAGCAGCTCCACCGCGGCGCTCAGCGAGTAGTTAACGAAGACGAGCAGCTGCGGCGCGCACGTTGTCAGCGCCTTGCTGTTGATCGTGCGCGAGCCGCGCAGACAGATATACAGGATCCGGCCGTAAGTGACGACCACGAACGTGACGGGAGCGAGCACGGTGGCGGTGGAGCACACGAGGCCGTACACCTGCAGCAGCAGCGCGGCCCCGCCGCCGCAGCTCAGGCCCACGAAGCCGTACACATCGCAGTAGAGTCTGCGCAGCCGCGTGCGGCAGAGCGGCAGGCGCGTCGTCTGCAGCGCCGCGCCGCCCACCAGAGCGGCAGGGAGCAGGAAGCACAGCAGCAGCAGCGCCGCCAGCGCGGTGCGTGTCATGAGCGCGGCGTAGCGCAGCGGGCGGCACACGGACAGGTAGCGGTCCAGAGACATGGCGGCCAGCAGCATGAAGCTGGACGAGCCCAGGAAGCCCACCGCGAAGGCCTGGCTCACGCACGCAGGCCGCGGCACATCCACCCGCCGCAGTCCCGATGCCAGGTCCGACAGCAGCCGCGGATACACGGCCGCGCTGCCTACCAGCGAGTTCAGCAGCACCGCGGCCACGAGCACGAACATGGGCCTGTGGAGGCTGCGCTGCGAGCAGATGACGTAAATGACGAGCGCGTCCGCGACCAGCACGAACACGTATAGCGCGAGGAAGACGCAGAAGAAGACCCAGCGGTGCTCGGACAGCTGCGCGAGACCGTCCAGCGTCACAGAGCTGGCGTTCAACGTCATGGTGGAGTGCGGAGTGACGTCAGAGTGTTCGACAAGGAGCAACAGACACGCCACGGGACACGCGTGTTCTTCATGTGTGGAGGTTCCTGTGTTCGCTGCTGCTTTTATCTCCCGGTTCATCCTCAGAGGAGCTCATTAAGCCCAGTGTCAATCATCTCCTCACGAGAACACATGATGACGGGTTACCATGGCGACCCGCTGACATCACACAAGTCACAGCTGATGTTGTCGTCCATCTTTATAGGAACCAGACTCATGACGGGGTCGAATTATTTCATACGTGATTCTGCCAGAAATATTTATTCTCCCACTGTTAGCATGTAAGCTAACTCGTCATTCAATCCATCACTGGGTCACAGGGGAGAACATGCTAACGCCACTGCTGGCTTGGCCCGGGAATTGAACCCAGGACCTTGTTCTTGTGAGGCAGCATGAAGCTAACTCTGCACTGAGCCACAGGTGCCAGGGGTCAGAGGTCACAGGCATGATGAACAACATGTTTGTCCTGAGACCGTGTGGACGCTAACGAGCTGCTCGGCTTAATGAGCTGATCTCAGGTGACCTCATTAAACAAGTGACCAGCTGCTTCACCTGTTTACACACACACACACACAGTTTGTTTGGTGATAAAAATTTATTTGGTATCTGTGAGTTCTCGTACATGTCGTCTGCTGTTCAACAAACTATAAAAATCTACATACATCTGACACAGGATCAGTCGCAGTGTGTGTGTGTGTGTGTGTGTGTGTGTGGGTGGGGGGGGGGGGGGGGGGGGGGGGGGGGGGGGTGTGACAAGTGCCGAATGTTCAACAAGACAAAAGATAATAGAATAATTATAAATCTGTGCATTAAATAAGTCTAAAAATAAAAACAAATCTTCCATCACACACACAGGAGGCCCAGGCATTTTAAACACATGATCACACACAAACACACACATGTGGTGTTTCAACACGCTTCTTTGGCTTTAGGTTGAAAACTTAATCAACCCCAAAAGATCTGAAATAAATGGATCGAAGCACAAACTGCTGGAATGTGAGAAAACATTGAAAGATACAACATGACGCACACACATGCTCACACCCGTCTGTGTCTGTCCAACACGCAGAGGATGAGGTCGGCCCCGAACCGCACAACTGATGATGATGTCACAATTTTTAAGTGTTTCTAAACTGTTACAGCAGATGTGCTGCTAGCTGTTAGCTGCTAGCTGCTGGCCGCTTCGGGTTCAGGTAAAAACAGAAAGAGACGATTCAGCTGAAAACGTTAACACCAGCAGCTGAGCCCTGTCCAGGCTGGAGGAAGCCTGTCCGTCCTTGCCACCGCTCCTCTTCCTCACCTGCACTCGCTGTCACCATGGCGACCGGTTGTAATGTTTTCAGTCCCGCGTTTGACGTCGTTCTTTCCTGTTCGTCAGCGCCCGGAGAAACAGCTGACGAGGAAATCGCTGCGTGAACGGGAGTGAATGTGAGGGGGCGGGGTTTGTTCAGGTCTCAGGTGGGTGGAGTCAAACTGTGACACTGAAGAAAACTCAGTTCTGTCAGTAAATGTCTCCAGAGCGACTGTCCACGAGAGGGTGTGGTCTGAATCACTCACTCACCGTTTCCCACAATGCATCAGGAAATGTGCTGCGTGAAATAAATCTTTAAAGTTTACTGGTGTGTTCTCTCTCTACAGAAGACGTAGTTGTTGTGACATATATACGACGAAGGCGTGAACAGTGAGTGACCACAGTGAAAATCCCGCCCCCTCCTGCTCCTCCAATCACAACCTGTCATTTGCTTAGGTCTGTCAGGCTGTTGAGCTCCGCCTCCTCTTCCTGTGGGAGTTAAGACGTCACTCCTCCTCTTCCTCCTCCTCCTCCTCCTCCCCCGCCATCACCTCCACCAGTAGTTCGGCGGTGCAGGTCGCCTCCCCCAAACTGTTCACCGCCTTCACCATGTACTTGGCGTCGTCGTCACCCGACACCTGCAGGTCAGCAGAGCAGTGAGGCTGTGACATCACAACGCTTCAGGAAACACCAGAGCTGAGTCATGTGACCTCTGACCTCCGAAATGACCAGACTGCAGTTCCCGTCCTCATCGTAGTCGATCTGGAAGTGCCGGGTCTCTTTGATGGGCTGCTCGTCTTTGTACCACACCACCTCGGGATCAGGGAACCCTGGAGACACAGAGGACGAGACGTTCAGCCTGAGGGCGTGCTGAGTGGGTTCTAATCCTGTTCTTCCTAAGAACCAGTCTGACGGAGCATGTCACTGCATCAGCAGCCGTCACGATAACCCCGCCCCCCACCCCCTGCCGAGCTCCGGTGTTTAACGCCTGGCGGAAACAGGAAGTGGCTCTAGGCACCGCACTAGGCACTAGCAGCCGCTGGGTGGAGACGCCCTGTGAGAGACGTCTGCCTCCCTGAGGGACAGTGGGAGGTCTGTCCACGTCCCGGCACCAGGGAGAGCTCTAGCTGTTCTCAGTGCTCAGGGTTCAGTGACCTTCAATCTTGCAGTCGAAGCGAGCGGCGCTCCCCTCCACCACCTCCACGTCTCTGATGACGGAGCTGAAGGACGGTTTGCTCTCGGCCTTCTGCTCGTACTCCAGACACTCCAGGAACTGGTTGTCTTCTGAGGAGAGAGGGAACAGCGTTTGTTTCTCAGCTCGCCAGCTGGCGGCGGGCGTGATGTCACACGGCGTCAGACCTTCGGTGGGTGACCCCTTCTTGGCGCTGACTCCGGCCATCATGGCCATGGACGACAGGCGGCCGATGGCTCGCACAGCGTGACCCGTTTTCTGCCACAGAAAAAGAGACAGTGAGACGGGCCCCACCCAGGGGGCGTTCCCGTCCCGACAGCGGTGCTGTTACCTGCCACTTCCTCCTCAGGATGTACTTCTTCATGCGCTCCTTGGACAGCTTCTTGGCCTTCATGGTGTTGGTGTCCTGCTTCAGCCACGGGTGCTCGAAGCACTGAGCGCAGGTCAGCCGAGCTCTGATGGACACAAACACACACGTGTGACTCACATGCTGCGTCAACCTGTCCTGCTGCCGCTGTGGCGAGGCCGTTACTTCATGTCTTTCTTCAGCAGGCAGGTGATGAAGTCTTTGGCCGTGTCCGAGATCTCATCGAAGGCGTCGTCCTCGAAGTCCCAGGAGGCCGAGGTAACGTTGGACAAAGTTTCGTTGTCGTTGTCGCCCATGAAGGGAGAGAGGCCGCTCAGCCTGGAACACAGACACAGTCTGAACGCATCCGATTGGCTCCCTTACTGCCAGTCAGCCAATTGGAGGCGGGGCAGGACTCACAGTATGTAGCAGATGACGCCAATGCTCCACATGTCCGTGGGATAGCTGATGGCCTCGTAGTTGATCACCTCGGGGGCCACGAACTCCGGCGTCCCGAACAAAACCTTCAGGGTTCCGGCGTTTTCTGTCCACGACACAGAGAATCAGAGTCAAAGCTCACCGTCATCTGGTAGACGCTTGGCTGACAGCGACAGGAAGCCGGTACCTAGCCGCCGGGCGAGGCCAAAGTCGATGAGCTTGATTTGGCTGCCGGTTTTGTTGACGCACATGATGTTCTCGGGTTTCAGGTCCAGGTGCACGATGCCTTGTTTGTGGATGAAGTGGACGCCGTCTATGATCTGCAGCATGTATTTGATCACCTCCCGCTCCGTCAGCTCGAAGTCCTCATCGATGATCCGCTCGAACAGCTCGCCACCGGAGATCCTGCGCACGCACGCACCAGAGGGGTGGGATTAATGATAGGACCGCACATGTCATCAGGACCACGGGCGGCTGCTGAACGCGCACGTACATCTCCAGCACCATGACGATGTCGGACTTGCCCTCGAAGGCGTCGACGCACTGCACCAGTTTGGGGTGATGGAGGCTGTTCATGATGCCGATCTCCTGCCGCACGTTCTCCTTGTCCTTCGCTGAATACGCTTTGATGAATTTTCCCGCCCAAACCTTCTTCGTGGCCTTTTCGACCAATTTAAAGACTTGACCGAACTTTCCCCTGCGTCACAGACAAAAGTCAAGGCGGGTTCATGGAAACACAGGTGCATTGTGGGTGAGGAGCGAGTGGGCGGAGCCTTACGTTCCCAGCCTCTCCTCCACGTCGTACAGCTCCTTCACCTTCAAGTCCGTTCGGATGCTAACGTCTCTGTAGTCAGGCTCCTTGTCCAAGTCTGAGCACACAGAGGTCAGAGGTCAGGGACACGTGACGTCAGAGGGTTTGCTGTGTCTCGTCTGTGCAGTGTACCTTCGTCCTCGTCCTCGGCCTCATCCTGGTTCTCTGTCCGGCCAATCACACCGCAGCAGTTTAGTCACATGACTCGGCTGTCAATATCTGAGTGTCTGTGCACTTACCGTCGTCCACCAGCCCAACCGTGACCGGCTCCGACTCGGCGCTCGGCTCGCCCACGCCATAAATGTTCTCTGCCCGGATACGAAACTTGTACTGGCGCTCTGGGAGGAGGTTCTGTAACAACACAGCGTTATGGATTATCGTCCTCGGCGGCACGGCGGCGCCGAGCGAGGGCAGCTGCACACCTGGACGTTGTAGGAGGTGCTGTTACACGACACCAGGTGTTTCCACTGCTGCTCCACCGAATCCCAGATCTCCAGCTGGTACGACTGCACGGCGCTGCCCCCGTCGTACGTCGGCCCATACCACGACAGGGTCAGACTGGCACGCCGGATGTCTGAGGTTGCCGGGACCTTTGCCGGAGGGTCCGGTTTATCTGAGGGGCATTGACCGTCCATCACGCAATAACCATGAATAACCAGTGACCACGACCAGCGGTACCAGCCTACCGACAATGGTGAGGTTGAGGGCGGCCTGCCGCACGCCGTAGCTGTTCCTGAGCTCCACGGTGTAGCAGCCGCAGTGCTCCTGCTGCCCGCTGCAGATGGTCAGCTGACTGCTGCCGTCACTGCTGGCGATGGAGATGTCGGGTGAGCCCTCCTGGATCTACACACACACACACACACACTGAAGCTGAACCTGTGTGTGTGTATGCGTGTGTGTGTGTGTGTGTGTGTGTGTGCGTGACACCCACCGGCTTCCTGAACTTGAGCCAGGTGCAGCTGATGGGCGGAGCTCCAGAGAACTTGCAGAGGATCTCCACCTTCTCACCTGCCAAGATCTTCATGTCCTCAGGGAACTGGAGGATCTGAGGAGGCAGAGCTGCACACACACACACACACACACAGCCTGAAACTAAAGACTGAACGTGGAATAAAAATTAAAAACAACTGAAGAGTTGAATTTAAAATCAGTTTTCAGTCAGCTGATCGCTCCATGATGTGTGTGTGTGTCACCTTGTTTTGGAGGGGTCTTGGCAGTGGGTTTCTTTATCCTGGCTTCACCTGATAACAAAATCAGCGCGTTACATTTGATTTGTTTCAAACACACTGAGCCAGATGGTCCAGACCTTCATCACCGTGTGAGTGTGTGTGTGTGTGAGTGTGTGTGTGCATGCGCGCGATGCGTATGCTCATGCAGCAGAACACGAGACAGAGTGAGGCCTCCTCTGGACACAGAGCGTCTCTGATGACCATATATGGGCAAAATGTTACGTTACAGCGTGTGTGTGTGTGTGTTAAATAAACGTGTGCTCCAGTTTCAGTCCAGAGCTGCTGGAACCAACGAGCCGATGAGCTCGACCCAGACGCAGGTCAAAGGTCGGGGATCACATCATGAGCTAGTTTGAAGGTCAGAGGTCACAGCCGTGTGCCCACAGCTTGGAGGGTGTTTGATTGATGTCCCTGCGGCGAGCCGGGGGGCCGGGGCACCTGGCCCAGTGAGCTGCTCTGTGATTGACCGAGTTGATTCTGTCCACGAACACCGACAACCTGCTGCTGTGTGTGTGTGTGTGTGTGTGTGTGTGTGTGTGTGTGTGTGTGTGTGTGCGTGTGCTGAACCATCCTCCTCCCACTCAGCCTCTTAAATGGACATGGTTTGATTCGCTGGTGTGAAACAGTCTGAGACGAGTCCCGGCCTTAAAAGGAGCGAGGAGCAGGCGAGGAGCAGGGAGCATCATTCCTGCGCTGTCAGCTCCAATCTGTAAACCCAGCAGAGCCTTTGATCTGCTCTGATCAGCTGACTCACCTGCACAGGTGATGACATCATCAGAGACTCTGAAGCAGCAAGGCATGATGGGCTATGGCTCTGACAGACGATGACTGATCACAGTTTTGGGACGTATGTTCACTTGAAACTACAGTCAGTAACTCCACTGGGGAGGAGGAGGAGGAGGAGCAGCCTTTTTTCCACCTGCTGCCGACGTTCCTTTGATCAGGGCCTTAGACATCCTGAGGTTAACTCAACGTTAATACCAGACTGTTAAACCTGCTTCAAACGTCAAACAACCAATCACAACGACAACAACAACATCAACAACCACTCACAGTGTGATGATGATGATGATGATGGACAGAAGAAGAACAGCAACAAAATAGATGGAAGAGAAGAAGGAGAGCAGGAAGAAGTAGGTGGCGGCAATGCAACTATAAACAGGATGCCAGCCGCCAATCAAACCAGCAGCAGGGGCTGATGGGAAGGGGCTGTGGTTTACTGGAGGTAGAAATAATAATCTGACAGTGATGAACTGATGTTTCCTATGATACACACACGCTTTAAATAGAAGCCTGTGTGTGTGTGTGTGTGTGTGTGTGTGTGTGTGTGTGTGTGTGTGTGTGGGAACCAGTGCTCCTAGCCTGCAGCTCCTTATTGGGACAAAAGGAAAGAGGCTGCTGCTGCTGCATATTTTGGAAACTCACTCTCTGAGGTCGGAGCCGACTTCTTCGACTTCTTGTCTGCAGGAGAGTTTTCTGTCGGGTCTGGGGGGGGGGCAGAGAGAGAGAGAGAGAGAGAGAGAGAGAAAGGAAGAGGGGCAGAGAGAGAGAGAGAGAGAGAAAGGAAGGGGGGCAGAGAGAGAGAGAGAGCTGTGATCATGTGACACATGGACTCGTATCTGGAATATTCTCATCACAATCAGCTGATCAGCAGCAGCCTCCAGGGACCTCGTCAAGTTTATTACCCATCATGCACTCTGCCCCCCCCGTTCTAATTACAGGAAACTGGGAGGATGCTGGAATCTGAGTTGAACGAATTCAGCTGAAACTTTGTGAGGAGAAAGACAAACAAGAAAACAGAATCTGAAACAGACGTGTGAAATGTCAGGTGACAGTAACAGTGGTGATTATTATGGGATGCTCTCACCATCAACCAGCACCATGCAGCAGCTCTCTGCTTGGCCGCCGCAGCTCTCAACTGTGCAGCGGTACTGACCCTCGTCCTCCGGCAGAGCTTTGTCTATGGTCAGAGAGCACAGGCCCCCTGCACACACACACACACACACGCTGTCAGTCATGACGATAGAAAACAGAACCACAGGAACGTGTTTCTCTTGATGTCTCATTTGCTAACATGGAGGAGGGGGAGGGGTTAGGACCTGGACTGCAGCTGGAGATGACATCACAGTAAACAGGTCCCAACACAAACTGGGGGAATGGTCCTTTAATCAGGGACAGCAGGGGACGGCAGGGGACAGCAGGGGCCTCCCCAGTGTGTGTGTGTGTGTGTGTGTAAAGTGATCTGTTCCCATATGAGACAGCAGCTGCTCACACGTCCGTCTCATTGTCTCAGACCTGGACTCTATTAATAGAGTCTGAACAGTTGTTTCTTTAGAACAGTCCACACAACAAACACACACACACAGTGGGCTCTAATCTCACAGCAGGTGTGTGTGTGAGGTCAACTGTCACTTTGGTCCTGCACACACAGGTGTGTGTGTGTGTGTGTGTGTGAGCCTCTCACCTTCGTTGGCCAGTTTGATGAACTTGGACGGCTTGATGACCTTCCCGTCCAGGGTCCAGGTGACGGTGACATCTTTGGGGTCAGAGGTGGCGGGGAGTCGACACTGCAGCCGCAGGCGCTGTCCGTCCACCACGGTCACGTCGTTCAGTTTGTCCACAAACTCCAGCGCCTTCCCTCCTCCTCCTCCTCCGCAGCTCCTCTTCTCATTAACAGCTCCGTCCACACAGTTGTTCACTGACGCCTTCCCGCCCTGCCCGTTCTTCTCGGGCCCGGCCGCCTTCTTCTTGTTGGCGAGTGCGGTCCTGAAGTCGGCGGGCTCCTTCTCAGGCGTGTCAGCCGGTTTGTTTCCAGCCTTCTTCCCCAGGACGGCTCGGAAATCCACCTGCTGCGAGGAGTTCACCTTGCGCTCCTCCTCCGTCTTGGGTTTGACCCCCCTGAGGTTGGCTTTAAAATCCATCCGGTGCTGGCGGCGCTCCGCGATGGCGAGGCCGGCCTCCCTTGGCTCCTCTCCCTGGTTTTTTTTGGGGTCAGGAGCTCGTCGTCCCAGCTGCTGAGCCTCCCTCTGTGGCAGCTCCTCTTCACCGACACAGTTTGTGAGGAGCAGGCGGGGAGCAGCGACGGGACGGTCCTGCTCCTTCTTCTTCTCCTCCTCGTGCAGGTGCAGGAGAGGCTGGTTCTCCTTCTGCTCCTGGTTGGCCTCCTGCCGACTGACACCACCTCTGCTGCTGCCTGTGGGCCCCACGCCTCCTCCTCTTCCTCTGGAAACTCCTCTCAGCTCAGCAATCCCACCAGTTGCTCCTCCTCCTCCTCCTCCTCCTGCTGCTGCTGCGGCCACAGGGCTGAACAAGCACAGACACAGATGGAAAGGGAGAGAGTAAACAGGGCCGGGTTAAAGCCCCCAGATCAACAAGCTCCTCCCCCTTACATCTGGGGGAGGGGGAGGGGCTCTAGGAAATGGACCTCGACTCAAAATGTCCAAGTTACATCACAAGTGACTCTACTGTCCTTATAAGGACATGCACCCAGAACTGAGCCCCTGTGCACACGCACGCACGCACGCACACACACGCACGCAAGCACGCACGCACGCACGCACGCACGCACACACACACACGCACACACACACACCGCCTCCTTCGGCTGAGTTCTGATTGTCCAGAGGACGAAGACGGATTAGAGACGCAGATGTTACCTGTCGTCCTCTGTCTGTCCATCAGTGACGTGCAGACTGGTCACGGACACACACATGCCAACAGTGTTCCTGACAGACAGAGACCGAGTATCACACGTGTCCTGCAGGTCCTGTGTCTCTGGAAACATGTCTCTGAGGGTTCCAACTAATATCTCAGGACGAAGACGTCTCATGACAAACACGGACCACAGGAGCTGGCGGACAGTGAGTCCATGAGCCGAGTAGATTATGGGCGTGTGTGGGGGGAGGGGTTTAATCCTCTATACCGTCAACAGCTGGCTGCTGCTGCTCAGGCCTCACCTCAGCCAGACCACGTACTCTCCAGCATGATGTTTGTCCACTCTCCTGAGGGATAGGAGGACAGGAGGTCAGAGGGACAGAGGGACAGGAGGTCTGTGCAGGTCTGGAATCCCCTGAGAGCGTCTTGTTCAAACCTGATCAGCAGCGAGATGACGTGGTCCTTCTGCAGCAGCTGGTAGTGGCGTCCTGAGGCCAGAGGAGCGTTCAGCGGCGCTCTGCTCCAGGTGAACTGAGGGAACGGGTCTCCAGCGATGGAGCAGGACAGGAGGACGTGCTGGCCCACGGTGGCCGTCACCGGTTTGGGTTTGGTGATGAACCAAGGCTGGATGCCATTCTGAGGCTCTGTCACGACAAAGCCAGAATCAGAGGGACGCCAGCTGTTCATACAAGCTCTGTGTGTCAACGGGTCCGTGGCGACTGACCATCCACCGTGAGGCGGGCCTGCGTGGACGCCTCTCCGTGCCGGTTCCAGGCCCGGATGGCGTATGTCCCCCTGTCCTCGGGGAAGACCTCCTGGATGAGCAGCGTGAAGCAGTTCTTCTCCTTGACCAGCTGGAAGTCCTCCGACTCTGCCACTTCCTGTCCATCATGGAGCCACAGCACCTCTGGAGGCGGGTGACCTGACGACCACAGCCACACATCTAGTTCTAATTCACAGAGTCCAACCAGAATGAACCCCGACCCTGACCCTGACCACCACCCTGACCCTGACCCCGATAACAAAGTTACCGATACAGTCTAATGAGCGACAGGAAACAGAACCTGAAGCTCCCACAGCTTATATGGAGAAAAGCCTCTGTGGAAAATCATTATGTAACACACACACACTGTAAAGGTCGCAGCGGCTCAGGAGGTCATCCACTAATTGGGGATCAGAGTCTGGGAGGAGCTCTCTCTTTTCTGATGAACCATCTGATCCACAGAGCTCCGCCCACAGCACCTTCACCTGGGCCAGAGGAGCAATCAGCACAGGTGCAGTCTGCTCTCTGAGGGGGGGGGGGGGGGGGGGTGAGGGGGGGGGGGGGGGGATCTGCCACACACAAACACACACACACACACACACACACACACAGGAAATGAAGTATTGGGAATCATCAACTGTAAATTTGTCCTCATCTCCACCATCTCCCTGGAGGTCTGACAGGAAATACCACAGCCAACGAGCACACACACACACACACACACACACACAGTGTTATCGTACCAGTCAGCTCCACCATCATGGTCACTCTGCTGCCGTCCATCACGTGCAGGTCAGTCAGACCTCTGACAAAGCGTGGAGCCTCACACACTCCTCTGACCTCTGTGACCTCTGTGACCTCTGTGACCTCTGACCTGCGACCCTGCGGTCCGCCTGCAACAACACAACAGGAACGTGTGAAACACTCTGGCTCTGGACAAGAGGGGAGGGGTCTGAGGGGAGCCAGCTTCTCTACATGAAGTCTGTCGGAGTGCATCAGGAGAACCTTCAGGCTCCGCCCCCGAGGAGGGGGCGATGCCTCATTCTGACATCACTCATCATGTTGCTGAAGCAGCAACCACCTTGCAACTGGACTCAGACTGAGACCAGTCAGGACCAGGGCCAGTGGGTGGTGGTGAAACTGAGCCCTGGACAGAACTGCAGTCTGTGAATTCAGTCGTCTTGTCCCCGTCCCCCCACTGTATGGCCATGCCTCCGACATGGGGGGGAAGGGCCCTCTGGTGGAGGAAAGGCACACGACATCACTCATCACCGCACGTGTTCATGACAACCAGAGAAGAGACAACCTGAGAGGACCGGATGTCCTCCCCTGAGGACAGGTGGGGACAGGTGAGCAATGGACAGTGCTGATGTCAGAACCAGAAGCTTTACTGCTGATCAGAGAGCAGCTGTCAAACATCTGGAGGAGGAGTCGGACCCAGGCCATGCCCTTCTTAGGCTGCATCCTGTGTGTGTGTGTGTGCTGCAGCATGTTTTGTCTTTATATGGTTTCCAGCTCATATTTTTTAATGGTTGTACCTCACAGACCCCCGCCCCACACCCACCCACACACACACACACACACACACACACACACACACACACACACACACACACACACACACACACACACACACTCTTCGTCTGGTCCCTGCTCTCACAGCTGATCAGTTCCTTTGTTTCTTCAGCGACGCAGAAACAAACATGAATGAAACATGAAGCTGAAACAGTTCATGTTTCATCCATGTTCACGTTCACATGACACACACATCTGTCTGTGCCGCCCCCTGCTGGACATGCAGGGACACACTCCCATCAGAGTGTGTGTGTGTGTGCGTGTGTGTGACCTCTACAGGCTGCCGATGGTCATTACAGCTGAGTTTGAGTCCAGTGACAGTGAGACGGAGGTGGACTGTGACCTGGGCAGGTGACGGTGACCTGTCCTCCCTCTGTGGACCCCGACTCTGTCCTCGGCTCAGCCCTGAGACAGATGATTCAACAGGGAGAGGAACAATTAAAGAGAGGGACCAACAGTGACCTTTGACCTCAAAATGAACGAAGTCGCTCTGCACCTGCTGTGTCCTGGAGCAGCTGCGGACCTCCCCTCAGCCTCCGGCCGGCTCCTCCAGGAGTCTGCCGGCAGGAGGTGCTGCTGTGCATGGGAGGAGGGTGCAGCTCTGTCCCCTGGGCAGCTCTGAGTGGCGTCAGTGGTTTGATCCGGCCTGCAGGGGACGGGGGGGACAGGATGTGTCCAATGCTGATTCAGGAGTGTGCACACACGTGCACAGTTTGTCCTCAGCAGGAAGAAATAACAGACTGTCCATCTCTGGACTCAAGTCCCATGACTCACCTGCTGGAGGACGCAACACCTGAGGACAAGACGTCAGGACATTAGCAACAGTCCCATCAGATCAGGAAGGGAGACACTCTGCTCGTCTCACCCAGGACGTGGAGCTCAGCGCTGACGGACACTGTCCCCGCCCTGTTGGACACTGAACAGGTGTACATCCCTGCATCGTCCGCGTGCACGTCTTTTATCTCCAGGAAGTGGAGGCCGGAGCGCTGGTACGAGCTGACCCGTGGACAAAAAGGAAGCCCCGCCCCCTCCTGGAAAAGAAGCAACCTGAAGGCCTACCCCCTCTATAGAAAAAATCATTTGAGGCTCCGCCCCTCACAGAACCCACCTTGTGCCATGTGACCAGAGGCTGTGGTCGTCCCGTTGTTTTGGCAGAGAAGCGCCCACTCTGGCCCAGTTCAGCGAACGCTCGGCTCGGCTTACGGACGAACCTGGGCGGGCTCTCGCCCCAAATGTTGGACCTGTCCCCCAACAGCGGTGAGTCAGAGCCCCACCATGGTCCCAGGTCAGGGGTCAAGTTCAGATGTCTGGTTTAGAGGTCAGAGGTCAGCTGCTTACCCTGGTTTCATGCAAGACAGGAGGTAGATGCTCTTCCCAGAATCCTCTGCAGGCAGAGAAACAGGTGCTGATAGCAGTATTACCAGTAGTACTGGCAGTACAAGCTGTTGTATTTGGAGTACTGCAGGTCCTCATTACCTTCCAGAAGAATCTCCACAGTCACTTGTCGACTGCCTGCCTGATTGGTGACCTGACAGGTGTAACGTCCCAGGTCATCCTCTCTGACTCCGCCTACAATCAGACTGAAGGTGCCACGCCCCTCTCTCGCCATGACACAGCGTTCTCTGCCAATCAAAGCCCTCCCCTCCCTGTACCATGTGACCTGAGGTTCAGGATGACCACACACCTGACACACACAGTTGGTTCATTTTGACCCAACAGCCAATCAGATTCATTCATGTGTGTGTCTGTGTGTGTGTGTGTGTGTGTGCACCTCACGCTGGTCATGAGACTGTTAATCCCTGAGCTCCGTGAACTGTGTGTAGGTGGAGCCACACTCTGTTACCTTGCCCTCCAGGCGGGCGTCTCCTCCCAGGGGGACCCGGACGTTGCGTGGAGGGAGGACGAAGGCAGGAGGCTCGTTGCCACGGGAGACGTCACTCATCGTGCTTCAGCAGAATCAACACAAACAAAATGATGTCACGAGACATGAAGGTAAAAACATGCCAACATGTGACTGCAGCGGCGCCCCCTGCAGTCAGGGCTGAGTTAACGCTGCAAGCATCATCCCATCGAACAACCAGGTGCAGCGGATTAAAGACAAGCGCCACGGCCGCTCGTCAACAGGGCGGGGACTCCTGAGGTATGGAGCCATAAACATCATGTGACCCACCAGTGAGCCACTGATATCACATGATGCATCTTGCTGTACAATTAGAGATACTGTAAACAAAAGACGTGCTCACAAGAAAGTTCCCAGCATGCCGCGGGGCGCTGTGCAGGAAGATTCCTTCACGTCAGTCGAGCATTTCACAAATATCCTGCGTCCTCGTTTCCTCAAGTCTGAGGTCACGCAGCGACCAATCAGGGTGTCAGACCTTTTCAAAATAAAACTGGCCCAGAGATGATGGTGGTCCGTCAGGTGGCAGCTCTCTGAGGTCTCACACACACACACACACGCTGACGCTCTTCACAACATGAGTTTAATATGAGCTCACCATCAGCGTCACTCACCCCCCCAACACACACACACACACACACACGCAGTTTCTTGACCCTTATCTAAACACCTGACAACCAGTATAACCACTACAGGCATTATAACCAGTATGGTCAGTATAACCAGTAAAGCCTGAACAACCAGTACAACCAGTATAACCATTACAACCATTATAGTATAACCAGTATAACCAGCTGAGGGCTCAGTGGGAATGAGCACTGGGAGCACTGGTGCGGGACGTGAGGGTCAGGAGAAGAAACTCACCTCTCTGCTTCTGCTGCTGGACCGAACTGAGGGTTGAGTTGGAGCGGCAGAACAATCCCAGCATGCACCAGTGCGCCTCCTGCTGGCGAGGAGCAGCAGCGCGGTCTGCTCCTCACAGCTCCACGCTCTCATCACCACAGAGGCGGAGCAGAGACAGCGTCATCAGTGACACCATCAAATGACTTAAAGCCACACGTGACATCACACAGCTTAGAGATAAAAGACCTGCCGGCAAACAATAATTAACTAAATAAAAAAACAATCATGATATAAATAATTATTCAGGATATATTTCAATAGGTTAAAACCAGTGAAGTGCAGTCAGGGGAGGTCATCATGGAAAGAAAAAAATGTAACTTCACCATTTTTAGATGTTTTTTTTTCAAAATCGCTGAATTTTCACATTTACCGTTCAAATTCTAAGAAGAGACGTGCACTGAGGCAGCAGCCGGCTGAGCCTCACCATGGATTGCGCAATGCACTGAGACGGTATTGCTGTCGCTCTGTATGCCGCTATTAAATGTTTAAACACTTTTACTATATGAACTAAATTTCCATAGTTTCGCGAATGTATATTATATACAGTGGTTTTTAATCAACGTGTTTCTTGTGCTGAGCAATCCTAAAACGCCTGTGAAGAGGCACTGGGTGAGGCACGCAGTTCTCCTGCCTCATGCTAGGGGACGCTGGTGATCCCAGGGATTCTTCTTTCTACTCCGCGGCGGCAGAATAATAGAATTCAGTGCCTCACCAGCCATGAACCTCACCGCACGTCACTAGTTAAAACAAACCATACTTAAATAATGTATCAAATCCACATCAAATGTTCTGACTTCCTCTGACGTTTATTTTAAAGGCGCAGACCGGAAGTCACTCTGATTGCATTGCCGCTACTTTGACAGTCTGATGCTTCCGCAGACGAACAGCGCAGCTTCGGTTCTGCGCATTGTCAGATTCAGAGAAGAGAACTAGACCCGATCCAGACCCGGACCCGCAGCTCTAACATCCACAGACACACCTTCATCCCCTGCAGTCTTCCTCACTGGTAAGAACCGTGTGTGCGTGCGTGTGTCAATGTGTACCACTCCCTGGCAGCCTGTGGTACCTCACTGTGTATACATGTACCTGCAGCTGATTCCCACTGAAGGTCATACTTATATTTCAGTGACGTCACAGGTATTCATATGTTTCTGAAACATGTGCACATGTATGACAGAAAATACTATTTACTCACCTGTAAGATATACAACACATGTACTGGATGTGTGTGTGTGTGTGTGTGTGTGTGTGTGTGCTCTGAACCAGTGATATGTGTGTGTGTGTGTGTGTGTGCTCTGAACCAGTGACGTGTGTGTGTGTGTGCTCTGAACCAGTGATTGTGTGTGTGTGTGTGTGTGTGCTCTGAACCAGTGATATGTGTGTGTGTGTGTGCTCTGAACCAGTGATATGTGTGTGTGTGTGTGTGTGTGTGTGTGTGTGTGTGTGCTCTGAACCAGTGATGTGTGTGTGTTTCATCAACAGAGTCGAACCCGTCAGCTGGACCCAACATGGCCGCTCCATCGTTGGTGTGTGTGTGTGTCCTGCTGCTGCTTCCTGCTGCGCCCGGTCAGTTCATCCTGTTAACGTAGCGTAGCTTCACCGTTGTTAGAAGCTAACACACTAACACAGGCACTGTAACCTGAATGTGCACGTCGTGTGGCTGTAGCTCAGTAACAACTGAGACTAGAAATACTTCAGTTCCCATCATGTACTCAGTAGTACTAACTTGGAGGAAGCACACACACACACACTTACATAAACACTGACTTCCTACATACACACACACGCAGTCGCCAGCCAGTCTGAGTTTGTGCTGTAGTTGTGATGCTGTTGATAAGACTCATTAGCCTGTGTGTGTAAACAGTCCCTGGCTCCATCACACACACACACACACACACACACACACAGCTCAATGCTAGCTGTTAGCGTGCAGTTTCCCAGTAAAGTACCTACCTCACACATGCTAATGAGTTAGCAGCCAGGTGTGAGCTTCCTGACTTCTGACCTCACCGTCGATAAAGGTAACATCACTGACCTGAGATGAAGGTCGCTGTGGGGTCATGAGGTCACCATGTTTCATGTCCCACCAGAGGATGACAGACAAAATGGCCGAACACCTGAAAGAACATCTTTCAGTGTTTGGGTGAAACCATGGCTCCACCTCAAGGGTGAAATGGAGATAAAACAGGAGTGTTGATGAAGTACTGAAGAGGACAGTACTGCAGAGCTAGTTATCATTACTTAGAAAAAATACTAAAGAAAACCTCCCCCCATTCCTCCTTGCCAGCTGGTTTAGTCCACACTGAGGCACCTGGGGCAGATGTGGACTAAACCAGGAAGTGAACCAGGAAGAAAATGAGGATAAGAAATCAACAGCAATGAGAAAAATGAGAAAAATGAAAATATATGAATTTATATGAAATTTTATCAGCTAAAGTGGATCCAGGGGGTGGATCACTCTGTGGTGCAGGGGTGGAGTCATGGTGTCAGAGTACCACCCACACATCTGCTCAACCAATCCTGTGTCACTCTTACATTTATATCATCACACCCTGTGCCACCTGCTAACATGGAGGAGGGCTCTCTGCAGCTCTTCACTCTGAGGACGTAGAGTGCGCCTTCAGCAACAACCTGCATGAGGTGGGTCCTCACAATGGGACCACCAATGGGCTGCCAGGAGCGGCACAGAAGAACGGCACGGTCTGGTGCAGCCACGGCTCCCGCTGCTATGGATTGTGGGAAAAACAAGCAGACGGTGAAATGCACCTGGTGAATCAAGGTGAGAGAGAGACAAACAGGAAGTCCTGAATGAGACACGCCCCCAGATTCATGCACTCTGTCCACAGCCAGATGTTTTTCCTCCTTCAGGGTGTTGGAGTCTGGATGCCGGCGAGTGTCAGCGTGACCGTTGCCTGGTGACAGCCACGCCCTCTCGGGTCCGCGACGGCAGGTACCGTTTCTGCTGCTGCAGCCGTGACCTCTGCAACACCAACTTTACAGAGGCCCCGCCCACTGCAGACACCGCCGCCCTGAGATTGATAAACAGTGATGACAGACAGACAGGTGTGTGTGTGTGTGTGTGTGTGTGTGTGTGTTGTCTGACTGATGACATCACAGCTGGGGTAATGGTGATGTTGTCTAACAGACCAGCCGCTGAGGAGGGAGGAGACTGCGCTCCTCGCTTTGGTAATCGTTGCCATAGCAGCCATTTTCATCATGGCTCTGTTCCTGGGATACCGGATGATGAAAGGTAGACGCGCACACACACACACACACACACACACACACACACACACTGTAACATGTGAGCGTGTGCCCTCAGGGAAACAGAAACACGCCCCCTCGGCTCTGGACGTGTTGGAGGCGGCGAACGGCGAGTGCGTCGACCTGGACAATCTGAAGCTGCTGCTGGTAAATCTGACCTTTGACCCCTGCCACAGCCAGAGTCCGTTTGGTATGAAGCTGAATCTCGTGTCTCTCGCCGGCAGCCAATTGGTCGCGGCCGTTACGGCACCGTGTTCCGTGGCAGTCTGAACGAGCACTGCGTCGCTGTCAAACTCTTCAGCTCGGCTCACCGTCACAACTTCGCCAACGAGTGCTTGATCTACCGCCTCCCGCTCCTGCGGCAGCATGACAACATCAGCCGCTTCCTGACCGCCGACGAGAGGACGGCGGCCGACGGACAGCCCGAGTTCCTGATCGTCATGGAGTACTACCCCCACGTAAGAGTCGACGCACAGCCTGGGCCACGCCCCCGACTCCATTAGTCGTGTTGTTGTGCTGCTTCCTGTCTCTGTCTGTCCCTCAGGGCTCTCTGTCCCACTTCCTGTCCGGCCACACGGTGGACTGGCTGACGTGCTGCAGGATGTGCCGGGGCGTGACCCGCGGCCTGTCCTTCCTGCACACCGAACTCTGCGCAGCAGGTTGGCGCTTTGACTCAGGGACTATTTTTGGCTGCGGATGAATAGAATGTGACGCGTCTCCCGTCCCCGTCTCACTCAGACCAGCACAAACCGGCCGTGGCTCACAGAGACGTCACCAGCAGGAACGTCCTGGTGCGAGCCGACCTGTCCTGCGTCCTGGCTGACTTTGGGCTGTCCATGCGGCTGACGGGACGCCCACCCTGTCGCCCCGGAGACGAGGACGCGGTGGCGATATCTGAGGTCAGGTCATGTGATTCAGGCAGGCAGGAGTGAGGACGATGAGGATGAACGTGTCACAGGTGGGGTCCGTGTCCTGCAGGTGGGGACGGTGCGGTACATGGCGCCCGAGGTTCTGGGCGGAGCCTTGAACCTGCGGGACTGTGAGTCGGCTCTGAAGCAGGTGGACATCTACGCCCTGGGCCTCCTTTACTGGGAGAGCTTCAGGAGGTGCAGCGACCTGTTCTCAGGTAATGCCCCACACACACACACACACACACGGTCAGAGCCCACAGTGACACGGCGCCCCTGTCTGTCCAGCCGAGGCAGCGCCTCCCTTTCAGCTGGCCTTCCAGGAGGAGCTGGGGAGCCACCCGAGCCTGGAGGAGGTGCAGGAGCTGGTGGTCAGAGGGAAGCACAGGCCCCGGTTCCCCGATGCCTGGAAGGAGAACAGTCTGGTGAGTGTGTGTGTGCATGTGAGCCACACACACCGGGCTCCTGACTGTGTGTGTGTGTGTGTGTGTGTGTGTGTGTGTGCACTCAGGTGCTGCGCTCGCTGAAGGAGACCATGGAGGACTGTTGGGACCAAGATGCTGAAGCTCGACTCACAGCTCAGTGTGCAGAGGAGAGACTGAGTGAGCTCACAGTGCTGAGCACACACACACACAGGTATACACACACACGCATAGGTACACAGGTACACCCCCCCCCCCCCCCCCCCCCCCCCCCCTCCCCCACCCCCCCCCCCCCCCCCACACACACACACACACACACATAGGTACACAGGTATACCCCCCCCCAACACACACACACTCCTGTCTCTTGCTCGCTCTCAGGAATCTCTCTCAGGGCAGAAGGTCTCCTCACGTTGGCTCCGCCTCCTCCCCCATTGAGGACCCGCAGGTGGGCGTGGTCAGAAACCTCCAGGGAGACCCACACCCTCTGTCCGTCGCCAACACGACCGCGAGTGCAGCAGAAGTCCCCGAGAAAAAACGAAACCTAATCAACTACGAGAGGCAGCAGGTGGTGGGACGGACACTCAGGGGAGGGACATGTGTCCCTGCACTGTCTCTCACTCCTCTGTCTCTCTGTCAGAGTCAAGCTCGGGCGTCCTCTTCAGACTCCGCCTCCTGCCCTGCCTCTGCCCCCAGCACCAGCTCCGACTCAGAACACTCACGTGAGTCCACATCTGTCCTGAATTGTCCCTCATGTTCATACTTGGTGTGGGCGGAGCTCTGTGTCACCTGACACACTGACAGCTCATGAAGAACATCTGCTTCTCGTAGTTTTTCAGACCATCATCATCATCAGTGTCTGTCCCTGTCCCTCTGTCCTCCAGGTGGCCTGCCGCTGACAGGAGAGGACCTGGAGGCCAAACTCGACCCTAGAGAGGTCGTCACTGTAACTCTGTATCTGTAGCTCGACCCTGAGACGTGTCCTCATCACTCATGACGTCTGTCCCTCCAGGTCCACATGAACCTGAGGGAAACCTCGGAGGAGAACCTCATGGAACGCTCCCAGAAACACTTCACTTCAGGTCCACACCCACAGGTAGGACCACGGAGATACAGCCGGCAGCTGGACGCACAGTAACCCTGGGCTCCTGTGGCTCCGCAGGTCAGCGGCTCCTCCGCCCTCCCCCTCCCCAAAAAGCAGAACCTGCCCAGGAGACCCACAAGTCTCCATCTGGTCCCCAAAACCACGGAGACCCTGTCGGCCTCGTCTCGCCGGCAGCTGGAGAAGCTCAAGTGGAACCACAGACAGGTAGAACCCGGTCCTGGACCCTCGGACCACAGAGCTCTACAGGGTCGACCCGAGACAGAGACAGCAGCTCCACCTGGTGGCGTGAAGGCTGTTGACCACACACACACACACACACACTACGTCCTGAAGTCCGTATACATCTCATGTGACTGTGTTTCAGGTAGAAATGGGCGTGGCCAAGATGAACGCGGTGACGGTTGCTGTGGCAGCAGAGCCCCACCTGGTCACAACGGTAACCAACTCTAGCGAGGCAGTGAGAGGTGGTGCCGTCCAGTCGGCGGGGGTTCCCGCCCTAGTGACCAACGCCATGATCGCTGGAGGCCGGACCAACCCGGCGGGCCCTCAGCTGGAGGACGACGGGAAGGAGGAAGGGGCGGTCCCAAGAGACGACAGTCTTGAGAACCCGTTCAGCTTCAGCCCAGACGAAGACGAGCCGCTGCTGAGGAGGGAGCCGCCGCCGCCCCGAGGATCCAACGCCAACAACAACAACAACAACGGGGCGGGGTCGGCGGCAGAGGTCAGAGACCTCAGGCCCAAACCTGATCCAGAACCTGCAGCTCAGGTGGGACAGACCAGAAGCAGGAGGCCTGAGCGTCCTCGCTCTCTGGACCTTTCCTCGTCCGTTCCCTGCCCAGGTGAGTCCATTCATCCCGGACGTGAGGTGGCTTGAACCCGGTGTCAGGAGCGTTCTGACGTGTGTCTCCTTCCCTCAGACCATGTCTCTCTGAGCTCTTCAGGAGAGAAAATTAAACGTCGTGTGAAGACGCCGTACACGCTGAAAAAATGGCGTCCGGCTTCCTGGGTCGTGTCGACAGCGCTTGCAGAACCAGGAGGCTCCTCCCCGAAGTCAGACAGTCCGAGTCCAGCACGGCCGTGTGCTGGGTGGGAGGCGGCGCCTTGGGGACGAGCAGCTTCTGACGTCTGAAGGAAACTGGAGCAGTTGTTTGTGCTCGAACCTTCAGCCGAGAGGCAGCGAGGAAGAAACTTTTCTATCCACACGTTATTTTATGAAACATTAGTCACAGTCTGCAAAGACGCCTGGATTCTGTGAGAATACTTCAAAGTAGAAGTACTTGTGAGTAGCCATGGAAAATAAAAGAGACTGAATCCTGAATGACTTTGACAGACAGTGATCAGCTGTTTGTGTTTATTATCTGATTCTGCTTCTGTTGCTTTTATATTTTCTACCGTTTGTAACAAACAGAAAATAAAGCTCAGTGAACACAAGCATCAAAGACAGAGACGTCCTCACTCACCGTTCCTCCTCCTGGGAGCGTTGCACTGCATGATCACATGATCACTTCCTGTCTCTGCTCCTCCTCCTCTCCTGCACAGTGAGGAGGAGGAGCTGACCAGCTGTTGAGTGACAGTGGACAAAGAGGCGGGGCCGGCACTGTGCTGAATCATGCTTTATTAAATCAGTAATGCATCAAACTCGAGGAGGACCAGTGTGGTTCTACATCAATAGATCAATGAAATCAAAGCTGAGGGTGAACCGACCGTTCTCGTCTGAGCCACGGCAGCTGGAATCACCGTGGTGGTGACGCCCCCGACTACTGACAAGGAGAAAAGACTAAAAGCTACACACACTCACACTCACACACATGAACCGTCCTCCAGGAGGCGGCGCCGTGTCTGCACAGCAGAGCCCGCGCTGACCTTCGCCCGCTCGTGGCCACGAGGTCCGTTTGGAAAGGTCAGGCGGGCCGTGCCGCACCAGACGCGGCGCTCTGAAATCAAATGATCGAAGCGCAGGGAGCGCAGGCCGCTCGCGCCCCCGGCGGGTCATCGAACGGCGGTGCGACGCAGCCAGTCCGAGCACGAGGCCGTTCACGCTGCGTGCACGAGGGTGATGCAAACAGCGCTCAGGGCCTCATGCCCCCGGGAACTGGCGTGTCCAGAACATTGCATTCGTCTTTGTGGTTGCGGTCGTCAGCAGGGAGCCTCTCTACCCGCTGAGGCAAACTTAACACGTCAACTTGTCGTTGAGGCACAGTTTCGTTTCTCGGTCGCAGGGTATTCGTTTCTGATTAAACTTTCTCCTGCTGGACCACACTTAGTTTCATTTTGTTTCGGTGAATATTATTGTCATAAATAACAATGCATACATTTCCCATAACCGTTCAATTCGGCTATATACATTATGTACATGTCACAGAAAAATGGATCAAAAATCCTAAGTCATCCAATATGGCACATTTTATAACAACGTTAGACTTGAGTCTAGTTTGGCATAAATTAATGTCAAGTTTGGTACAAAAATAGTTCATATATTTACAAGAAGAAACTCCAGATCTTTACCAAGTCGTTATCGAGGCTAATTCACTAAATAAAAAAGTTCCGGATAAGGGAAATGGGGGAAGTCGATGAACTTTTTTTTTTTTTTTTTTTTTACATGGACCGAATGCGAACGTTGACGGTTGCAGAGGCAGAGCCAAGCCCGCCCTCCTTCACCTCGCTGGTGTTCTCCACGTGGTACTGGATGGGATGAATGGCGCGGCCCCACTGCTTGTTGGATGTGACAGAAATCTGTGGAGACAGTCGCACGCGGTGAGACGCAGAATAACGGCGCACACTCTTATACTGAAAACAAACAACTTCCTGTAGAAAAGCACTCACCACCACACTGTCCTTCAACCACTCGGCTTCAGGTGAAGACTCTCCTTCGATTTGTCCCTCGTTCACATTCTGGGACCTGGGCTGCGTCACAAAGTGAGGAGCACCGAACAGGCCGCGCTGCTTGCTCTGCTCTGATGGAGTCGGGGACTTTGGAGTCGGGGACTTCGGAGTCGGGGATTTCGGAGTCGGGGACTTCGGTGAGACAGGAGACTTGATTCTCTGAGGTGACTTAATTGGCTCAGGGGACTTGACTCTCTTTGGAGATTTGACCGGTTCAGGAGACTTGGGAAGAGGTGACTTTGCCTCTGGAGAGGTGATTCTGGGAGGGGCAATGACTTTTTCCTTGGAATCAGATTTGCGGATAGAGAGAGTGAAATGAGCCTCTTGTTTGCCTCCAGCATTTTCCACCAGGAGACTGTAGGTGCCTTCATCCGACATCTCCACAGCAGAGATCTCAAAGGAGGAGTTGTACTGGGTAGAAACAATGTGGTGGCGAGCAGAGGAACCAATAACTGCACCTTCGTGCATCCAGGTGATCGCAGGTGCCGGCTCCCCAGCAACATCGCACTCAAATCTGGCCAGGTCCCCCTCGTCCACAGTGAGAGACTGAGGCTTCGTCAGGATCTGAGCAGGGACACCAGGCTGCTCCCGAGGCTTCTCAACAACAGCAGTGGTCTCCTGAACAGCTTCAGTCACGGTCTCGGTTTTCTTGGAGTAGGAGACGTGATACTCCTCAGTTTTGACCATTTCGGGCAGATAGGCGGAAGGAGGCTCCTCATCTTTGCGGCGTGAAGAGAAAACAGCAAAATCTGCCACTGCAACATCTAAAGTAGCGTAGTCGGATGTCTCTCCTTTGGTGTTTTTGCAGACAACACGGTACGTCCCAGCGTCTTCAGTCTCACAGCTGATGATCTGCAGGGTCAGCACCCCACTGATATTGGTTATGTGATACTTGCTGCTTTGCTGGATCTCTTTTCCGTTGTGGAACCACTTGACCTCACATTCAGGCTTGGCCTGGACGTTCAGGGTGAACCTTGTGTTGGAGCCGAGAGGGACACGATGGGATCGTAGCCTGATGGTGATGTAGGGAGCGTGGTCAAGGCTGAAAGGAGCTTGGGTCAGAACCTCGACCTTCCTCTCCACCAACCTTCTCTCGGACCTCAGAGCTCGCTTCCTCTCCTCGTACCTGGATGCAAAGTCAACTCTGGGATAGGCGACGTCTGTCTTCACAGCCTTTTCTGAGGCAGGAGATCTCACAGGCTCTGGCATCGGAAGCTTCTTAATAGGTTTTGGGATATATTCGCTAAAGGACGTCACATGCTCTGACTCAACACTCTCAGAGACCTTTGCAACAGCGACAGTTGTTTCCTTTTTATAGGATTGCGTCTTCTCCGCAAACTCCATGCGTTTGAGTTCACCCTTGTAGGATATGATTCTCTGGGCGGTGGTGTGAGGGCGCAGCAACTCCTGATCCTCTCTCTCCTCGAAAACCTTCTGCTTCTGTCTCTGAGGTCTGTGCGTGGCTTTGTCGTGACGCTGGCGAAGTTCAACAAAACTTGGACCAGCCTCATATTTTGATGGAATTCGGTAGGAGTCGTATCTGTGCACCTCTTCTTCCTCTTCATCACCGCTGTAAACTCTTCTAGGAGACGAGGGACGCAGGGCAGAGGGTTCAAAGCGAACTGGGCTGAGACTGGGTGGCGAAGCAGAGTATCCAAGTTCCAGCTCTTCCTCCAGATGGAGCCTCTCCTCCTCCGTTCTCTTCATGGACAGATACTCATCCACGGGCAGCAGAAGCTCCTCGTCGGACAGGTCGCCCAGGGACCGCCTCCTGATCCTGTGGTAGGCCTCCATCTCAGGGGAAGGAGTGCGGTGCCTTGCAGGCCTCACGGTCTCCAAGTCATCCTGAGTAATGGACGAGATGCGCCACTTGGGCTTATATTGGTCCTTGATCCTGATCGGCACCTCGTAGAACTGCTCCCACCTGGAGAGGCGAATACGCTTCATCCTCTTCTGCTTTATTTTGTCCATAGGCTCAGGGAACTCGTACTGATCGCGCAGCGTCTTGTACCACTTCATGTCAGAGAGCGGCTTGAAGTGTTTTATTTGCACATCTTCCTCAAGAACAGCCGGGTTAATGACGCGAGGAGTGGGGACATCATAGGGCATACGCAGCCTCTTCTCATCTGCTCGCTTCTTCCTCTCCTCTTGTTCTTTCTTAATCTCAGCCTCGGTCTTCTCACCCTTCTTGGTTGTCACAGCCGGTTTGAACATGGTGGCTACCTCCCTGACAGCTTGTACCGCTAAAGGTGGGAGAGGTGCAACAACTGTGCCAGACATAATCTGGGAAAGCCTCACCTTTTTGTCCAATTCTTCCTGTCCAGATAATTTTTGCTTTTCCTTCTCGCTGGGCTCATATTCCTTCTTTACGTGAGTGACCCGCTCCACTCGCAGCGTGGCCTGGCAACTGGCAGATCCAGCAGAGTTGGTCGCAGTGACTCTGTATATGCCAGAGTCCTCAGGGAGAGTGTCTCTCACATGAAGAATGAAGTAATCAAGACCCTCATGGACAACCTCAATGGACGGTCCAAAGGCCAAAGGTGTGCCATCTTTCTCCCACTTCAGTGTGGGGTGGCCAGACACTCTGATTTCAAATCGTACGTTTTGGCCCTCCCGGCACTCCACGTTTGCTAGCAGCCGTTTGAACATGGGCCTCAGGGTGAGGTCTGCAGGTTTGGGCCGAGGAACGACAGTAAGCCGAGCCTTGCAGCTGTCATCGCCATACCTGTTACGTGCCACAACGCTGTATTCCGCATCATCCTCCTTTTCCAGACTGTGGATAATCAACTGATATAGACCCTTGTCGCTGATGAAGGTGTATTTCCTGTCATCGCATCCTGGGAGGAGTTTCTGTCCCGATTTGTGCCAGATGACACGAGGCTCAGGGTGAACCGTTATTGTGACACCAAAGCGCACATCTTCACCAATGTAGGCCGTAGTATTGACCAGAGGAAGGGTGAACTCGGGTGGTTTCTGAAGCATTCTGGCAGTGTCAACTCTGCGCTTTGTTCTCTTGACCACACGAGCGGTGAAGTACTCACGGCAGGATCTGACACTGTTGACAAACAGCTCCGCGTAGGCGCTGTCTTCCCCATACTCATTCACCACCTTGCATCTGTAGGTGCCATCATCGGCCCTGGTGACCTTGTTGATGGTAATTACAGCCAGGCCATCCTCATATTCAATCTCACATTTATCACTAGGTTCCAGCTGCCTGACTCCACAGTACCATGTGACTTCAGTGGTGCTGTCGTAGTTGTCAATGTGGCAGATGAATTTTACGTTGTCTTCTTCATTCACCACCGCGTGGCCGATCTGTCCAGCAACAGGACCATGTTCAAACGGAGCAATCTTCACCTTGGCGACAAAGACTCCACGCTGGGACCTGATGGAGCCCCCACTGGCCACCCGGGCCGCAGAGACAACAGTGCTCCACTCTTTTCTCACCATGCTTTGGTAATATCTTTTGTGCCTGCCAGTTGGGATTGCTCTGCTGTTGATGTCCTCTGCAGGCTTGGTGAGCCAAGGATGCACCAGAGCCTCAGCAGCGGTCATACGGTGTTTACGATCCTTGGTCATGAGGCGGTCTGTGAAGTCCAATGCCTCCACGCTGACCTGTGAGAAGGATTCATCGTCATAGGTGTAAGCTGCATTGGAGATGTTGTCGATCATCTGTTGGTTGGTTTCTGATGTGAATGGGTTAAGTCCGCTGAGGAGCACATAGGCAAGGACGCCAACTGACCACATGTCAGTGACACTGCTGACCATGTCACACTGGTGGATCTCAGGGGCTGCATACTCTGCAGTGGTGTACTGGATCTTGATCTGATCTCCAGGGGTGAGGTGTCTGGACTGGCCCAGCTCGATGATCTTTACGTCAGAGCTAGTTCTGGTTGTGTACACAATGTTTTCAGGTCTGATATCAAAGTGTCCATAGCTCTGGGAATGCAAGAACTCCAGAGCTGAGCAGATCTGCCTGATGTAGTTAACAATTTCTCGCTCACTGAGCTCAAAGTCAGCCGCACTCAGGCGCTCAAAGATGTCAACGCCAGAGACGAAGTCAAAGATCATGACCAGCTCTTCTGGGCTGTCAAAAGACTCATGGAGAAGGAGGAAGTTAGTGTGTCGGGCCAGGTTCAGTGTTGCTATTTCCTTCTTGACTATGGCTTGGTCAGCACCTCTCACTTTGACAAATTTAGCCATGTATGTCTTCTCAGATCTGATATCAACACAGCGGTGGACAATGCCAAACTGACCTCTGCCTACTTCCTCAGCGATAGCATATTTGTTATGCAGATTCTTGGCTTCAGAGTGTTGAGCCTTGCCCTTGGGAACACGTCCAGTATCGTCAACCTCCCTGTCATAAAGCAGAACTCTGGATTTGTCCTCTTTTGTCATGACAGGTCCACTGGTCTCAGATGGAGCGCTCTGTCCAAATTTGTTCTCAGCAATGACCCGGAACTGATAGCTGGTTCCTCCAAACAGATTGGTCACGGTGTAGCGAGTGTCACGGGATTGGGCGACGCGTTCCCACCGCTCAGCAGTGGTGGGGCACTTCTCGATGATGTAGCTGATGACCTTGCTGCCACCATCGTTAGCTGGCACCACCCAGTTCAGAGCCACAGAGTCTCTGGAGACATCGCTGGCTTTGATGCCACGTGGAGGATCAGGCACGTCGGCCACATCTAACTCAACTGTCTGCTGGTCGATGCCAAATCGGTTCTTGGCACACACAATGTAGAAGCCAGCATCCTTCTTCTCCACTCCATTGGGGAACACCAGAGAAGTGAATGACCTGGTTACAATGACCTGGTAGTGGCCATTGCTGTCAATGAGGTCTTGTCCTTTCTGCCATGTTATGACAGGATCTGGTTTGCCACTGAAAGGAATCTTGATGTTAACCATCTCTCCGCGCAGGGCAGGGATGGCTTCTTTGTCCTTCAGGTTCTTTGGCAGGTGGATCATGGCAGGAACTACAGGTGAAAGAATTGGCAAAAGTGAGATGATTGTTCAGACAATGTCCAAACGATTTAACTCATGCTGGTTAGGTCCAAGTCTGTCACTTACCTTCAACATCCAAAGAGACTGTAGCACAGATGGAGCCTCCCTGGTTGGTGGCTCTGATCTGGTAAACAGTGGAGTCTTCCTCATCAGCCTCGGTGATGACAAGCTGGTGGTAGCCTCCCTTGAACTCCTGGATTTTGATCTTCTTTCCATCAGAATGGATCTCCTTTCCTCGTCTGAACCATTTAATCACAGGCTTGGGCTGTCCTACGATCTTGCAGACCAAGGTGGCGTTGCTCTTGTACTTGACGCTCATGTTCCTTAGTTCCTCCTTGAAGGCTGGAGCACGGAGCTCGACAGCTGTCATCGGAACCATTGGAGCCGTCTCCTCACTGTAGTCACTCTGTCCTCCAAGGTTCTCGCACTTCACACGGAAGATGTGCTCCACGCCCTCGCTGAGATGTTTCACTGAGAACACCGTCTGTTTGATCTCATCTGTGGTCACCAGAGTCCATTCCGTCCACTCCTTCCTGTCCTTCTTGTTCTTCTTCTCAAGGGAATAGCTTTTGATCTTGGAGCCACCGTCGCTGAGTGGAGGCTTCCAGGAAACCACGCAGGAGTCTTTGGTAATTGCCGACACAACTGGCGACAGAGGTGGTGATGGTTTGTCTGTGAACACAAATACGTGTATAAGAAGCCTTCCCAGTGAACTGGTACAGGGTGTATTATTGTTCCACACATACATAGAAAACAGTGGAGGAAACATACCCAGTTGGCTCTTGATAAGAATTGGTGAAACGAGCTCCAGTGGCTCACTGTTGCCATAGCGATTCTGGGCATACACACGGAAGAAGTATCCAGCGCTGTCGATGAGGTTAAGGACACGGCAAGATGTTCCGTTAATGGACGACGACACCAGTTCCCACTCTGATCCCTCCTTGTCCTCGCGCTTCTCCACAATGTAGTTGGTGATCATGCAGCCTCCATCGTCCTTGGGAGGCTTCCAGCTGATGATGACAGAATTCTTCAGGAGGGCCTCCAGAACAATGGGGCCCTGTGGCACGTCAGGTTTGTCTGCAAACACACATGAAATGATGACATGAAATTAATGACTGTCATAGCACATGCACAGATGAAGTCATTCCTGACATGAGCATGTGCATACCATAGATTTCCACATTGAACGCTGTGTCTGCCCTGCCAAAGTGGTTGTGCAGTCTGATCCTGTATTTGCCTCCATGTAACCTGCGCTGCACGTTCTTAATGACCAGGTGTGTGTATTGCTCCGTTGTCTCAATGTTGATGTCTCCTGTGTTTTCCAGAGTCTTGGCTCCATGCAGCCACATGATCTTTGGCTCGGGGCGGCCAATGTAGACGGCATGGATCCGCAGAGTAGTTCCCAGGCCAGCATAGTAAGTCTCCTTCAGGGGGTAGTCAGCGTGGAAGGACGGGGCTGCTTCCAACACCAGGACACCTGTGGTCTCAGTATCTCCAGCTTCATTTACGGCCTTACAGGTGTACTCTCCCTCGTCCTCCTGCAGGTTGGTCATTATGGACAGGGAGTGGTTGCGGCCATCAGAGGTCATCTCATACTTGCGAGACTCGACAATCTCCCTGTCGGCATGATACCACTTGATTTCAGGCACGGGTCTACCGATGATCTGGCACTTCATGACCGCAGGCTGGCCAAGTTTGACAGTTACTTCGTCCATTTCTTTCCTCAGGCTCGGCTTCGTTTCAACTGTAAGTGCAAAACAAGGGGGCCGCCTTATTTATTTTGAGAAGAGATTCAAGATAATTGTGTTCAAATATTTTTAGCCTACTCACCACTCAGCTTGGTCTTAATGCATGTGGCAGTCCTGCGGGGTCGGCTCATCCCTGTCTGATTTTCAGCAAACACTCTGAACTCGTACTCTGTGGCCTCGCTCAGTCCAGCCATGGTGAACTCCTTGTCCTTCACCCTCTGCTTGTTGCATTTCTTCCAGGTGCTTTCAATTGATTTCCTGTACTCCACCCAGTAGCCCAGGACCTCCTTTCCACCGTCGCACTCTGGTGCTTGCCAGCGGATGGTGATGATGTTGTTTGTCACATTAACTGTGTCAATCTCGCCTGGTTGACTTGGTTTGTCTGGAATGAAAGTTGATTAAAGAAGTTCATTAATAACTGTGTCGTAACTTCCCAAAACCAACAATTAATTTTATTCGGGTTTACAGTGAAATCTAATTTACATCTAGATACTAAAATTCCAGCAACTACTCTAGTAATTATAGTATAAATACATATTAATATGAGTGGCCACTCACCAAATGGATCCTTGCATGTGACTGGGTCAGACTCAGGACCAGCCTCACTCTCACCAATGTCGTTTACGGCAACAATGCGGAACTGGTAGTCTGAGTCAGGGGTAAGTCCAGGGAGAGTGAACATGGTAGAGGTGATCTTTGTCTGGTGGCGGGACCATGTTTCAGCAGACACCACCTTGTATTCGACAAAGTAGCCGGTGATGGCAGAACCACCGTCATCTTTTGGTCTGGACCAAGCCAGGGCCACAGAGCTCTTGGTGACGTCCATGATCTCTGGTGGGGTGCTGGAAGACTCAGGAGGACCTGGTTTTAAAACAGATGATGTTTTGAGTAAGTGTTGAAGTATCTTGGGCCGAAGGCACATTGAAACAGTGGAATACTTACAAAGAGGAGTCTTAGGCACCACCGGCTGCTCTGACTTCAGGGAAGCACTCACACCAAAGGAGTTTTCTGCTGTGACCTTAAAGTGGTACTCTGCTCCCTCTTTCAGGCCCTTGACAACCAGCTGAGTGTCGGTTACTCTCGAGTCCACGGTGTACCAGGCGTTTCTGGTGGCATCACGTCTTTCCACAATATAACCTAAGATCTCTGAGCCCCCGTTGTCAGTGGGTACCTTCCATGTCACCTTGACAGAGTTTGCCTGCATCTCCTCAAACACCATTGGTCCCTCTGGAGCACCTGGGCGCCCAATAACCTTCACCTTGATTTGGGCCTTCTTTTTACCGACCTTATTCTCCAGCAGGAGGTCGTACAAACCAGAGTCACTCCTCTCAGCCCCCTTGATCACCAGCTCACTGGCGTCTTCGGTGGAGGCAATCATGGCCTTTGTGGAGACTGACCCCGAATCCTTCAACCATTTACAGACTGGAAGAGGTTTACCCTTGATGGGTACTGAGAGTCGAACTACGCCTCCCTGGCGGACCACGTACACATCTTTGTACTTCATCTCCAAGTCATAATCAGGAGATTCTGCAAAGAAACAACAGTAAGTAAAGTCAGTTATATTCAAAACCAAATGGGTGACAGTCGTCATGTTGTGTAGGTAACTGCTGTGGCTTTACCTAGCATCTCAGTCACGGTGACAGTTCCAGGCACTTCGGCGGGCTCTCCAGAGCCGCCAGCATTGCAGGCCATCACACGGAATTTGAACTCCTCTCCTTGTGGCATGTTAGTCAGTGTGTATTCACAGATCAGGGATGGGGTGGTGTTGCACTTGATCCAGGCCAAAGAGCCTGCCTTCTGCATCTCTATCAGGTAACCATTCACTCTTGCATCTCCTTCATCGTCAGGTGGACTCCAAGCCAATGATACTGAGGTCTTGGTGGTATCAGTGATCCTCGGGTTCTGTGGACACCCAGGTGGATCTATGTGGGGAAGAGAGAAATTACAGTATTTCTTACATGAGTTTTCACTTGCTTAAGTCTTAAAACCAATATTAGTAAGAATTTTACTTGAATACAAACAGTTTTAAGCATAACAACAACACTTGTCCTAAAAGCATTTTCCTACCGATGGGATCTGTGGCCACGGCTGGCTTGGACGGCAGACTTGGTTTACTCAGTCCTCTGGCATTGATGGCAATGATTCTGTGTTCAAACTCCAGGCCCTCTATCAGCTCTGTGGACCTGTATCTGGTCATGGTGACTGGGTTCTTGTTAGCGCGCACCCATCGGTCAGACCTGACTTCTTTGCGCTCTATGATGTATCCAGAAACCTCAAGGCCACCATCTTCTTCTGGGGGGTTCCAAGCAACAGTCATTCCATCACGAGAAACATCAAACACTGTGGGACGGCCAGGAGGTCCAGGCACATCTGTTTGGGAGGGAAGAAAAAATATGATGCTGTCATAAGTGACCCAGTTCTGTATGTAAAGCAAGCATCAGTCGACTGGCAACAGCAGTCTCACCGTTCAAGCTCCTGCAGGTGACAACGTCAGACTGTAGGAACTCTCCAGTGCCATAACGATTTATGGCAGCTGCACGGAAGACATATTCATCTCCCTCTATCAGGTTTTCAAACTTGAAAGTAGGTCTGCTAACAGCATCACAGACAGGCAACCAGCCAGGTCTGTGAGCATCACGCTGCTCTACCACGTAGCCACTGACGGGAGCGCCGCCATCTCTGACCGGAGGATCCCAGCTGCAGGTGACGGTGGTGGCATCAATCTCATCGAATCTGATGGGTCCCTTTGGTTCATCAGGTTTCGCTAAAAAAATAGGATAAAACAGTCAGTTTGATCTTGATAAAGTACATTGACTGTGACTATGATAGCTATTGATAAACAACAGATTCAAAAATGGTTTCTTACACAGGATGACAATCTTGATGACCTCTGTGATGACGCCAACTGCATTCTTAACCTCAATGGTGTAGTCACCAGTGTCATCGATGGTTGTGTCAGATATGGTGAGTTTGGAGAACTTGCCCGTGCTCTTGATCTTCACACGGTCAGTGATTTTGATCTTGTTGTCATGCAAGTACCAAGAGCAGGTTGGAGGAGGTCGGCCAATGAGGGGCAGGTCCAACTCCAGAGTCTTGCCAGCAAGGACATTGACAACCTTCTGAGGAATACTGGAGAAGTCCACCATGGGCATGACTGAAAAAAACAGATTAATTAAAAGGATTAATGGTATAACCACAGATCCAGAGTGAGGAAATATTTATGTTTAGTTACCTCTCTGTTCCTTCACCATGACAGCTGTCACAAGCTCTTTGGGCTCACTGAATCCTCTGCTGTTGATTGCTCTGATTCGGAACAAATACTGTTCGTGCTCATTCAGCTTCTCGATAGTGTGCTCAAAGTCTGTGAGCTTCAGCGTGGCCACCTTCATCCATTTGTCGGTACCGAACTTGCAGGCCTCAATGACGTATCCTGTCAGTCTGCTGCCACCATCGTGCTCAGGTTTCTCCCATCCCAGGGTGACAGTGCTCTTGGTGACGTCGATCACCTCCAGCTTGTGTGGTGGCAAAGGCACCTCGCAAACCAGGACGACGTCAGGGGTCTCACGGGGTTCTCCAATTCCATAAATGTTTTCAGGGAGGACCCGGAAGTAGTACAGCATGCCTTCCATCAGGCCATCTATCTTATAGGACGTCTTGCTGCACTTGGAAGTGATGGTCTTGTAGGCTCTCATTGAGGCCTCGCGCCTCTCAATGATGTAGTTGTTGACAGGAGCACCACCATCTACAGTTGGTGTTTCCCACGTGATGGTGGCAGAATCTTTGTTGAGCTCCTTGATCTTGATTGGTCCAGTTGGTCCCGGAGAATCTAACAAAAGAACAACTCCGTATTCAATATATAGATCGTGATGCATTATATGAAATCAAGAGTGCACACTCCAGGGTAGTGTTTCACTCACCATACACCTTGACCAGGATGCTGACTTCCTGTTTCCCTGCAGAGTTTTCTGCTGTTAGCGTGTACTTGCCCGCATCATAGCGGTGGACCTTGTCAATGATGAGTGTAGTGGACGTATTGGTGACCTCAATAAAGCCTCTAGTGTGAAGATCGACGTCTGGCTTGCTCCAGGAGATGGTAGGAGTGGGACGACCAGAGACAGACACAAACAGGCGGAGCGAGCCACCAGCACGGAGGCAGATGGTCTTTTTAAGGTCATCATGGAGCTCAAAGTCGGGAGTTTCTGTGAGAGAGGTTGTGATGATTACCATACAAAGTGGTTTGTAATATAAGTGAGACAGGAAGTTAATGTCACACTACTTACCAATCCTCTCCACTGGTTCGGTCTCAGCACAGGGTTCACTGAAGTCTCCTGTGCCATTAATGTTGACGCCAGCCACCCTGAAGCAGTATTTCTTGCCTGCGGAAAGTTCGGTCACCACATATTCAGCAGCGCGAAGGGTCTTTTCATGGGCCTTCTTCCACTCTTCTGCTCCGGCCTCCTGCATCTCTAGTATGTAGCCAATCACATCAGCTCCTCCGTCCTCCACGGGGCGGGACCAGGCCAAGCTGATGCTGTCGGCATGTGTGTCAGTGATACGAGGTATAGAGGGAGGAGCTGGGGTGCCTGAGGACGCAGGAGTTAAGAGTTTATAGCAGTAGTTTATATGAAAACACATTGTTGTAGTGTCTTGAACAAAGTAGACTTACATGTTGGCAATCTGCAGACGACGTACAGAGAAACCTCGCTGGGTTCGCTCTCTCCAGCCTTGTTGATGGCAGTCACTCTGAACTGGTAGATGTTGCCTATGGTCAAACCAGACACCTTCAGCGTGGTGTCAAGGTGAGCTCCGTCCCTGTTCACCTTCACCCAGCGGGCACTCTTTCTCTCATGCCTTTCCACCAGGTAGTGGATCAACGGGCTGCCGCCATCGCTCTCTGGCTTCAGCCACTCGATGGTGGCAAAGTCTTTTCCTGAAGCCAGGATCTCCGGACAACCAGGAGGAGTTGGTACAGCTGATGGAAGACAGATTAGATTAGCATTATTTGGGCTTTCATGTCACTGTCAATCTCATATATAGATCATTTGGAAGATGATGATACTTTTAAAGTCACTCACTGAAGGTGTTTCTGGCAACCATGGGTTCTGACTGCAGATGAACTCCAGCTCCATACTTGTTGACTCCTCGGATTCTGAACAGGTACTCAGTGTTTTTGAACAACCCAGTGATGTCACAAGTCAGCTCCTTACACTCTGCGTGCATGATGACCCAGTTCAGCCTGTTGGTGTCTCGTCTCTCCACAATGTAGTGAGAGACATCGTCACCGCCATCCTCTTGTGGTGGCTTCCAGCTCAGGGTGCATGACTCCTGTGTGATTTTGCTGATTTCAATGCTGCCTTCACACACTCCAGGCGTATCTGGAAAAAACACAGTTGTTAGTATGTTGCATTCAGGACCTGTGACAAATATAGATTCTTAAAAAATAAAATAAATTTACCGAGCACTTTGACATTGACTTCAGCAGTCTTGGTTCCGCTCACGTTCCTGACTGTGAGGATGTATTTTCCAGTGTCATCCCTGTCACAGAATTTGATGATAGCCATGGCCCGTGTGGAGGTGTACTGCAGGTTGTACTTTTCACACAACTCCAGCTCCCTGTTGCCCTTGGACCAGGAAGCCTTGGGGTCTGGCCTGCCTCCCACTGCAGCATCTAGGACCAGGTCTGAACCCGCTCTGACCATCACAGTTTCAGACATGAGTTTGCTGTCCAGCTGGGCCTTTGGAGGCTCTGTACAACAAAGAGACACGTACAACAAATATATGGTTATAAAACAAACAACAGCATTGGTCACGTTACATGCGTCGACGTTAAATAAAACGTGTGAATGCATGCTACATGGTCAGATGAAGATAGTACCAAAGTCTGTCTTGCACTGCACAGATCCAGTGGACTCTGACGGACGACTGAAGACCTGGTTGGCATTCTTGGCAATGACTCTGAACTCATAGGGCTCTCCTTCTCCCAGGGCGGTAACAGTGTAGAAATTGTCGGTCACGTTGGTGTAGTTGCACTTGAGCCAGCGGCCCTCACCGGTCAAGATGTATGGCTTACGCTCGATGATGTAGCCCACAATTGGACTGCCACCATCGTTGAGAGGAGCAGACCACTTGAGGGAGACTGTGGTTCTTGTGACGTTTGTGACCTCTGGTTTACTTGGAGAATCTAAACGATGGATCAAATATTTGTATTAGACTCTTGAATGGAGTAGCCCCTCACATTGTCATTAGTGTCAAAACTCACCAACTGGGTTTTGTGCAACTGCTCCCTTGGAAGCCTCACTGGCTTTGCTTAGCCCAGCACTGTTCATGGCATAAACCCTGAACTGGTATTCGAGACCTTCCACGAGACCTTCCACCTTGTAGTAACACTCAAAGCAAGGGATCTTGTTCTCCCTCACCCACAGGATATTGTTTCTCTCCTTCTTCTCAATCCAGTAGCCGGTCACTTTGCTGCCACCATCATTGTAGGGTTCCTCCCACTTCATGGTCATTGTGTTGGCAGTGACGTTGAAGACTGAAGGCCTTGTTGGTGGGCCAGGGGGTGCTGTGAAATACATTGTGTTATGGAGTCAACCACCAAACTTAAGCCATGTGTGTTTCAATGTATTTTGACATTTAAAGAAATGCTTGTAGGTCACAACTTACTGAAGGGATGCTCTGCCACAATGGTCTCAGACTCAGTGGGTTTGCTGACACCAAATCTATTCTCAGCAGAAACTCTGAATGTGTACTGCATGTACTTGGTGAGGTGACTGACATGGAGGTTTGTGCGTTTCACACTGGAGTTGATGAGCTGCCAGGCTGTGGTACCAGACTCCCGTTTCTCCACAATGTAGTTGGTGATATCAGTGCCACCATCATCCTCTGGGGGTTGCCAGTTAACAATGCAGGACTCAGACGTGATGGAGGAGATTTCTATAGGACCAGTTGGAGGACTGGGTCTACCAGTGACATTCACCTCAATAGTGAAAGTCTTTGTTCCTGCCACATTCTCCAGAGTCAGGTAGTATTTGCCGCCATCTCCTCTCATGGCCTCTTTGACTGAGATGCTGGTTTGGTCTTTCGTTACTTTAATGGAGACTCTGTCTGAGCTCTTCAGCCTCATTTCTTCCAGCTTCCAGGTGACTTTAGGAGAAGGTCTACCACTGATGGGAACAACAATGGTGAATGTGCGGCCGGAGCTGCAAGTGATCAGCTGGTCGGTGATCTCACTGAGGTCCGCAGCAGGTTCAATATGAGGCTCTTTGACAAGCACAGGAGCCAAAGTTTCCCTGGGCTTGCTGTAGCCGGATTCATTCTTGGCCTTCACACGGAAGTCATATTCATCGCCCTTGTTGAGCTTTTCAATCACATAGGTGAGATTGGTGGTGTTTCCAACCACAACCCATTTGTCTGTACCCTTTGCCTTCGCCTCGATGTAGTAGCACTGGATGCGGCTGCCACCATCGTGCTCAGGTTTCAGCCAGCCCAGCGACACAGAACTGTCTGTGGTGTCCAGAACGTCCATTCTCTTCGGAGACGCTGGCTCTGCAGTGGCAATGACAGGCTCAGTCAGCTCAAAGGCTTCACCCACACCATGCTGGTTCTCAGCAGAGACTCTGAAGAAGTATGGCACTCCCTCCAGTAGGTCCTGGATCTTCAGGATGTGCTGCGTGCATTTGCCACCAGACTGCTGCCAAGTGCGACGGCTGGCCTCACGCCTCTCAACGATATAGTGGTGGATCCGGGCTCCGCCATCATTGAGAGGAGGCTGCCATGTCAGTGTGACTGAGCCTCTGGATACCTCCTTGAAGACAACCGCCTGTGGAGCTCCGGGGGTGTCCATCACCTTGACGGTGAATGTGATGGCCTTGCTACCACTGGAATTCTGTAGGTTGACAGTGTATTTTCCTGTATCGTTTCTAGAGCAGTTCTCAATGGTCATAGAACTGTAGCCATCTGTTGTGGTGATTTCCGACATGGCCCCCAGCTCTCCTTCCTCTTTCACCCAGGTGGCTGTGGGGGTGGGTTTTCCTCTGAAGTGGATGCCCAGGCAGACCACGCCTCCAGCCTTCACGATGTGCGTCTGCTTGAAGGAGGCATCGATGTCCACCTGTGGTGGTGTTAGCCTGTCCACAGCCTGAGCAGGCTCCGGAGTCTCCTTTTCCTCTCCTTTACCCACGTGATTGATAGCAGCAACACGGAACCGATAGTCGACTCCTGTCTGGAGACCAGTCACCGTGTAATTAGTTTCTTCCACCAGTTCTGGATTTGCTCTCTTCCATTCTGTCTCTTCTCCCTTCACCATCTCAATAATGTAGCCCAGGACCTCCATACCCCCGTCATCTGCAGGCCTGCTCCATTCCAGACTGATGGATGTGTTGGTGGAGTCAGACACACAGACCACAGAGGGAGCACAGGGAATATCCTTTGGCTCTGCAGCTTTAATTGGCATAGAGATGTTGCTTGGAGCTCCGACACCAGCATCATTCACGGCCATGACACGGAACTCGTATTCCATGTCCTCTGTCAGATGGAGCACCTTGTGAGCACATTCAGTGATGGGCTTCTTGGTGATCACTTTGTAGAACCGGACAGTCTTCTTCTCTCGTTTCTCCACGATGTAGTGCTGAATGGGGTTTCCTCCATTGGATGTTGGAGGTGTCCAGGAGAGGGTGATGCTGTCCCCTGTCACCTCAGTGGCATCAGGAGTTCCTGGAGCGTCAGGAGTGGCTGAGCAAAACAATTTCGATAGATCAGGACAAAGCTTGCCTTTGACTTCATATCGAGTATTTAGAAGTATAATGCTTCTTTTGACTGAATTGACTTACTGTACTGCAGCTGTGCAATGACTGGGCTGGATTCCAAAGCTCTGCCTACTCCGAACTTATTAACAGCAGAGACTCTGAACTGGTACTCATTGGTCTTGATGAGCTTGGTGGCACTGAACGTGCACTTCTCACATTCATCAGACACCAAGGCCCAAGAGATCTTGGCAGTCTCACGCTTTTCAATGATGTAATGTGAAATCTCAGAGCAGCCGTCGTTCTCTGGAGGGTTCCAGGTCAGTGTGCACCTGCCCTCAGAGATGTTACTGAAAGTGATGGGTCCCACTGGCTCCCCGGGTGTGTCTGCAGTACACAAAATGTTGACTGTTAGAACATTTACAAATATGACTTTGTTGTAAATGAGTCATGAAAAATAAAATAACTGAGTACCTTGGACTTGCACAAGGATGTTCTCTTTCTTGCATCCAGATCCATTGGTAGCCTCCACAGTGTAGAGGCCACTGTGTGTTCGGTCAGCATCCCTGACAAACAGGGTACTGGATCCAGCTACGTCGATAATGTCCATCATCTTTTTGGTAACCTGCACACCGTCTCTGTACCAGATAACCTTGGGGACCGGCCGTCCAGTGATGGTGGCCTTAAGCCTGATGTTGTCTCCCGCCTTGACTGTCAAACCCTCAAAGTACTCTGGGCCAAACTCTATGTTTGGAGAAGCTGGTTTAGAAAAAGAAAAGAGATATTCATTTAGAGTCTGTCACTTTACTGAGCAAAGGAAAGCACCACTCATCTGCTGCGATACAACTCACCATTTTCACTTCTGACGACAATCAAGCCAGAAGAGTTGGAAGGAGGACTGACAACACCAATGGCATTTCTGGCGATGACTCTGAACTCGTAGCGTTCATTTGTTGCCAACCCAGTGACAGTGTACTGGCACTCATGTACGTCGGTCAAGTTGGCCTTGAACCAGCGCCCATGTCCTTGGCGTTTCTCAATGTTATAACTGGTAATCTTGCTACCACCATCACGTTTGGGTGCATCCCATTTCAGTGTCACAGAGTCACTGGTCACATCAGTGTAGTCGGGCTGACCAGGAGGATCTGAAAGACAGGAGGCACATTCTTTTGACTTTCCTTTTAACTCTTATTGGGTCACGGAAAGGTTGCTTATATGGTTTAGCAAATGAATAGAATTTAAAAATAAATGTTCAGATGACTTGTGCAGTTTCCTGAGGATCTATTTAAACATTTGTGGATTTAATCAATTTGAAGAGAAGAGTCAGTTATAATGCAAAAAAAATGCCATGTTATACTTCTTATTCTGTGGGCTAATGATCTAAATGGGCACTCACCAACAGGACTGACGGCCATGGTTGACTTGCTCTCATCACTCATTCGGCTGAGGCCAGCATCATTCTGGGCGTAGACTCTGAAGGAGTACTCAAGGCCTTCAATGAGTTCCAAAATCCTGTAGTCGGTTTCTTTGATCAGCACTGTGTTCACCTTTTGCCACATGATGCTGTTCTTTTCCTTCTTCTCCACATGGTAGCCCTGAATGGGGGTTCCACCGTCATAGATTGGCTGCTCCCACTGAATGGTCATTCCATCATTGGTGACATTGTAAACAACAGGCTTGCCTGGTGGGCCTGGAGGCCTGAACTGGTGCTTGGCGATGAGCATTTGTGAAACCAGAGGCTCACTGACTCCGTATCTGTTCTCGGCACAGACTCTGAGCTGGTACTGGACACCCTTGATCAGATTGGAGACCTTATATTGAGTTCCTTCTACACTTGAGCAAGCCATCTTCCAGTCCGACTGGGATGTGTCACGCTTCTCCACAGAGTAGCAGGTGATATCTCCACCACCATCATCATTGGGTTCCTCCCAGGAGATCGTGATGCTCTCAGCCCTCACTTCATCCAGAAGGATTGGGCCAACAGGCTTTGATGGCGGTCCAAGTGTGATGACGTGGATGTGGAAGGATCTCCTGTTGACCTTATTGTCCAGGGTCAGGGTGTACTTACCCTCATTCTCCTTTTTCACATTCTTTATCATCAGAGTGGCTTTGTTTTCTGTCTTCTTAAAGCGAATTTGGTCGCTTTCCTTTAGCGGCAGATTGTCTTTCAGCCAAAGAATGGCAGGTCTGGGTTTACCTTTGTATGGTAGCTCAATGTGCACGTTGTGACCCAGGCGAACACTGACTCTGCCTTCTGGGTACTCAGCAAGGCTCGCCTCCGGTGTGATGATGTAGTCAATGACCTTGATGGGTCCAGCCTCAACAAAATCGCCCTGTCCCTTCTCATTCCTGGCAGCGACTCTGAAGAACATGTCTGAGTGCTCCTTGAGTTTCTTGACCTCAAACTCACATTGTTTGCTGATTCCTCCAGATGACCATTCCTCGCCCTTAAGCTTCTTCTCAATGACATAGTCAGAGATGATGCTGCCACCATCATAATCAGGCTTCAGCCACTGCAGAGTAACAGACGTCTTTGATGAATCCTTCATAGAGATCTCCTTGACTGGTCCTGGGGTCTCCGTGGCCTTCACAGGCTCCAGTGTATCGCATGGATCACCAACACCATTCTCATTCTCTGCTAACACGCGGAAGAAGAAGGATGTCTTTTCAGACAGATCTTCAATGGTGTACGTGGTGTCTGTACATTTGCTTGTCACTGCAGAGAAGGATCTCTTGGAGGAGTCTCTCTTCTCAACAATGTAGTTTGTGATTTCTGCGCCACCGTCGAGTTCTGGAGGCTCCCAACAGAGAGTGACCTTTCCGCGGGTCACATCCTTGAGCACCATGTTTTTGCACTGAGAGGGACTGTCCTGGACTTTCACGGACAGGGTAAGAGTCTTGGCTTCTCCCACACCATTTTCTATCTTGACTGTGTACTTTCCGGTGTCAAGCCTTGTCACCTCACGCATAACAAGGACAGTGGTTGTGTCCGAGTGATGGAACTCATATTTGGGGTCACGGTCGATGCATTTATCTCCCTTGCTCCATGAAGCAGTGGGCGCAGGACGGCCTTTCATAGGCACAGATAGCTCCACATCCTTGCCAGCCTTCACAATGTAGTGAGTCCTCATGGCCACGTCTGAGTCAATCTGAGCCTCCTCTGTGAAAATCACACATATTCAGGGTTACACAGGGAATGCTAAAAGTAAGTTAGAAAAATACGACACAAACTTCACATATTCATTTACCGAGGATATCTTTAGCCTGCACGGGTTCAGTCATTTCCAGAGGGTCTCCACGGCCAACAGAGTTGACAGCAGATACTCTAAAGAAGTAGTTGACGTCTGGTTTTAGATCATGAACAGTGTACTCTGTTGTCTTGACCTCTCCCTTCGAAGTAATCAAAGCCCATTCAGTCTCTCCCTCAACAAGCTTCTCAACCATGTAGCTGGTGACCTCACTGCCTCCATCCCACTCTGGCTTGGACCAGCCCAAGGTGATAGATGTCTTGGTGGAGTCCACCACCTTCAGCTTGCAAGGCTCATATGGTGGATCTGTAAATAAGACATGTTTGTTAGTTTGAGCTGTTCATCTCATCTTCTTGCTGATTATTGTGTTTTGTGAATATTTGTTGACCTACCAACTGGGTCAGCAGCCTTGTAGTAGTCTGAGACATCAGAGAATGGCCCCTCTCCTGCCTTGTTAATGGCACAGACCCGATACTGGTACTCATTTCCTTCTGTCAGGTGGTACACAGTCTGTTTGATATTTGTGACAGGGTCTTTGTAAACTCTGATCCAGCGCAAGCTCTTCTTGTCACGTCTCTCCAGGTAGTAGCCAGTCACAGTGCTGCCTCCATCTACACCTGGCTGGTCCCATTCTACCACCATAGTGGATTTGGTGATAATGTTCACCTCGGGAGTCCGAGGCTGGCCAGGAGTCACTAAGAGTGGAAAAAAGCATGGTAAGCAGACACAAATGGCATGCGAACACATTTGTTGAATTAAACCCCAAGAGAAAGACAAAGAACAATTGCTGAGGATTAAAGGTTTGATGTTCACAATTCATGGCTCCAAAGCTTACCAAAGGCATTCTTGGCGATGACAGGCTCGGACTCCAGCGGCTCTCCAACTCCATACTTATTAACACCCATGACACGGAAAACATATTCATTTCCACGCAGCAGCTTGCCGACGGTGACATACTGCTGTTCATGCTTGTCTGACACAGTGGACCAGACCACTCGGCTGGTTTCACGCCTCTCAACAATATAGTGGGTCACCGGAGAACCTCCCTGGTCAGACACGGGGACAGGTTCCCAGCTGAAGATGATGTTGTCAGCTGTGATGGAGTTGAAGTTAATGCTGCCTGCTGGAGGTCCAGGTTTGTCTGAGGTAAAGCATGAGAACATTCAATTCAGGGATGGTGATGAGTTGCATTAAATTCACTTCACTGCAACAAAGTGGGCTCAGAATTGTGGAATAGCAGGAATTTCTAAATACCTAGGACTTCAATCCTGATGGTAGCGGATGCCGATCCGAGAACATTCTTGATCTTGATCTCATAAGAGCCGGTGTCAAAGCGACATGCATCCTTGATCAGAACAGCAGAGGAGTCCGTTGTACTTTCCACAGACACGGTAGAGGATGCTACCAGCTCCTTTCCATTCTTGAGCCATTCAATGGTTGGCAGAGGTTTGGCAATGATTCCCACTCTGAGCTTAATTGATGTCCCAGCCTTGTACTGAACCACATCGAGATATTCTGGGGGAAGGTCGATGGCTGGTGCACCTGTGACACATAAAGTGTTCATGTAAAAAAGCTCAAATTCAAGTTAACGTGACATAAAATATAAACTCACCACATGCATCAACACAGGTGACTGGGCCGGCGATCAGAGATGGGTTGCTGACAGAACCAACAGCATTCCTGGCATACACTCTGAACTCATACGACTCATCCTGGTTGAGTCCAGAAACAGTAAAGCCCAATTCAATAATATTGGTGAAGTTGGCCTTCACCCATCTTCCGCTGCCAGCATCTCTTCTCTCCACACTGTAACCAGTAATCTTGCTGCCACCATCAAATGGAGGCCTCAGCCAGGCCAAGCTGACGGAGTTCTTTGTGACTTCTGTGATGTGGACATTTGCTGGAGGTTCTGCACATTCAATTGATACACATCCAGTTTCAATAAAACAGAAGAGACTGTGAGCCGCGCTTAAACAGATACAGATTGAAACACACTGAACACTCACCGCAGGCATCGATAGCAAGCACCTCCTCAGAGGTCTTGCTGAGCTTTCCAATACCAGCAGCATTTTCAGCTGCCACCTTGAACTCATAGATGAGACCAGGGCAGATGTTTGTCACTCGCCACTGGTTTGCTGGAATCGCAGTCTTGTTGATCTTCTGCCAGAGGATGCTGCTCCTCTCCTTCATCTGTAGATGGTATCCTATCACAGGGTTTCCTCCATCATTCACTGGCTCATTCCAGCAGACTGTCAGGCTCTCCCTCGATACAAAGCTGATCCAGGGTGTGGATGGAGGTCCAGGAATGGCTGCAATGGACAGTACTCATGTAAGTGCTTATTCAGATTAATTCATCATCCATACATCAAGAGCTGTGTCACAGCATGACAGAAGTTCTGTCCCCACATAATGTACTATGTTCAACAGGCACCATCATGTTTATTGTGAGCCAGATTATTATGAAATCTGCATGATGGTAAGGTGGTCAGACTTACTGTATGGAAGCTTGATCATGACCGATTTGCTGTCAACGTGGTCGCTGACACCAAAACGATTTTCAGCCTTGATTCTGAACTGATACTCCTCCCCCTTGGTCAGCTTAGTCACTTTGATCATACTTCTGGCAACGTTAGTTGAGACCTCAACCCAGGTGGGAGTGCTGGTTTCACGCTTCAGAACAATGTAGTTGGTAACGGGACTGCCACCATCATATTCTGGAGGGGCCCACTTCAGACACACTGTGGTCTCGCCAATTTCTCCGATCTCAACTGGACCAGCAGGTCCAGGTCTGTCCAACACAACGAAGATAATGGAGATCTTTGTGGTGCCTCCTGCATTTGAGGCAGTGACTTCATATTTGCCCGCATCACTTGCAATGCTTTCATTTAGGGTGATGATTAAGCTGTCTGGGGTCACTTCTGTCAGCAGCCTCTTTGATCCCTTGACAACAACATTGTTCTTGGATATTGTCACCTTTGGCATAGGCCTGCCAGTGAGAGGGAGCTCAAATGTCAGGTTAGATCCTGCTTTAACATAAACTGTGTTCTTTGGGTAGTTCGTCAGGTCAAACTCTGGCGCTTCTGTTGAAAAAACAAGACAGGTAATGTCACTTCACCCCTCTGCAGAAATATACTGCATAACATTTTGGTATCTCCAGTTTTTAAGTGATAATAACAAAGGAATGAAGCAGTTTATATGAAAACAGTGATTTAAAGGTTTTGATAATACCTTGTATTTCTTTCACAATAACTGGAACGATCATCTCTTTAGGTTCGCTGAGTCCAGCATGGTTCTCCGCTCGCACTCTGAAGAAGTACTCTGCATTCTCCCTTAGGTTCTTGATGGTGTGAGTCATGGTCCTCACAGTGGCACATTTCACCCACTTGATCTGTCCTTTCTCCAGAGCGTCAATGAGGTAACCAGTAACTCTGCTGCCGCCATCATACTCTGGTCTTGTCCAGGCAATGGTGACGCTGTCCTTGGTGACATTTGCAACTCCAAGTTTCATTGGTGGACTTGGTGACTCTGTAAGAGGCAGGGAGACATTTTATGAAACACATTTTGCTTAAATGATCAACGCTGTAAAATAAATCAGGCTCAAATGTTACCTGTAATTTTGGTTCCAGTCTTGGCCTCCTGAGGAACACCCACTCCATGCTCATTTTCTCCAATGATTCTGAAGTAATAGATGGCTCCCTCCTGCAAGTCTTCCACCTTGTATGCAAGTGTATGGCAGTTGCTGGTCACAGACACCCAGGCCTTCTTACTGGCTTCACGTTTCTCGACATGATAGGCCTTCACCGCATCACCACCATCGTTCTCTGGAGCTTCCCAAGTTAGAGATGCAGAATCTCTAGTCACTGCTGACACTTTAACATTGATGGGGGGTCCAGGAGTGTCGAGCACCTTGACAACCACAGGCAACGTTGCTTTTCCCAGCAGTGATTCTATAGTGACACTGTACTCTCCGGAGTCATTTCGGCCACACTTGTCAATGGTCAGTGAAGTGCTAGAATGTGATGATTCAATGGTTCCTCTAACTTTAAGGTCAACACCCTCCTTGGCCCATTCAACTGATGGCACAGGTTTACCCTTAAATGGAACATTTAGAGTAAAGGCTGTGCCATGTTTAACACTGAGTACTTTACGCATTTCAATGTCGACATCAAATGATGGCTCTGCAGTTCTGTCCATTGCTATGACTGGAGATGAATAGGAACTGCGCACACTACTGCCAATTTTATTCAGTGCCTTGACACAAAATTCATATTCTGCATCAGTCTTTAGTCCTTTGATTGTGAACTCCAAGCTCTTGGTAAGAGGGATAGCTTCAACCCATCTTGCTAGATCTTCAGGTGACTCAATTTCCTCTTCCTCATATTCTTCCTCTTCTTCCACCTCTGGCTCTGGTTTGCGAATGTAATCTCTATATTCAACACTGTATCCAAGGATGGGAGTACCACCATCATCTGTTGGTGGCTTCCAGACAATGGACACAGTGTCCTTGGTTGAATCGACAAGTTTTGGCTTGGTGGGGCGGGAGGGAACAACGAGAGGATCGACTGCTCTGAATGTTGCAGATGGTTCACTTGGAGGACTCAGACCAGCTGCGTTTTCAGCAAAGACTCTGAAGTCATACTCACAACCCTTGCGCAGTTTGGTTGCTACAGTGGTACATTCAACAACTGAATCTCTGTTCACTCGGACCCAACGCATTCCTGTCTTCTCACGTCGCTCAATTATATATCCGGTGATGGGGCTGCCTCCGTCACAGGCTGGCTTGCACCAGGTGAGGGTCATTGAGTCTCCAGTAATGATTGTGACATCAACATTGACTGGGCCAGTGGCAAACGTGTATGGATCTGTCACCTTTACACTTTCACTCTCCAGAGCCTCACCAGGTCCATGCTTGCTGACAGCCAATACCCTGAAGATATATTCATTACCCTTTAGCAGTCCTGTGACTTTGAAGTATGTTTTTGTGACGTCTCCCTTAACCAGTGTCCATGCCAAGCGACTGGTCTCACGCTTCTCAACAATGTAATGGGTGATATCAGCACCACCAGTCTCCTGAGGAGGACCCCACGAAAGGGTGCAATGCTCAGCTGTGAGACCTGTGATCTGCAGGGGTCCTGCTGAGGGTCCAGGTTTGTCAATAATTACACAGTTGACTGGCATATTAACTGTGCCAGCAATATTTTGTAGAGTCAGGGTATACTTTCCAGAATCTCTTCTGATGCAGTCCTTAACAATGACGGAGGTGCTGGAATCTGTAGAGACTACTTGGATTCTGGCTCTCAACTCAATTTCTTTGTCATCCTTCTTCCAGGAGACGACAGGAGCAGGACGCCCAGCAAGGTCGGCATTTATCTTCAGAGTTTCACCTGCTTTCACAAACACTGTCTCTCTAAACTTTACATCCATCATGATGCGTGGTGGATCCACGTCATCTTTGACAGTGACGGAGCCAGTGTTATCAGATGGTTCACTGAACAATCCGGCTGCATTCTTAGCAATGACACGGAAGTCGAACTGGCTATTTTCTGTGAGTCCTGTCACATCATAGTGGGTCTCTGGCACATTGGTAAAGTTGCACCTAGTCCAGCGTCCTTCTGGAAGATCTCTGCGTTCAATGATGTAGCCAGAAACCTTGGCTCCGCCATCATACTCTGGTTTATCCCAAGAAAGAGAGACGGATGATCTGGTAACAGCCGTGACCACAGGTGTGCCTGGGGGATCACATGGATCTCTGGCTGCTACAGCTTCACAAGCTTTGCTACATTTGCCAATGCCAGCAATATTTTCAGCATAGACACGGAACTCATACATCATGCCCTCTTCCACTCCATTGGCTTTGTATTCTGTATCTTTTATCATTCCCCTGTTCAACTTTGTCCAGAGAATGCTAGACCGCTCTTTCCTCTCGAGATGATAGCCCAGAACAGAACTTCCACCATCACTGACTGGCTCATTCCAGGTCACCAACATGTAACACTTGGTGGCCAGCCTCACAATGGGTGTTGAGGGGGGTCCAGGTTGTTTGAAGTTATACTGAGCTGTAATTCCAGGTGAATCCAGATATGTGCTCTTTCCATAACGGTTGACTGCATAGATGCGGAATTGGTATTCTGCACCATGTGTGAGCCGGCCAGCCTTGTAACTTGTTCTGGCAACATTACTTGCAACCATTTGCCATTCTTGAGTGTTTGTGTCTCTCTTCTCTACAATATAGTTACTGATGGAGCAGCCACCATCATAATCTGGTGGTGACCAGGACAGTGTGATGCTGTCTGAGGTCACGGCATCTACCTTAATACCTTTGGGTGGACCTGGTTTATCAAGGACCACTACTGCAATATCTGTTGTGACAGTTCCTCCTGTGTTTGCAAGGGTGATATCATATTTACCAACATGTTCTCTGCTAGCCTCTTTGATGAGTATTTTGGATGAGGTCGCAGTGTTTAAGATGGTCACTGATGATGTTTGTTTTAAAGGAAGACCATCTTTCTTCCAGGACACAACAGGCTTTGGCCTGCCTCTTACAGGAACCTCAAGAGTGAGATCATCCCCAGCTTTCACACTGTATGTAGTGAAAAGTAAGTTCACTGAGGGCTCAATTGCAACATCCTTTGCAGCCACAGGCAAGCCTAGATCCTTCGGCTCACTCTTTCCTTTCTCGTTAATTGCAACAACTCTGAATAAATAGACCTCGTTAGGGGTCAGATTAGGGACAGTTGCTTCAGGCACCTTGACAGTGCAGGCTGTGCCCCATTTATCTCCACTCTTAGGCTTCAATTCTACATTGTAGCACATAACTTTGCTACCACCATCATGGGCTGGTTTGTTCCATGCCAGAGACACACTGGTCTTTGTCAGGTCAACAAGGGTAACCTTGCTTGGGGGCTGAGGCACCTCGGATACTTTGATTTCTTTGGTTTCGACCATCTGGCCTGGGCCATATTCGTTGACAGCGCAGACTCTGAAGTAGAAGGTTCCACCCTCTGGCAGCTCTTCAATTTTGAATGATTTGGCTGTGCAGGTGCAGGAGACCGCAGTATAGGCCTTCCTGACAGACTCTCTCTTCTCGACAATATAGTTTGTGATTTTAGATCCACCATCGGTGAGTGGAGTATCCCAGGCAAGAGTCACTGAATCCTTCTTGACCTCCTTCACGCCAAAGTTTTGTGGTGCACTTGGTGTATCCAAAATTCTCACTGCAACAAAAGCAGATTTTTTACCACTGCTGTTCTCCAGGGTAAGAGAGTATTTCCCACTATCAAAGCGGTTGACATTGTCAATGACAAGCATGGTGTATGAGCTGGTGGTGTCAATTGCAGCACGCTCTGTGAGAGTACCCTCAACTTTTTCCCATTTAACAGCTGGTTCAGGTCTTCCTCTAATGGCGACAAACAGACGCAGAGTTCCACCAGCACGCACAGATACCACCTTCCTGAGATCAGCATCCAGTTCAATCTCTGGAGCTTCCACTCTATCCGATGTAACCACAGTGCCACTGACATTAGCAGCCTCCCCAACACCCTCAGAGTTGAGAGCACAGACACGGAACTGGTACTCTCCACCTTCCTTCAGGTCTGTGATCGTGAGTTTAGTAGCTTGAATGCCAGTAGATGGAGTGCACATAGACCATTCTTTTTCAGTTGGTCCCTCTACTGTTGGTGCTACTTCTGCGTCTTCTGGAGATTCAGGCATTGGTGTGTACTCTCTCATCTCAACAATATAGCCTTTGATGTATGCTCCACCATCAAAGTCTGGTTTTCCCCAAGACAAAGACACAGACGACTTAGAGTAGTCTGTGACTTTAGGATGGTGTGGAGGTGCAGGGGGTGTTGTAGCATCACATGCTCTGTAGGAGAGGGACAGGTCACTGACGTCGCCTATTCCGGCCTGATTTTCAGCTGCGACATGGTATTCATAGAAGTGATCGGTCATCAGACCTGTGACCTTGAAGTGGGTCTCAGTCAGCTTTTGTCTGTTGCATTTTGTCCACCGCACACTATCTTTGTCACGTTTTTCAAGGTGGTATCCTTCGATATCAGCTCCACCATTGAATTCGGGAGGGGTCCAGGACAGAACCATTGAATCCTTCGTGATCTGACTGGCCTCTGGAGTTCCAGGAGCACTGGGTGGCTTGTATGGATTGCGTGCAATTGTGGGTTCACTTTCCAGATAATCACCAACACCATATTTGTTCACTGCTCTGACCCTGAAGAGGTATTCATTTCCAGGCAGCAGATTTTTTAATTTATGGTATAGACCCTTGATATTTGGTGCAGCCACTGTCCATGACAACCTGCTAGTCTCCCTCTTCTCCAAGACATAGTGGGTGACACTGGCCCCACCATCCAGAGCTGGCTCAGACCAGGAAAGGATACACCTGTCAGCCATGACCCCAGTCACTTTCATGGGTCCAGTGGGTGGACCTGGTTTATCAAGAACTTTGACAGTGATCGGGAAGGTTTTGGTACCACCCAGATTTTTGAGGACAAGGTCAAAGTGGCCACTGTCGAGCTTGGTTACATCCTTAATGGTCATGGCTGCACGCTTCTGTGTAGTTTTCACTTCAATGCGCAGGGCTTTATCCATTTCTTTGCCCTCTTTCAGCCAGACAACATCGGGAATTGGTTTTCCATGAATGTCTGCATCAACAACCAAGTGTTCTCCAGCATTAACAATGATGACATCCTTGTATTTGGGATCCATTGAGGCCCTTGGTGGTTCAATTTTGTCAGTAGCGGTAATGGGTCCAGAGCTGTCCGATGGTTCACTGAAGACTCCTGCTGCATTTCTTGCAATAACCCTGAATTCATATTGCTCATTTTCTGTCAGACCAGTGATGGTGTACTCAGTCTCAATTATATTAGTGAAGTTAGCTCTCACCCAGCGTCCATCAGGGGAGGACACGTCTTTCCTTTCTACGATATATCCATTTACTTTGCTGCCACCATCGTACTGAGGTTTTGTCCACTGAATCTTCATCAGATTCTTAGAAATAGATATAGCTTCTGGAGCCCCTGGGGGATCACATGGATCACGGGCCACAAAGGACTCGGACACTTTACTGCATCTACCAATGCCAACGATGTTTTCAGCATAAACTCTGAATTCATATCCAATACCCTCCTCAAGATTACAGATCTTGAACAGAGTATCAGTGATGAGGGTCTTGTTCAGTTTGTTCCACAGGATGCTGTTTCTCTCTTTGCTTTCCAGATGGTAGCCAATGACTGCACTTCCACCATCATTGACTGGCTCATTCCATTCAATGATCATCATTTCCTTTGTTGCAGATTTGACATTTGGTGTTCCAGGAGGCCCTGGTGTTTTGTATGGATATTGTACGACAATGGACTTGGAGTCCAGTGAAGGACCCTTTCCATATCTGTTTTCAGCTATAATTCTGAACTGGTATTCTGCACCAGTCTTCAGTTTGGTGACCTTGAAAGCAGTTCTAGCGAGCTGCGTTGTGACTGGCTGCCATGTTGTGGTAGCTGTATCTCTCTTCTCTACGATATAGTTCTTTACTTGGCATCCACCTGTGTACACTGGGGGCTCCCAGGCAAGATGGACAAACGTGTTACTCACTTCAACAATCTTTATGGGACCTGCTGGTGGACCGGGCTTGTCGAGGATAATGACAGACACATCCTCAGTGATTGTACCAGCAGCGTTTGTTGCTGTGATGGAGTATTTACCCAGGTCCTCTTTGCATGCCTCAGTAATCTGAATTGCTGTTGTTGCTGGAGTGTTTACCACATTGATTCTGGATGTCACCTTCAGAGGCTGACCATCCTTGGTCCAGGTGACTTTAGGTGTGGGCCTGCCAAGCACAGGGAATTCCAACTTGAGGTCTTTTCCAGACAATACGCTGTAAGTGCTGAATTGCATCTTAATGCTTGGCTCCATTGTCATGTCACTGGCAATGACTGGCGCAGCAAGTGCCTGTGGTTCACTCTTGCCCTTCTCATTGTAAGCAATAATACGGAATAGGTATGCCGTCCCAGCTGTGAGTCCTGTGACAGTGCCCTCGCATGTCTTTGTATTCGTTGCCACTCCCCACTTATCTGTACCCTTAGGCTGCATCTCAATCAGGTAGCCACCAATTCTACTGCCTCCATCGTGCTCTGGTTTCTCCCATGCCAGTGAGGCACTGGCCTTGGTGACGTCAGTGAGGAAGACTTTCCGAACAGGCAGTGGGACCTCAGAGGCCTTGGATGCTGTTTTGGTTTCCACAGCTTGGCCAACCCCATAGTCATTCTCAGCCATGACTCTGAAGTAATACATAGCACCTTCAATTAAGTTCTCAACTTTAAATGTTGTCTTGGTGCATTTAGTGGACACATTAGCATAAGCCTTTTTGGTTGATTCACGTTTGTCAATGACGTAGTTCTTAATTTTGGAACCGCCATCAATCAGTGGAACATCCCACACAAGAGTGACAGAGTCCTTTTTCACGTCTTTGACCACAAGATTCTGTGGGGCACCAGGTGTGTCCAGGACTTTGACAGCAACAAACTCAGACACAGAGCCACTGCTGTTGGTCAGACTGAGGGTGTATTTTCCTGAATCACTCCTGTCACACGAGTCAATGGACAGCTGTGTGAAGTTGGGAGCCTTCTCAACTACTGCCTTTTCAGTCAGGGCTCCCTCATCCTTTGTCCACTTTATCTCAGGTGTAGGCCTGCCCTTAAATGGAATATTTATTCTAACAGATCCACCAGCTTTCACAGTGATGCCCTTCCTCAATTCCGAGTCCAACCGGATCTCTGGTGGTTCCACTCTTTCTTCTGGTTTTGCTGTTCCTGAGAGAACTGCTGGCTCGCCAACTCCTAGTTTGTTCAGAGCACACACCTGTATCTTGTACTCCTGACCCTCGGTAAGTTTGGTAATTTCAAATTTGTTGACACGCAGGCCAGTAGGTGGAGTAACCATGGTCCATTCCTCCTGCTCAACCTTGCAGACTTCAACAATGTACCCCTGAATGGCACTGCCACCATCAGACAGAGGCTTCCCCCACGACACCATTATAGAACTCTTTGAGGAGTCAATTACATTCATGTATGCAGGGGCACCAGGTTTGTATTTAGGATCACAGGCCTTGTAGTTTGAACTTGGCAGACTTGGTTCTCCCACTCCAACGACGTTCTCTGCAGCTACTCTGAACTCATACTCGTGGCCTGAGGCTAATCCTGTTACTCTGAAGGAGAGGTCTGCGACCTTCTGTCTATTGCATCTGGTCCATTTGATTCCACTTCTGTCCTTCTTTTCAATTAAGTAATTGGTAATCTCACTGCCTCCATCACTCTCAGGGGCAGACCAACTGATGGTCATGCCGTCATGGGCAATGTTTGATACATCCTCAATGTGAGGTGGACCAGGAGGAACAAACGGTGTCTTCATAATCACTCCAGTAGATCCAAGTGGCTCACTGATCCCATAACTGTTAACAGCCATGACACGGAACATGTACTCATTACCTTCCAGTAGTTTGGTGACTTTGTAAGATGTGGTCTCACAGCTGTTGGAAACAACCGTCCATGCCAGACGGCTTGTTTCTCTTCTCTCAATAATATAATGTTTAATAGGACTGCCCCCATCGTGTAGAGGGGCACGCCATACCAGTGTGCATCTATTTTCAGCTACTCCAGTGATATGGAGGGGTCCCTCACATGGGCTAGGTTTGTCCAGGACCACAACCTTGAATGGCACAGTTTCACTGCCAGCCTCATTTGTCAGTTGGAGTGTGTATGCTCCACCATCAATCCTTACGGAGTCCTTAATGAGGATCATTGCATGATTTTCTGTGTTCTTGATCTCAAGTCGGAGTGTGTTCTCAACTGGCTTTTCATCCTTGAACCACTGGATTGTAGGCAGTGGCTTTCCATGGACATCTGCGTCAAGCTTGAATGTCTCTCCGGCATTGATTATAATGGTCTTGGTGAATGCTGGGTCAATGGAGAATTTAGGTGCCTCCACCTTGTCGCTTGCAGTAATTGGTCCACTGTTGTAGGACGGCTTGCTGATGGTGCCAACAGCATTTTTAGCAATGACTCTGAAATCGTACTGAGCATTCTCAGTCAGTCCCGTTACCGTAAACTGTGTCTCAATCACATTGGTGAAGTTTGCCCTTACCCACCTGCCCTCTGGCAAGTCACGCTTCTCCACAGTATAACCAGTTATGTTACTGCCACCGTCATATTCAGGCTTAGTCCACTGAATGACAATTGTATCCTTGGTCACATGGGTGGCCTCTGGAGTACCAGGAGGATCACATGGGTCACGGGCAACACAACCCTCTGAGATCTTGCTACTCCTGCCAATACCCACAATATTTTCAGCATACACTCTGTATTCATACTCCACTCCCTCCTCCAAGGGGTGGCTCCTGAAGATTGGCTCGTGAATTAGTGTCTTGTTGATTTTGACCCAGAGAATACTGTTCCTCTCTTTCCTTTCAAGATGATAGCCAATAACAGGGCTGCCTCCATCAGAGACAGGCTCATGCCACTCAACAATTTGGTGGTCCCTGGAAAGAGAAGAAATGAAGGGAGTGCCTGGGGGGCCTGGCTCTCTGTATGGGTATTGAGCGACCACAGCAGATGAATCCAGGCCATGACTCTTGCCATAGCGGTTTTGAGCAATGATCCTGAACTGGTACTCTGCTCCTGTCTTCAGTCTTGGCACTTTAATGGTGGTTCTGGCATAGTTGATGCTGACGTTTTCCCACGTTGTGGTAGTAGTATCTCTCTTCTGCACAATGTAGTTTGAAATCTGGCAGCCTCCATTGTATTTGGGTGGTTCCCATGAAATGGTTACACTCTGTGTTGTGATTTCATCGAACCTTACAGGGCCAGAAGGAGGGCCAGGTTTGTCAAGTACAATGACTTCAATAGTTGTGTCCCTCTTTCCAGCCGAGTTAGCAACATTTATACTATACATGCCACCATCATCCCCTGCAGCCTCCTTGATGCTAAGTGTTGTTTCTGTGGCTGTGTTCAGAGTAATGATTCTGGTGGTGAACTTCAAAGGAGCTCCATCTTTAGTCCAAGTAACTGTTGGTTTAGGACGACCAAAGATGGGAATATCAATCTTCATGTCTTTGCCCACATGGACACTGTAGCTGCTGAATGCGGGACGAACATCGGGCTCAAATACTAAGTCCTTTGTCATTACTGGACCAGCAAGGACTTTGGGGTCACTCTTGCCCTTATCGTTCATTGCAGTGACTCTGAAGAGATACTCCTCCCCTGGGTTGAGATTGGAAACAGTAGCCTCCATTGTCTTGAATGTGTTAACACCAGACCATTTTTCCTGGCCTTTAAGTTGCACCTCCAGCAGGTACTGGATGACTCTGCTGCCACCATCATACTCGGGCTTCTCCCAAGCCAAAGATATGCTTGTTTTGGTTTGGTCAATAACCATCAAGTTCTTTGGAGACTGGGGCACCTCTGACACCTTCAAAGCATCAGCAGTCACTGCAGGCAGGCCAGCACCATGTGCGTTCTCAGCAATGACACGGAAGAAGTAACTGCAGCCTTCCTGGAGTGGCTCAATCTTCCAGGAGAGAGCATGACAGTTAGTTACAACAGCTGCATATGTTTTGCGTGTGGTTTCTCTCTTTTCAATAATGTAGTTCTTGATCTTGGAGCCACCATCCAACAAAGGTGGTTCCCATGCCAGCGTCACTGAGTGATTTGAAATTTCTACCACGTTCAGGTTAACAGGAGCACTAGGTGTGTCGAGAACACGGACCACGACAAATGCTGATTTGGTTCCACTGGAGTTTGTGGCAGTAACTGTGTATTTTCCACTGTCAGTTCTGCTCATCTTATCAATCACAAGGGATGTGTAGCTGCTGGTCACCTCCACCTGAGCAGTCTCTTTAAGGGCAGCTTCATCCTTATCCCACTTGATGGTTGGAGTGGGCCTTCCTTTGATGGGGATAAACAGCCGAAGGGATGCTCCAGCTTTAATGGTGACAATCTTTCTCAGCTCTGGGTCAATGTCAAGGTCTGGCTCTTCTGCTCTGTCCTGGGCAACAACAGCCCCAGAGACGTCAGCATGCTCACCAACTCCAACCTTGTTTATGGCACACACTCTAAACTTGTAGGCCTGGTTTTCTTTCAGGTTTGCAACTTCAAATTTGGTCTTCTTGACACCAGTTGGTGGCGTGCACATTGTCCACTCCTCAGCAGGTGCCTCTGCAGCTTGGGTTCCTGCAGATGTTTCTTCTGGCACTGCCGGCATTGTAGTAGTGCAGCACTCAACAATGAATCCCTGAATCTCACAGCCTCCATCACAGAGAGGCTTACTCCATGACAGGAAAACAGATGTTTTAGTTGTGTCAGTAACTCTTGGGTTGTGTGGTGGGCCAGGCCTGAAAATGGGATCAAGAGCTTTGTAGAATACAGTTGGTGAGCTCGGCTCCGAAAGCCCAACAGCATTCTCAGCAACAACTCTGAATTCATAATTGTGGTTTTCCAAAAGTCCGGTCACTTTGAAAGTCAAGTCAGTGACCGTTTGTCTGTTACATCTGGTCCATCGAACCCCTTCTTTGTCATGTTTTTCAATGATATATCCAGTGACAGGACTGCCCCCATCTTCAGAGGGAGCCTCCCAAGTGAGCACCATTGAATCTTTTTTAACATCTGACAATTCTAAGCTCCTGGGTGACCCTGGCGGTAAATAAGGATCCTTGATTATGACAGCAGAAGACTCAAGTGGTGCACCTACTCCAAACTGGTTGACTGCATGGACTCGGAAGATGTACTCATTTCCTTCTAAGAGCTTATTGACCTTTAGACAAATGTTCTCCACTTTGGGGTCAATGACTGTCCAGACTAATCTGCTTGTCTCTCTCTTCTCAACCACATAGTGAGAGATCTTGCTACCGCCATCTTGTATTGGTGGTTTCCATGCAAGGCAGCATCGGTCTTTGGTTATCCCAGTGATAACAAGTGGTCCTTGAGGTTCTCCAGGTTTATCTAGAACAACCACATTGACCTGTACAGTCTTTTCACCTCCTGGATTTTTTAATAGCAGACTGTATTGGCCTCCATCTGAAAGTTTTGCTTCCTTGATAGACATATAAGCCTTGGTGGGTGTGTTCTTTATTTCTCTGTGAATAGTGTTGCCCAGCTCCTGATCTCCCTTCATCCAGTGGATAGAGGGTAGCGGTTTGCCATGAACATCTGCATCAATCTTGAAGTTGTCTCCTGCATTAACCACAATGGTCTTTGTGTACTCTGGGTCAATGCTGATACGCGGTGGTTCAATCTCATCCCTTGCAGTGATAGGGCCAGTGCTGTATGAAGGCAGACTGAAAACGCCGGCAGCGTTTCTGGCAATGACACGGAATTCATACTGATTGTCCTGCACCAGTCCCGTTGCAACATATTCCGTCTCAATGATGTTTGTGAAGTTAGCCTTTTGCCAACGACCTTCAGGAAGCTCCTTCTTTTCCACAATGTAGCCAGTAACCTTTGCACCTCCATCGTATTCAGGCTTAGTCCAAACAATGGTCAAAGAATCTTTGGTGATGTGTGTTGCCTCTGGGGTACCAGGAGGATCACAAGGATCTCTAGCAACATGACCCTCGGACACTTTGCTAGCTTTGCCTATTCCGACAATGTTTTCACCATAAACTCTGTATTCATACTCCATCCCTGCTTCCAAACCAGTGGTCTTGAAGGTTTGGTCAGTGATAAGAGACTTGTTGAGTTTAACCCACATAATGCTGTTTCTCTCTTTGCGCTCGAGATGATAGCCAAGGATAGGGCTTCCACCATCATTCACAGGTTCGTTCCAGACCACTACCATGCTGTCCTTGGTCCAGGCTGCAATGGATGGTGTTCCTGGGGGTCCTGGGAGTTTGTATGGGTATTGTGCCACAATACACTCTGATTGAAGAGTTGCGCCTTTTCCATATCTGTTTTCTGCTGTGATTCTAAACTGATACTCAGAGCCAGTCTTCAGTCTGCCTACCTTGATTTTTGTCCGTGCAAGAGTAGAAGATACAACCATCCAGTTAGTTGTGGATGTGTCTCTCTTTTCCACAATGTAGTTCTTGATGGTGCAACCACCATCATATTCTGGTGGGTTCCAGGAGATAGTTACACTGTCAGATGTGACCTCCTCTACCTTAACTGGACCACCTGGCTGGCCAGGTTTGTCAAGAACAACAATGCCAAAGGCTGCAGTTGTCTCTCCTGCTGTGTTACTAAGAGTAATGAGGTAGTGTCCCACATCATCTTTGGTAGACTCTTTTATGTTGAGGTTCAGCAAGGTGTCCGTTGAACTAAAGTTTACTCTGGTAGTTCTCTTCATGGGCTGACCGTCCTTTACCCAGGACACAGCTGCTTGGGGACGTGCAACATATGGAACATCCACTGTCAGGTCCTCACCTGCCAACACACTAAATGTGTTGAACAACATTTTGGCAACAGGTGCAATCACAAGATCTTTCACGATCACGGGCACTCCAATTTGACGTGGATCACTTGTGCCCTTCTCATTTCTAGCTGCTACACGGAACATGTATTCTTCACCTGCATTAAGTCCACTAATGGTAGCTTCTGTTTCCTTAACAATTACAGCCTGGGTCCACTTGTCAACACCCTTAGGCTGGATCTCAACAACATAGCAGCCTATCCTGCTGCCGCCATCATGCTCTGGCTTCTCCCAAGAGAGAGTGACACTATTTTTGGTAACATCCTTCAGAGAGATTTTGCCAGGTGGCTGTGGTTTCTCAGACACTTTAACTGATTCACCAGTCTCGATAGGTAGACCTATGCCGTATTCATTCTCAGCCAGAACTCTAAAGTAATAGTTGCATCCTTCCAGGAGATGGTCAACTGTGAAGGTTGTAGGGTGGCAGAGAGCATTGACTGTGGCATATGCTTTCCTTGTGGACTCACGTTTTTCAACAATATAGTTCTTAATCTTCACTCCTCCATCATTCACTGGTGGATCCCATGTCAGAGTGACGGCTTCTTTTGTTACTGCAGTAATCTTCAGGTTCTGTGGAGCACTTGGTGTATCAAGCACCCTGACTTGGACTGTAACCATCTTGGAGCCAGAACTGTTTTCAACTGTGAGATTATATTTCCCACTGTCAAATCTGTTGACATTTTCAATTACAAGTGATGTGTATGATGTTGTGCTGTCAATGGTTGCCCTCTCAATAGCCTCGCCATCTCCCTTGGTCCACTTAGCTTGAGGAGAGGGTCGGCCTCTGATGGGCACAAAGAGTCGGAGTGAGCAGCATGCTCTAAGATTGACAACTTTGCGGAGCTCAGCATCCAAATCAACCTCAGGTGGGAGGAGCCTGTCCTCTGCCTTGGCGTTGTCTGGTACAGATGCGGCCTCTCCAATTCCTTCACTGTTCACAGCAGAGATGTTGATCTTGTACTCCTGGTTCTCTTTCAGGTTAAGAATGGTGAATGAGGTGGCAAGGTGACCTTCTTTGGGTGTCACAATAGTCCATTCCTCCTCCTCCTTTTCGGATGGGATGCACGTTTCTACAATGTAGCCAGTGATGTCAGAGCCTCCATCATATACAGGCTTGTTCCAGGCAACAGTAATTGATGACTTGGTTGTGTCTAGGATTCTAGGGTTGCATGGAGCACCTGGTATGTACAGGGCATCTGTTGCCTTGTAAAATGGACTGGAGACACTGTGTGCACTCACTCCAGCAGCATTCTCTGCAATTATTCTGAATTTATATTCATGTCCGACAATAAGGCCTCCTGCCCTAAACTGAAGATCTTTGACCTTTCTCTTGTTGCATTTGACCCAGCGGAGGCCGATTTTGTCTTTCCTTTCAATATTGTAGTTAGTGATGGGAGTTCCACCATCACTCTTGGGAGCTTGCCACATAACAACCATTGAATCTTTTGTGATAGCCGTCACTTCAGGATTCTCTGGAGGATCTGGAACCACGTATGGGTTATCTGCAACAGTGGGTTCTGAATCAAGAGACTCACCAACTCCATATTTGTTAACAGCCATAACCCTGAAGATGTATTCATTTCCTTTGAGCAGCTTGGTCACCGTGTGTTGTGTAACTTTCAGATCTGAAACCACATTTGTCCAGACCAGTCTGCTTGACTCACGCTTTTCGACTATGTATCCTTCAATATTGGCACCACCGTCATCTGCAGGCGGAGCCCAGGTAAGAACGCAGTTATCAGCTGTGACATCAGTTACCTTTAGAGGTCCAACAGGTGGCCCAGGTCTGTCAAGCACTTTAACGTTAAAGATGTGCTTTGCAAATCCACCAACATTAGTGGCAGTGAGAACAAATTCCCCACCATCTGATCTGACAGAGTCCTTGTTGGTCAGTGTGGCCGTCAGTTCAGTGAACCTGACCTCCATTTTCATTGTGTTCTCCACCTCTTTTCCATTCTTGGTCCAAACTGTAGACGGTGTTGGCTGACCAGCAATGTCTGCATCAAGCTTAAAGGACTCTCCCGCCTTCAGGAGAACAACATCTTTGAAGATGGCATCAACCATAATGCGCGGCTCAACTATGTCATCTTTGCACACAATTGGGTCTGAAGGCTCAGATGGAATGCTTACTGCTCCAGCAGAGTTTCTAGCCATGACACGAAACTCATAGGAGGTGTCTTGAGTCAGTCCACTGACGGTGAATGCTGTCTCAATGATGTTGGTGAAATTGGCACGGATCCAGCGACCAGTCGGCAGTTCTCTCTTCTCCACTGTGTAGCCAGTGATTTTGAATCCGCCGTCGTACTCAGGTTTTGTCCACTGAATAGTGATGGCATTTTTGTTGACAAATGTTGGTACAGGATGGCCTGGTGGGTCCACAGGGTCCAAAGCCAGTATTGCTTCTGAGGCTTTGCTGGGCTTACCAATGCCTGCCATGTTTTCGGCCATTACACGGAACTCATAGGCAACTCCATCTTCGAGCCCGGTGGATTTAAAGATGTTTCCTTTCACAATACCCTTGCTGAGCTTATGCCACACGATGCTGCTTCTTTCTTTCCTTTCAACATGATAACCAATTACTTCGTTTCCACCATCAGACACAGGCTCATTCCAGCCAACTGTGATGGAGTCCTTGGTGAATGCAACAACATTTGGAGTACCAGGAGGTCCAGGGACTTTAAACGGGTAAGAAGCCACCACAGCCTCTGAGGTGATGGGAGGTCCAGCACCATATCTGTTCTTAGCCTTTATCCTAAACTGGTATTCTGACCCAGTGGTTAACCGAATGGCTTTGAACATGGTACGGATGATAGTAGAGGACAGCTCTGTCCATGTCTGGGTAGTGGTGTCCCTGATCTCAACCACGTAATTATTAACCGGAACCCCTCCGTCATTCTCAGGAGGGTCCCATGAAAAGATGCAATAGGTACGGGATATCTCCACGATGTTAACTGGTCCCTTGGGTGGCCCAGGTACATCATGTACTTTTACAGTGATGCTATCAGTCACAGAACCAGCAATGTTCTTTCCTGTCATGGTGTATACACCACTGTCTGCTCTACTGCATTCACAAACACTGAGGATAACAGTAGAAGCAGTGGTATCCACATTTGTTCTCTGTGTGAGCTTCAGGGCTGCGCCGTCCTTCTGCCAAGAGACAGTTGGTCTGGGACGTCCCATAACTGGGATTTCAACTTTGATGTCATCTCCAGCTTTAGTGATGACAGTCTTATGACAGATGCCTCGCAGGTCAAACACGGGCAGCATAATGGAATCCCTGACAACAATGGGTTTGCTCTCACGTGGGGCACTTCTGCCTGACAGGTTGACAGCCATTACATGGAAAATGTACTCCTCATTCTCATTCAGATTTTTTACTGTGAAATCCATGGTCTTGACTGTTGTTACATGGGCCCACTGATCAGATCCCTTCTTCTGGGCTTCCAGCACATATCCTGTAATTCTGCTTCCACCATCATGCTTGGGTTTTGTCCATGCCAGGCTCACAGAATTCTTGGTGATATCAGTAGGAATAACACTCTCTGGAGGAGTCGGTGCCTGAGATGCACGGATTGGATCGGAACTTTCGACTGCCTCACCAATACCATACTCATTCTCGGCAGACACCCTGAAATAGTACTCACAGCCTTCGCCCAGGTCACCAATCCTCACTGAAGTGTGTGGGCAATTTGTCACAGCAGTAGCAAAGGCCTTTCGTGTTGATTCTCTCTTCTCAATGACATAGCTTGTGATCTTTGCTCCACCATCAATGAGAGGCATCTCCCACTGGAGAGTAATGCTTTCTTTGTCAATCTTGATTGGTTTTAGATTAAGTGGAGGTCCAGGAGAATCCAAAACTCTCACATGTATATCAGCACTCTTCTTTCCACTTGAGTTTTCAAGGGTCAGCTCATATTTTCCCGCATCAATCCTTGAACTCTCAGGAATGATTAACATTGTAAACGATTCAGTGCTGTCAATGACTGCGCGTGGGACAGGGCCACCTTCCTTAGTCCAGGTGACTGTTGGTGTAGGACGTCCCTTGATTGGCACAAAGAGGCGAATGGAGCAGCCAGCCCTAACGACAAGGGTTCTTCTCAGCTCCACATCTAGTTCCAAATCTGGCTCAGTTGCACGCTCCACAATCTCAACCAGCTCTTGTGTTTCGGCAGGTTTACCCGCCCCCACAGCATTCAGAGCACTAATTCTAAAGTGGTATTTCTGACCAGTTTCCATCTCAGCAACAACAAATTCAGTGATTCTAAGTGGTGATGAAGAGGTATCCTTGACCCATTCTTCTGTTCCTTCTTTCCTGTGCTCAATTATATATCCAGTGATCTCACAACCACCATTATCAAGAGGTTTTCCCCAGTTCAATGTGGCAGTGGTCTTGGTTGTGTCTGTAACTCTTGGATTAACCGGAGGTCCAGGGAAATCTACCAAATTTAAACAAATGGTCATGGTCATTTACAACGGAATCCACCATTCTGTAAAAAGTGTTTCATGCCATCTAATTTCATGAACATCATTTGATAATTGAATAGGTTAATCCTTTTTTTACTTACCCACAGCGACTTTGGTTCTAACTGTCATAGATGGTTCACTCGGCTCTCCAAAGCCAGCTTTGTTCTCAGCAAAAACACGGAACTCATACTCCATGCCTTCAGTGAGACCGGTGACTTCGTAACTGAGCTCAGCAACAGATTTCTTTGAGGCCCTGATCCATCTCATAGCCTTTTTCTCCTTCTTCTCAACACAGTAACCGATGATATCACTTCCGCCATCCTCAGCTGGTCTCCTCCAGGATACAGTAGCTGAATGGCCATCCACTTTCTCAACCTCTGGTTTAGATGGTGGACCAGGAGGACCTAAATGTTTAGATAAAAGGAATTTGTGATTTAATCTTATGTGTCTGTATTCCTCCAGTAATAAACACAAATGAAGAATGAAAGATGCAGTTAAGTACAACTGTGCATACCGAATCTATCAACCATCTTGACAGCCTCAGAGTGAGATGGCTCACTGGCACCGTACTGGTTCACAGCAGAGACTCTGAAGAAGTACTCGTTGCCTTGGATGAGCTTGTTAGCCACATAGTGACAGTCAATGACCTTTTCCTCCAGAACAGTCCAGAGCAGGCGGCTGGTCTCCCTCTTCTCCAGGGTGTAATATTTGATAGGGGAACCTCCATCCTCAGTAGGAGCTGCCCACGTCAGAGTGACCTTTTCGGAAGAGATGCCACTGCATTCAATGGGCCCAGGAGTACCAGGAACATCCAGCACTTTGACCTTGACACTTTCCTCCTTCACACCAAAGGGGTTGCTGGCAGTTATGACGTACTCCCCTGAGTCCTTCCTGCTGGCATATTTGACGGACAGAGTAGAGGAAGTTGCAGTGGTCTCAATATGGACAAGGTCAGAGGGTTTGAAGTATTTTCCTCCCTTTGACCAGCATGAGGTTGGAGCAGGTTTGCCAACTATGCTTGTGGCAGTAATGACAATGGTATCGCCGGCTCGGACAGTCAGACCCTCCAACACATGGGAATCAATGGTAATGGTTGGTGCCGCTGTTGGAGGAAATAAGAAGCATTATATTTTCCGAGCATTATACACAGTCTAACGTTGTCTCACAGTTTTATACACTGATCTCACCATATTCATCTCTGCAGATGATGGTATCAGTCTGCTCAGAGGGTGGGCTAATAGCACCAGCAGCATTCTTTGCCCTGATCCGGAACTCATATTTGCAGCCCTCCTGCAGTTCGGTGACAGTAAACGCAGGATCCACTACATTCACGTTATTAGCCTTGACCCAGATCTTAGATGGTAAGTCGCGCCTCTCCACAATGTAGCCAGTCAGCCGGTGGTTTCCATCGAACTGTGGTTCTGTCCACTGGAGTGTGACGGAGCTTCTGGTGATGCTGATAACATCAGGTTTACCAGGGGCATCTAAAGATACAGATGTCAGATGTGAATTTTGTATCTTTGCATAATTGTTAATTTCTCGATCTTGGGACAATAAAGAAATTCTGATTCTGATTGATCGGTATTTTACTTTACTTGACAGCCTCTTCCGTATGTTTCACACTCACCAATGGGATCCAGGGCCACCTGTGGGTCAGTGGGAGCGCTTGGTCGACCAATGCCAGCGAGGTTGATTGCCATGACCCTGAACTCATACTCCAAACCTTCAGTCAACCCAGTAACCTTGTGTTCCCTCATCTTTAAGGCAGCTGGGCTTGCCCTCTTCCACAACATGCTGTTCCTCTCTTTAAACTCAACATGGTAACCTGAATGTAGCACCACAGATGGAAAGGTAAAATCCACACTAAGGTCATATAATTCTTCATGAGAGTGCAGTTATAAGCGAGGATAAACTCAGACAGGAAGAGTTCAAGTTGACTGTACCTGTGATGGGAGATCCTCCTGTCTTCCTGGGGTCAGACCAGGCCAGGTAAGCTGAGTCGTGACGCATGCTCATGATCTGAGGAGGAGGCGGAGCATCAGGAACATCTGTGGAGAAACATTGAAAAAACAACAGTCAGAAAAAACTCAATACTTTAACATCGCTCTTAAATATATATATATATATATATATATATATATATATATATATATATATATATATACTGTATACTGCATGTTACAGTCACTCACTGAACGGATGTTTAGCAACAATGGGCTCAGACTTCAGTCCTTCTCCAACACCATATTTGTTCTCAGCACAGACTCTGAAGATGTATTCTGTGCCCTCATGGAGACCTGTCACTCTCATGGTGTTGGTCTCCACAGTGGAGGACACAGTCACCCACATATTGGTAACCGAGTCTCTCTTTTCCAAGATATAATTGGTGATCTCTGAGCCACCGTCGTCCTTGGGAACAGCCCACTTCAGTGTAGCGCCATCTGCAGCAACGTCTTTGAACTTAATGGGTCCAATAGGGATTCCAGGTTTACCCACCACCCTAAAAGGAGAAGGAGGAGGAGGTAAAATCATAAATGGTAGATTGTTCCCAGTATTTACTAAGGAACATTGTTTTTATGTTGTGTTATATGCCGTGAAATAATGTGATCAATACCTGATGAAGATGGTGGACTCCTTGCTCCCCGCGCTGTTCCTCAGGGTGATGGTATACTTGGAGGCGTCACTCCTCTGGCAGTCCCTGATCAGGAGGGTGGTGTTGACGGCAGAAGACTCTGCACACACTCGGCCAGTGTCTGTCAGATCCTCATCATCTCCCTTCTTCCAGGAGACCTTGGGCGTAGGTTTGCCAATGATTGGGATCTTCAGACGGACAGTGCTGCCCTCCTTGGCAATGTAGCACATGTTGGGCAGCTCCCTCAAGTCACAGCTTGGAGGAACTGCAGATGGAAAGATAGTCTAATATCAACACATTTCTAATCAGCTTTCTGTCTGAAAGTTTTAGAAATCAAAATACTTACTGATCTGATCCTTAGCAACCACTTTCAGCTCCTTGGGAGAACTCTCTCCTGAGTCATTAACAGCCTTGACTCTGTAGGTGTACTCTTTGTCCCTGACCAAGTCCTTGGCACTGTACTGCATATTCTTGGACCTCATTAGCTCCTTGTACTTGTCGTCACCATTGAGAACCTCTACTACATAGCAGATAATGCGACTGCCACCATCGGTGAGTGGTTTCTTCCAGCTTAGAGTGCAAGAATCTTTAGTAACCAGTAGGGTTTTTAAGTCCATGACAGGCCCAGGCTCCTCTGAGAGAAGTAAAATGAACAAAGTGAGAATAATATCTGCTAGATCAATAAAGGACATCCAACTACAAAAGCTGCTATCACCCAACGAACCTGTTGCTCTGACTGAATCGGCTGTTTCGCAGTACTCTCCAATACCAAGCTGGTTGACTGCTGCCACTCTGAAGCAGTAGGATCGTCCAGCATCCAGGTCTGGCACCTCGAATGCTGTCTTGGCACAACTGTTGGACACCCTGGACCAGGCCTTCCTCTCAGTATCACGCTTCTCCACAACGTAGTGGGTAATTTCGTGGCCACCATCAATCAGTGGAGCATCCCAGTAAATAGACGAACTGTCTTTGGATGTCTCCTTCACCACCAGGTTGACTGGAGGTCCAGGAGTGTCTGTGGAGATACAATTAAACTTTCACAATGCATCAACTTAAACCCACTTTTCATGTTGTGATCTGACTCCTATGCTATATAAATAAAATTGAATTTCATATATCAGCTCAGTCCTGTTTCTGATCATGATGATGAGTTCACGTGTCCTTCACCAACCTAAAATCTTGACAACAATGGTGTACATCTTCATGCCAGCCAAACTGTCCAGGTTCAGAATGTATTTTCCAGCATCATATCTGTTGACATTCTCCACCATCACCATCGTGTCAGTGTTTGTAGACTTGATGATGATGCCTTGGCGGTCCTTGATGTTGGTGTTCATTTTGGCCCAGGTGATCTTAGGAGCAGGACGACCCTTGATGGTGGCCTGCAGCCTCATGGTGGTGCCAGCACGCAGCTCCAGGACTCCCTTTAGATCTGCACTCAGCTCTGCCTCTGGAGGAGCTACAGAAACATACCGGGACATTGGCTATCGCCCTCAGAGGCATAAAACGTCCATTTGTCAGCAATTCATTCAAAGTCACTGAAAAGTTGTGTGACTGTACAGAGGCAATGATGCATCATTCAATTAATGTGGAAGTGCAGAACGTCAAACTGAATGAGATTAACGCAAATTCAATCTTCTATACATACCAGTGATTTCCTTGGCAACATGTTTGCCAGGTACTTCAACCGGTTCGCTGAAGCCAACCTTGTTGACGGCAGTGATGCGGCACTGGTACTCAGCCTTGTCAATGAGGTTTTGAATGACGTAGTTTGTCTCCTGCAGGTTCCTGGGGACGTTGCAGCGGATCCAGTCTTTTGTGTCAGTTCTCTTGCACTCCACCAAGTATCCAATGATGGGGCTTCCACCGTTGCTGGCCGGGGCAGTCCAGGTGAGACTGATGGCACTCTGGAAGGTATCCTTTACACTGGGATTTATAACAGGGCCAGGGGGCGCTGGGGAAAAGCACATTGGTCCGATGTTATTGTTGAAGCAACATATGTACAATCAAACACTGCATGCAACACGTTACTCAACCATAACCGACAAACACTGAAATGATGGGACTTACTGATGGGGTTCTGTGCAGTGGTGGCAGCAGAGGGCTCACTGGGTTTGCCAGACCCTGCAATGTTGAGAGCCATAACTCTGAACTCATACACAGCTCCCTCTGTGAGGCCCGTAACCTCAAGAGTCCTTTCTGTCAGAGGCTTCCTGTTGAGCTTTGTCCAGTTCAAATCCTTGGCCTCTTTCTTTTCCAGCATGTAGCCCAGGATGATGGACTTTCCATCATCAGCAGGCTCCTTCCAGCTCACAGTCATATGATCTTTGGTCACGTTGGTGATCACTGGAGCCTCACAAGTACCAGGGAAAGCTGTTGAAGAAACCAGAGTTCAGTTGTTGTTTGAAACAAGAACCAACAAGTTTGGGCCCAGGCAAAATGCTGGTAATGACTTACTGAATGGGTTCTTGGCAATGACAGGGTTTGTTAAGAGGGCGTCTCCAACTCCCCACATGTTCTCCGCACGGATTCGGAACTGGTACTCGTGACCACTGATCAGCTTCTCGACATTAAACTCAAGGACATCCCCCTTGATCTTGGTGGAGACCTGGGCCCAGGTAGCTCTGCTGGTCTCACGCTTATCCACAATATAGCCTTTGATGGGGGCACCACCATCTTTCAGAGGTGGCTCCCACGACAGCTTGATGCTGGTGGCAAACACCTCAGTGTATTTGGCTTTGACCGGAGGGCCAGGCACGTCTAAGGATACACAAGACTCAGCATCAGCCAACTGAAACCAATGTGCTAATGAGTAAAGCTGTGGGTAAATCATGTAGAGTAGAATCGATAGTTTAGAGTTTCAGTAACCTTCCTTAAAGAAAAGATGAAAGTACGCACCCAGAACAGTGACTTCGATCTCAGCAGTCTTGGAGCCACTGGCGTTCTCAGCCAGGATGGTGTAAATCCCAGTGTGTTCCTTGGTGACTCCTGTCATCTCAAGCTGGAAGTGATGCCTCTGCTGGGTGATGACCTGGCCTTCGCCTGACTTCAAGCTGTCGTCACCTTTCTTCCAGGTCACTCTGGGCAGGGGCTTGCCAAACACCTCAGCCTCGAGGTTAACTGTGGTTCCAGCCTTCACCTTAAAACCTTTCTGCATCCTGGCACTGAGCTCCACTCTCGGAGGAACTGTGTTTAAAGATGAGATGAATTAGTGGAATGCCAGGTCTACTTTCTTCTAACATTGGTGTAAGTGTGGTTCAAGATGATTTAATAAAAAGCTCACCATTCTCAGCACAGACCAGGACAGGGTCTGAGGGCTCAGATGGTTTGCTCATGTTGACAGCCGTTTTGGCAATGACTCTGAACTGGTAGTTCAGGTCTCTCTCCAGACCAGTAACCGTATATTCCTCCCTTGGTACATTTTGACTGCTGGTGTTGCAGCGGAGCCAGGTGTCTCCCGGCAGCCGCATGACCTCAACATAGTAGCCAATGAGCTTACTTCCACCATCATTCTTGGGACGTGTCCAAACCAGAGTGACGGAGTTCTTGGTTACATCCAGGATTTCAGGTTTACCTGGTTTGTCTGTGACACAGAGAGAACATGAGCCAAAGTGAGGACCGGAGATTAAATCGATGAAAACTGATTGTTGCGTAGGTGCTGGCAGCAAACATACCAACGGGTGTTCTTGCAGTGACAAAGTCGGTCTTCTTGCTTGGTTTGCCCTGGCCTGCACGGTTGATGGCAGACACTCTAAAGGTGTATTCCAGGCCCTCAATGAGGCCGGCACATGGGTACTCAGTGGTGCGGACAACTGTGTCATTGGCCTTCACCCACAACAGGCTGTTCCTCTCTTTACGTTCGATGTAGTAGCCAGTAATGGGACTGCCCCCGTCACTCTCTGGCTTATCCCAAGCTACAAACATGCAGTCCTTGTTGGTCTTGTTGATGCGGCAGTTGAGGGGCTCACTGGGGACATCTTGTGATAACAAAAGAGAGAAATTGATATCAAAAACTGTCATCTTTGGACAGGGCTTAAATCTAAGCAACCACTCTTTTAAAACTTACCAAAGGGGAACTTGGCAACCATCCTGTCAGACTGGATGGCATCTGACACGCCAAAGCGGTTCTCAGCACGAATGCGGAAGATGTATTCTTTTCCAGGAATGAGTTTTCCAAGCCTGCAGTTGGTCTTTGAGCAGGTAGAGAGAGCCGTCATCCAGTCACCTCTGCTCACGTCACATTTCTCCACCACATAGTTGGTGATGTTGCTTCCTCCATCCTCCAGTGGTTTGTTCCAGGAAAGGGAGCAGGCATCAGAGTCAATGTCGCTGATGACAACAGGGCCCTCAGGTGGACCAGGGATATCTGAAACAGACAGAAGTTGTATAAGGTTATCTCTCTATTCCTTAGTTTCAAAATGTAAATTACTCACATGACCTACTGGTGGGTCACACTGACCTTTGATAATGATCTTCAGGGCCTGGACCACCTTTGCAGAGTTGTTCTCAGCCATCAGACTGTACTCTCCACTGTCAGTCCTAGATACATCCTTTATGATCAGGACACACAGGTTGCCTGACTTGTGCACTGCCAGACGACTTGATGGGACAACTGCATTCTCATTACGCATCCACTTGCAGACTGGGGAAGGTTTTCCAGAAACCACAGCCTCCACTCTGAGCTTGGCTCCGGCTCTGGCACTCACGGTGTCCGGCATGACAATCTTTGGTTCCACTGTCAGAAGCAAGCGTCAAGACATGAGAAGTTAACATATTATCTGGGGGAGCGGAATGGCAGAGTGTCGTGATCAAAATCAAATCAACGTACACATCTGTTCCTTGATCTCGACAGGCTCCCTCGTCTCGGTGAATGAGCTCATGCCCATGATGTTCTTAGCAGCCACTCTGAACTTGTACCTCTTGCCCTCCTTCAGGCCACTGACACTGATTGTCAAACCTTTCACTGTTGTGTATGCATTCCACGCCTCCTTTTCAGGTTCTGACTCCTCTTTTTCCTCTTCCTTGGGCGGTGGAGGAGGTGGTGGCGGGGCCTCCTCTCCTTCTGGAACCTGTGTCAAGGTGAGCATTGTGGATTGTGGTCATGCCTCACATTTACAAAATAAGAAAGGATGTTGTGCTGCAAAATGACATGAGAGCATGAATATCTGTCAGAAACCAACCTCCACAGGTGCTGGAGCTGGTGGAGGAGGTTTGACCTCAATATATTCAATTACAAAACCATCGATCTTGGAACCGCCGTCCCTGGCAGGCTTGACCCAGCCAATAGTGGCGCTGTTCTTAGTTATCTCCAGAACCTCAATCTTTTCACAAGGATCTGGCTTGCCTGTAGAAAGGAGATCAAACAGATGTATTCAAATGCCTACTATCTGACTGAGGAATAAGTAAAGAGAGAAGTGAGTAGCTGCATTGAGGATACTTACTGACAGGATCAGACGCCAGGTAGGAAGTGGGCGTTGCTCTGGGAACGCCAGAACCATACTCATTGACGGCTGTGACTCTGAAGTTGTACTCAGTTCCGGGCATCAGGCCACTGACTTTGAAGGGAATCTTATCCCCCTGCACTTCAGCCTTAACAGTTGCCCACGTCTTCCGATCAATCTCACGCTTCTCAACGATATAATGCGTGACTTCACTTCCACCATTGTTCTCTGGAGGACTCCAGGACAACATGGCAGATGTCTGTTTGATGTCGGTTGCCTCCAGATTCATGACAGGTCCAGGAGTGTCTGTCAATAAATAATAAATAATAACGTTTCAATTTTGCTGGACTGAGCAGAAAATAACCCATTTTGTGATTTGATCATTAGTCACTCAAGAAAAAAGAAGCAACATTACCTAGAACCTTGACGTTGACAAATACAGCCTTCTCCCCAGCAGGGTTCTGCAGAGTCAGGCAATATTTCCCAGAGTCGTCACGCGTGCTGTCGGCGATGACCAGGAAGGTCATTGTGTCAATGATGTCAACCTTTCCCCTCCTGACCACGTTGTCAATGCCCATCCTTCTCCATGTCACTTTAGGAGGTGGTCTGCCTCGAATGGTGGCACAAAGCCTTATGGGACAGCCAGCTCTTACTGTCAGTCCCTGCTTCACATTAGCATCCAAGTCGATCTCTGGTGCCTCTGTTGGTAAACGAGTGCAGGTGTCAGCTTACACATTAAACCATCATCCTGGGTACACCTGAATCTTCACTTCCAGAACAAAAATGAATATCTAAAAACGTCCTCACCTAGAATGTCTCTGGGGATCACAGCACCCTCGAGGTTGCAGGGCAGGCTCATGCCCACCTGGTTTTGAGCTGATACTCTGAATTCATAGACAAGCTGCTCATCCAGACTTGTGACTGTGAACTCACATGTGACCAGCTGAGCTGCAACATTACACCTCTTCCAACCATCGTCTCCTTTCTTGGCAGTTCCCTTCATCCTCATCTCCACAACATAACCAATAATGGGAGCCCCCCCGTCAGATACAGGGCTGGTCCAGCCTAGGGTGACACTTGACTTGGTGCTGTCCTGGACCTTCAGGTTGGTTGGAGGGGCAGGTGCGTCTGTAAGAACACATGAGAACAAGTGATCGTGAAGTCATAGAACTACATTTAACAGCAAGTATTAATATAATGTCAACACTGTTAATGGTTACATACCAACTGAATCCTTGGCAGTGATGGCACGTGAAGGCTTACTTGGGCTGCCAATACCGATTTCATTGACAGCCTTTACTCTATACTGGTAGTCATGGAGGGGCAGGAGTCCAGTCACTGTAGAACGAGTTCCAGGGAGTGGGTCTTTGTTAACGGGAGACCATCTAATGGCATGCTCCTCCCTTTTCTCTAACAGATAACCTGTGATCGGCTTTCCTCCATCTCTCTCTGGCTCTGACCACTCCACAGTCATCTCCTCCTTGGAAATCTTGGTGACCTCTGGTGCTTCGGGAGCATCAGGTACACTGAACTGAGTGCCAGCAACAATGGTCTCACTCTGCACTGCAGGACCAGGACCCATTTTATTCTCTGCACGAACTCTGAACATATATACGTTACCCTCAACAAGGCGAGTAACTTTAGCTTTATTTGTGATCACAGCGTTGGAGTGGACGGACCAGACTCCTTTCTTGGTCTCACATTTCTCAATGATGTAGTTGTAGATGTCACAGCCACCATCATCCTCTGGGATTTCCCAGGCCAGATGGCACCGGTCGTTGGTAATGCCAGACACCTTGAGCTCTCTGATCGGGCCTGGTCTATCCAGCACATTAACCTTGGCTTGAGCAGAGCAGGTTCCTGCATTGTTTGAGGCAGAGATGACATACTTGCCACTGTCACTGCGCCTGGCATTGGTAAGCAACAGCTTTGAGAAGTCCACCCCTGATTCAATCTGAAGCCTGGGGCCCTTCTTAATCTCCTCTGTGCTCTCATCCTTGGTCCATTTGACATCAGGCTGTGGTTTGCCTTTCACTGTTGCCTCTATAGGAATGGAGTCTCCCGCCTTGACAATCAGGGTTCCATCAAGTTTAATCTTGATCTCAGGCTCGACGAGCAGTTCCTTAACAAGAACCTCAGGTGTGGTCACCCAGTTGCTCTCCCCTCCCTCATTCTTAGTCTGAACTCTAAACAGGTAGGTCTGGTTTTCGATGCATCTGTCAGCCATGAAGTAAGTCTCCTTGATGGCACCCTTATGGAGTCTCTCCCACTCCTCAGCCTCCTTTGGTTTCTTCTCAATGTGGTAACCTAGGTTACGGCTACCGCCATCGTAATCGGGCTTCTTCCACTTGAGGAAGCAGAAGGTCTTGCCAATCTCAGAGATATGGAAGTCAATTGGTTCGCCAGGCTTCTCAATTGGATCTACAGCGAGCACTGGTGTCTTGGACTCAGTAGGTGGACCAGCACCAATCTTGTTCTCAGCACTGACACGGAAGAAGTATTCACAGCCCTCAGTAAGAGGAGCCTTTATCAAGCGCTTGGTGCAGTCATTGGAGACCACAGTCCAACCTCTCTGGCTTGGCTGACGGCATTCAATAATGTACTGAGTGATCTCAGTGCCTCCGTTGTCCTCAGGGTTCTCCCAGGACACCATGCAGGATTTCTTGGTAACATAGGCCACTCTCAGGTTTACGCAAGCCCCCGGTGTGTCCAGAACATTGACAAGAATCGTGGCCTGTGCTTGCCCACTGCTGTTCTTGGCACAAATTGCATATTTACCATAGTCTGACCTGACTGCTTCATTGATCACAAGTTCACACAGAGGGTAGTTATTGTTCATTTCAGTGCGTTTATCCCTTGACAAGGCTCTGGCATCCTTGGTCCATGTGATCTCGGGATCCGGTCTGCCCTTCACCCTTGAGATTAAATTGATGATTTGACCTGCCCTGACCGTCAGGGAGTCACGACAGGAAATGTCAACAACAACCTCTGGAGGAACCAGGATGTCCTTTGCCAAGATGGTCTCAGGGAGTTCCCTTGGTTCACTGTCGCCAACTTTGTTGGTGGCCCTGACACGAATTCTGTACTCCATTCCTTCAATGAGGCCTGGCACTCTGTAGGCACATATCTTGATGAGGTCCTTGTTGATTCTGTCCCACTGGGCACTTCCTGACTTCTGAGCCTCAACCACATAACCAAGAATAGGACTGCCACCATCTCTTGCAGGCTTTGTCCAGCAGATTTCAGCATATGATTTGCTCCAGTCCTTCAGTTTAAGATTGCCAGGTGGGCCAGGTTTGGTGATAGCGCGTGTGGCCTTGATAGGGTTAGAGCTGAGAGAAGGCTCACTGATACCAGCAATATTCTCTGCAAAAACTCTAAATTCATAGCTATTGCCTTCAAACAGGCCTGAGACTCTGTATCTGAGGTCCAGCACTGGAGTTTTGTTGACGCGGATCCACTTTCCTGTCATTTCTCTGCGTTCCACCACGTAGCCGCTGATGGGGCTTCCTCCATCATAGTCGGGCAAGGTCCATTCTACTGTCACAGCATTCTCTGTGATATCAGAACACTCAGGTGGGCCTGGGGGACCAGGAGGGTTGAACATGTGCTTAGCAATAGTGGGAGGACTCTCAAGTCCAGCGCCAATGCCAATCTTGTTCTCTGCACGGACCCGAACAATGTACTCACGGCCCTTCTCCAGCCTGGACACCTTGGCTTTGGTACTGGTGCCACTGGAGCTAACAACAGACCAGGGCTCCCATGGTTTTTTCACATCCTTCTTTTCCACCACATAATTAGTAATGGGTGTCCCGCCATCATCCTTAGGAGCCCTCCATTGAATCATCATGTAATCAGGGGTGACCTCCATGATATTTATAGGTCCAATAGGTGGGCCAGGAAGATCCAAAACAGTGACATGCAGGGCAACTGTCTTGCTGCCTGAAGGATTAGAGACAGTGAGGATGTATTCCCCGGTGTCTCCTCTCTTGGATTCAGGGATACTTAGGGTGGTGGAGGATCCAACAGTTTCAATGTGATAGTGGCCCTCTGACACAATCTCCTTGCCATCTGTCATCCATTTAGCAGCGGGAATGGGAATGCCTGTCATTTTGCCTGGAAGGACAACGGCGCTCCCAGCTTTGACAACAAGACCCTCAATAAGCTTCACATCAACTTCGATGGTTGGCGGCACTGAAAGAGAACGGCATTGAATTAAAATTAAAAAATCAGAAGCAGCTTTTACATTGGGAAACAACTTCATGCAAATCATGTCTCTTACGTGTCTTCTCCTGGCAGGTGACAGGGATGCTGGTGTCTGGACGACTCACACCGATGGTGTTCTGAGCTTTGACCCTAAAGCGGTACGTCTTGCCTTCTACCAACCCAGTGACATGGGCGTGGTCATTGCTCACGGTCTTGAAGGTGACCCAGTCAGTCTGGCCCTCTTCCTGATGCTCCACAATGAAGCCGGTGATGTCACTTCCACCAGTGCGGTCAGGCCACTCCCATACCAACCACACCTCTGTCTTTTCTGCGTCAGTGTGGTGCAGGTTCTTGGGAGGACCAGGAGGATCTGATAGGTAAACAGAGAAGTAATTACATCACACACTGACATTGTGGGTGCCTTGGAATTCAATCAACATGAAATGATTAAAAATCTGACTTTTTGCAAGTTAAATGGGACAACGTATAGTACTCTGAGTTTTACTCACAGAGTGGATCGACAGCCTTGATGGGTGTTTTAGTCATCACATAGTCGCTTCTGCCAAACTGGTTCTCAGCAGCCACCCTAAATAGGTACTGAATTCCTTCCATCAGGTACAAGGCCATCAGACTCAGTTTCTTATTGGCTGCAGATACAGGAACCCACTGGTCTGAGGCCACATCCTTCTTCTGCACAACATAGTGCGAGATGACAGCACCACCATTGTCCTCGGGAGCCTTCCATGTCAGGTATGCAGACTCACTGGTCACTTCAGAGATCACCAGGTCTCTGGGAGGAGACGGTTTATCTGATGGAAGTGAAAGTGGGCGACAGTTGAATTCACAGACGGCATTTTTCAGAAGCCGGTTAAATTGAATTTCAGGTAGTGTTGAATATTGTAAACACAAAGTGTGTCACTGTCAGGTGGTGGATGTTTCACTTACTCAGCACAAGCACAGTAACGGTTGCTGATTTCTTTCCAACGGAGTTCTCCACAGTGATGCTGTAGTTTCCGGAGTCTGGGCGGATGCATTTGGGAATGAAGACTTTGCTGCTAGTGGCGGTGATGGCGACAGTGATGTGAGAAGGAACATCTCCCTTGTTCTTCTTCCAGCTAACGGTGGGTGTGGGTATACCCTTAATGGTGGCGCTCAGGGTGATGTCCGTGCCCAACATTGCCAGGTGGTCACGTGCCATGTTAGCATCCAGGAGCAATTCAGGTTCCTCTGTGGACAGAAACAGGAACAAATGCATTTAACATTAAGGCTGTATCAATTAAAACAAGCACACACATCAAACCATATGACATGTTGTTGGTTGGAGTTTGAGGTAAAACTAAAAGTTATTTGTGCTTCACATACTGTGCCCAAGTAACAGCTAGACCTCTCACCCAGTCTCTCATGGACTTTGATGGGCTGTTTCACGTAGGAAGGGTCGGATTTGCCGGCAGCATTGACAGTGAAGATCCTGAAAGAATACTCTTGTCCGTCATTTAGACCAGTCACCACGTAGTGGAGGTCGGGACACTGCTCTGGGGTTTCATTGGCCTGAATCCACTCCACGGCACCGGGCCTCTGGTACTCAACAAGGTAGCCAAATATCCTGCCCTTTCCATCGTGGCGGGGCATCTGCCACCTCAGACTGACAGAGTCCTTGGTCTTATCGTAGGCCTCGGGGGTCACTGGGGGACTGGGGCGCACTGTGAGGGGAACATAAATATCAGAGATTCAGTTTGGTAAAATGCCGAAAAGAGAGACACCTGAAACATTTGAAAAGTCGTCGACTGCTACAGAATTTAAAAAACATAGTACAGATATAAACAAACACGAAGACATCTGAATTATGACAGACAACTGTGTGTGATTCATTTGAATCTTCTCTACAAATTTGTTCTACTCATTTGTAAATTAAAAATGTGTACACATCAACAATTTGCATATTTGCCATGAGTGCGTGTCACACTGACCAATAGGATCTTTGGCGAGAATTGGTTTGGAGGGGACGCTGGGGTCTCCAGTTCCCAGCTCATTCTCAGCCATGACCCTGAACTCATACTCGTAGCCCTCCAGAAGGTCCTGGACTCGGTACTGAGTGGCAGGGTACAGTGGGTCCCTCGTGGCTCTTGACCACCTCTTGGCTGCTGGCTCCTTCTTTTCCAGAATGTAGTTGGTTATGGGCTTTCCTCCGTCACGAGGGCGGTTCCACAGCACCAGAGCATTGGTGGCATACACCTCCCGAACTGTTGGCATCTCAGGAGCCTCGGGAACTCCTGCAGGGGGGTCACAGGAACAAAAACGGTGCGGTCAGGATACGTTTCCAGTGAAGAAAGAGGATCCTTTTTAATCCACTCAGTATAAATATTCAAATTTGATAAACCCAAAATTTTTTATTCAGAATTCAGAAATTAGCTAAAATTCGCATCAGTGGGTAGAGCATACTGAAGAGGTCTTTGGCTCTCATCTCCTCAGACTCCAGTGGGTCACTGATGCCATACAGGTTTTCAGCAGAGATTCTCATGATGTACTCCTTGCCCTCTGTCAGCTTGGGGATCTGAGAGAAAAAACAGAACAGTTCTCAATAAGTTGCTTTCCAGAAAACACTCGGCCCTTGAGGACTCAATTCCACAACACAAAGAACAAGCAAACCATCTGGACCCACCTTGCAGGAGGTCTTGGTAGTGGCAGATGTGACTGTGGTCCAGGTATCTCGGTTGACGTCTCGCTTTTCGATGATGTAATTGGAGATGTCCACACCACCGCTATCTAAAGGAGGTTTCCAGGAGATAACCATGTACTCCCTGTGCACCTCCTCGAACACCACAGGGCCAACAGGAGGAGTAGGACGGTCTGTGGGAAAAAACAAAGTCAAACCCGTTCGAATCTTTGACTTGAACAAGGTGTTCCACATGGATCTATACTTTGAGCCCTTTAATTTATCAATTCACTAAATCTTTATTAGTCTGTTGTTACAAGTTTGTTTTATCCCCCATACCAACAACTGTGACGTTGCAGACTCCCTTCCTGGATCCGGTGCTGTTCTCCACCACCACCACGTATCTGCCGCTGTGTTCACGACGTGCCTTCATCAGGCCCAGTGACATGGTGGTTAGCGTGTTCTTAAACATGATGTGCTGATTGGCCTTAAGCTCCTTGTCGTCACGATACCACAGAATAGATGGAGAAGGTTTGCCGGTGTAGCGTCCCTGCAGCAGGCAGCTCTCTCCGACACGGATGATGATCTTATCACGGAAGTCCAGTTCGATGGTTGGTGGCTCTGAAAGAACAGAAAATAAAGACTGAGTCAGATGAGGTTTTATTTTTGTGCTTCTATTTTGAATTTAAAGTTCAGGTCTATTTTTGGACTTGTTCACAAGGGACAACTGTAAAGTTTAACTGAATAAAGACCTGATGTGTCTCCTATAGTACTTCACTTACATCTGTTATCAGTGGTTGTAGTTTGTTGACAATACTAGCTTGTTCCTTTCAAATAAAAATGTGCAGTAGTATTCTTGAGGCAACCTCTGACCTCCTCGTGCTTCCAGGAACAGATGGGCAGTATTTTCAACCAAAGCTAACAGCTGTCAATCAATAAAAAATAATTTCTACTAAGCCTTTACCCAGTTCATCTTTGCAGGTGATTGGTTTGGTGCAGAACGATGGTTTACTCGGTCCGATCTCATTGACGGCGATGACCCTGAATTCGTAAGTGTCGCCCTCCCTCAGGCCATCAAAGATGTATTTCCTCTCCATCAGCTTCTCCTTGGTCAGCCTGGTGAACTTGTCTTTGCCGATAGTCCGGGCCTCCAGGATGTACATGGTAATCTCTGAGCCGCCGTCAAACTTGGGAGCCTTCCAGGTGAGGCTGATCAAGTCCTTTGTCACCTTTGTGACCTCCAGCTCTTCAGGGCGATCCGGCACACCTGAAATAAAAGACTGTCTTTATTTCTGAAGATGGAGCTCTAAGATGTTTGATGGGACTTCTGTTGACATTTGTATTCATCAGCAAAGTTGTTATTTCTCACTGATGTCAGTAAACTCACTCATGGGTTCCTTGACCACAACTGCAGCTGCAGTCTCCACGAAGGGGCCAACACCAATAGCGTTCTCTGCTGCCACTCTGAAGAAGTAGGCTTTTCCAAAGGTCAGGTTATGAGCCACGGCGTTCTGGCGGCTGGCGGTGTAGGAGAGGGAGGTCCAGGCCTTTCGCTCAGCCTCACGCTTCTCAATGATGTAGTTACTGATGGGGGAGCCACCATCATTCTCGGGGAAGAACCAGTTAAGCTTGCAGGAGTCGGTGCTCAGGTTCTCCGCAGTGAGGGGGATGCCCACAGGTCCAGGGACGTCTGAGGGACGACAGCCAGGTTGAATAAAAAAGAAACTGCATTTTATTGTTTCCATGTCACTAAATGTTGAATTCTTATCAAAACTGAGACTCACCCAGAACTTCCACGGTGACATTCTTTGTCTTCTCACCACCAGCGTTCTTGGCCATCAGTGTGTAAACGCCCAGGTGTTTCCTGGTGCAGGGTTTGATTACCAGAGACGAGCTGATTGCTGTCATCTCCACTTTAGCTTCAGGTGGCAGCGCAGCTCCGTTTCGACTCCAGGTCACATCAGGGGACGGCTGGCCAGACACGTAGGCGATGATGCGGATCACACCGCCGGCGTGGACCACTATCCTCTCCTTGACTGAAGCATCCAGGTCGACTTCAGGAGCAACTGAACGGAGAACATTCCAGATTCTGAAATCTGCTGGTGATTGTCTCGTTGCTTTTCATCGAGAGAACAAAGATTCGATTGGTGAAATTATTTCATGACCCTCAACTCACTGGTTCTGTCATTGACCTCCAGCACCTCCTGGATTTCACCTGGCTCACCATTACCGGCAGCATTGAAGGCAATTACCCTGAACCTGTACTGACCGCCAGTCTTCAGATCAGTGATCACAAAACGAGTGCCGCGAATTTCAGTTTCCTTCGCCTGAGAAAGAAAAGCATTCAGTTGGAAGGTTGGAATTCTTTTCTTGCAACATAATTCACTGTTCACTGTTCAGCCTCTTTGATTGACTGAGGATTACTCTTCCACAGCTTTTTGATTCTTGAATCTCTAATCTATGAGATTTGTTGAACCCAACTTGAGACTGGTGAGACTATTCCTCTCACCTTGACCCAGGCCTCTGTGCCCTCCTCCTTATACTCCACCCAGTAGCCAAGGATCTTTGAGCCACCGTCCTTCAGGGGAGGGATCCAGTCCAGGTCCACTGTGGACTTTGTCCAATCAGAAACCTTGGGGGTTGGAGGAGAGGGCGGAGCTATGGGAGAGGATGACAGGTGGTTAACATGTCACTATAAAAATGTGAACAATTTTGATTTCAGAAAGCAACGTACAGATGGGGTCTCTGGCAAAGATGGGGTCTGTGGGGGGGCTGGCGAATCCTGGTCCGGCAGCGTTGATGGCAGAGACTCTAAACAGGTACTGGGAGCCCTCGATCAATCCGCTCACCACGAACGACTCGCCCATGCCCATGGGACGGATGGGGTCCCGGCTGACACGGGTCCAGCGTTTGCCTGTGGTTTCTTTGCGCTCCAACCAGTAGCCAGTGATGGGGGTACCACCGTCGTCCTCTGGCTCCTCCCAATTCACTGTCATGGAATCCATGGTGACGTTGGTGACTGTTGGCTTCTCACACTGACCCGGGATGGCTGCAGCACAGAATGTACCAGATAGAGGATGAAGATCTTTGTGGTCAGTCATGTGACGCATCTTGTTCAACATCAATTCCTCTTTGTTTCTCTTAAGACATATAAAATGTTCTGTGTCACATGATCTATCATCGTCTACACGGTTCCACTCACTGTAGAGGTTCCGGGCGACCTCAGGCTCGCTGTCGAGTGCCTCCCCGACCCCGTATTTGTTTTGGGCCATGATCCGGAACACGTATTCATGCCCCTCCATTAGGCTCTCTACCGTCCAGATCCGGTCTTTGGGTTCGTTGGTCACGGGCACCCAAGTGTTCCTGCTCGCCACCCGCTTCCAGATGACATAGTTTGTGACCTTGGAGCCTCCGTCGTCCTTCGGCGGCAGCCAGGAGAGCGTGATCCTCTCTGCCCCGATCTCCTCAAACTTAATGGGAGCAGAGGGAGGGCCGGGTCGACCTGCAGAAACAACAGTAGGTCAGAGAGGACACAAACCCTCTCTGTGACTCCTGGGAGTAAAAATCATGATGAATCCAATTTTCATACCGAGCACATTGAGCCTCATTTCCTTTGACGCCTTGCCGAGGCTGTTGGATGCCACCAGCGTGTACAGGCCAGTGTCGGGCCGTTTGCCCTGCTGGATGAGCAGTGTGCAGCTGTCGTCGGACACGATTTTGTTGATGTGCTCATCGTACTGAACCTCCACCCTGTCGTCGGACTTGTGGGGTGGAGCTTTGTACCAGGTGAGCGTGGGGAATGGACAGCCACGGATCTTGGCCACGATGCTGATGTCGCTGCCCTGCTCGCGCTCCATGAACTCCTTCAGCTCGATGGATGGAGCGCCTGAGGACAGAGGAAGTCAGGTGATGTTTCTGATATGAATCTATTAGACATGAGACAAGTGAAGATCTGAAATGATTGATTAAACGAGAAAAACAAATATTTATACACGCATTAGAATTAAAGGTTCATTCCCTGGACAGCTAACTTACAGTTCTGGTCCTGGATGACGATGGGTCCAGCGGTGGACGAGGGTCGGCTGGGTCCAGCCACATTGAACGCCATCACTCTGAACTCATACTCGTCTCCTTCAGTCAGATCCTCCACCTTGAAGGTGGTGGTGTCCACGTCTCTCCTGTTACATCTACAACCAAGGAAAAACATCTCATCAACAACTTCACTTCATCTTCACAAAACGGAAACTAAGTAAACATGTCAAGCTAACGCACCTTCTCCATGACTCCTTCTGGGAGCTACTGGCCTCCCAGCAGAGGAGGTCGACACTGTAGTGGGTCACAGGTGAACCGCCATCATTCTTTGGAGCCTTCCAGGTCAGAGTCACCGTGCCCTTCCTCACATTCTGGATCTTCAACCTGGTTGGAGGATCGGGGGGATCTGTGCACACATGGAAACAGGTGGGGTCAGGGTGACCTGTGCAATGATTTCCTCTAACATCATGGAAAAGCAAAGGAACCCTACGGATGGGATCTCGGGCTTTGGTTCTCTCAATGGTCTCGATGTATGGACCGAAGCCAAAGCGGTTCTCAGCTCGGATGCGGAATAGGTAGTCCTGTCCGTCGATCAGGTCTGGAACCACCAGGGACTGAGCAGCACAGGCTGTGTTCACCTAAAACAACATGACCATATGTTAGCAGTCCATAGGCCAGAACAGCAGATCAAACTGCAGCTGTGGAGTCGCACCTTGGTCCAGGCTTTGCCCTCCACTGTCTTCTTCTCAATAAAGTAGCTCTTCACTCGGTCACCTCCATCACATTCCGGAGCTTTCCAGGTGAGTCGGCAGGTTCCTCTCGTCACATCGCTCACTTTCAGGTCTCTCGGAGGTCCGGGCAGGTCTGTGGGTCCAGGACACGAAAACTTCAGCATCAGCAAAGTCTCTGTGTCTGTCACAGTGTCCTGAGGCAGATCTTTACGTACCGAGCACGGTGACTCTAACTTTCACCACCTTATGACCAGCGGGACTCTCGGCATTGATGATGTATCGGCCACTGTGGTTCAGTTTGCTGTCTGGGATCACGACCACAGAGGTTGTGTCGGTTGAGTGGATCTGAGGAAAGACCGCAGCATTACGTTAGGCGTGTTTTCATTGCAATGGTCTTCCATGACTTCCATGTAACGTGTGCTTCTCAGAGTCTGACCTCTGAGTCAACGGGAAGTGTGTGAAGTTCATTCTTTTTCTCAGTCTCTGCAGTTCCGTCAAAGGTCCAGGTGACTTTGGGAGTGGGTCGTCCAGAGATGGTAGCGGGAATCCTAATGGTCGTTCCTGCTTTGCAGTTCATCATGTCATGAGCGCTCAGATCCAGAGTCACAGTTGGTTCGACTGCAAGACAGACAGTGTTTTAATGGGCAGGTCCACAGAGTCCATCAGCATCAAAGTTTTGGAGTAAGTGCTTCGATTATTGTCTATGAGCAGAATATCAAAATTAGATATTTTTATTATTGTACAGCATGTGACCGATGTGGCCCTTACTTAGGATGTCCTGAACCAGGATGTCTGCCGTCCTGGCGGGCTCGGAGTTGCCAGCGGAATTCACAGCATAAACACGGAACTTGCACTTTTTGCCCTCCTTCAGGTCTGGAACTGTGATTTCGGTGGATGGGTGGAGCTTGTCGGCTGGGTTCACCCTCCTCCAATCAAGAGAGCCCTCCTCGTGGACCTCGATGATGTAACCCTTGATGGGGCTGCCACCATCTCTGTCTGGCGGGGTCCAGCTCAGCGTGATGCTGCTCTTGGTCTTGTCTTTGACCTCAGGTGTTCCAGGTGAGCTGGGAGGGTCTAAGAGAAGGGTCAAAGGTCAAATAACTAACTGACTGAACTCATGAATGACTTTAAACAGTCTGTCACTCACTGCATGGATCCATGGTGAAGCGGCACTCGGTGGCCTCGCTGGGGGGCCCGACTCCGGCAGCGTTGCAGGCTGCGATCTTGAACTGGTACTCGGTTCCTTCAATGAGTCTCAACACGGTGTACTGAAGACCCTTTATTGCTGGTTTGGTGACTGGAGCTCGGTTTACGCGGCCCCAGTACACAGCGCCACGCTCCCTCTTCTCCAGCCAGTAGCCCTGGATGGTGGAGCCACCATTGTCCAGAGGAGGGTCCCAGGTCAGAGTCATGGTGGTGGCTGTGGCGGCGATGATTTTGGGATTGCGTGGTGGTCCTGGGAGGCCGAAGGGATCCCTCAGCTGGACCTTCTCTGAGTCACAACCGTCACTGACGCCATACTTGTTCTCTGCCTTGATCCTGAACTGGTAAGCACCATTCAGGTCCAGTTTGTAGACCTGTGACGAGAGATGCTCAAAATGTTACAATCTGACTGAAAGCTTGGTTTTATTGTTGTCATTTATTGGGTTTTTATTTCCAAAGAGTCCCAGAATAAAAACATGGAAACTGAATGTTCAGGGGACAGTCTCACCCCGTAGCGCCTGTCAATCAGATTAATGGTGAGAACATCGAAGTCAGATTTCTTCTTGCTGGCGTCTCTGCACTCCACGATGTAATTTGTGATCTCGCTGCCACCGTTATCCTCTGGGGCGTCCCAGGTCAGGTAGCACGAGTCCGCCTTGATGTCCGAGACCACAATGTTCCTCGGAGGCTGAGGACGGTCTGAAAACGCAGGTTTGGGTTAATGTGATGATTAAAATGACTCTGGGACAAAGAAGCAGATGAAAGATGTCCTCTTACCGAGGATCTCGACCCTGATGACCTGCTGAGCTTTGCCGAAGCAGTTTTCAGCCACCAGCTTGTAGTAGCCCTTGTCCTGCCTGACGGTTTCTGGGATGGCGATCTTTGTGGTCAGAGTTGTTCTGTTGACCTAAAGATTTGAAAAATATTATTTGTCATTTGGTTCTCTCAAATTTGTTCTATGGCGAACTAACGGGAGACAGTGGAGGTAAAAGGATCATCCTCTGAAAAGAAAAAAGAACTGAAATCCTTGTTTGTTACCTCCTCAGTTTCCATGGTCATGTTTTCGCCGTCTGGCTTCTCAATCACCACGTCGTCCTTCATCCACTGGAAGTTTGGCAGAGGAAGTCCCTTCACTTCAGCTGGGATGTCAATGGCAGAACCTTTCTTCACAATGATGGCATTGCTCTTGAAGAACTTCAGGATCGTAATCACAGGAGCAACTGTGGAAGAGCAGAATTTGTTCAACTTGTACTTTAGTGCCAGAACTCTAATTTTCTGTTTCTAGTAAACATTTTAACATCAGGCGTTTAAGAGGGGCTTTGTACTTTCATCATCCTGAATCTTGGCGCTGATTGGTTTGGACGGCTCTCCATCCCCAACGTCATTCACAGCTTTGACACGGAACTGGTATTCCTGATTCTCAGACAGGTTCTCGATGGTGCCGCAGCACTCGGTGAAGATCTTGCGGTTGGCCACTTCAAACTCTGTTCCATCGGACCTCATCTTCTCCACGTAGTACCCTCTGATAGGACTGCCGCCATCCACGCGAGGTGGCTCCCAGGCCAGACTGATTGTGCTCTTACTTCTGTCAGTGTAGTGCAGCTTCTCAGGGGCAGACGGAGTTCCTGCAAACATTTAAGCGACTTTAGTCCAACTGGATAACTCTGTCAGTGGTCACCAGACGGTCAGTCACAGTTTTGTGTGAAGTCTTTACCTTTAGCATCCTCAGCCAGGATCGGCCCCAAGTCTGCCGGAGCTCCGTCGCCATACTTGTTCCTTGCGATGACCCTAAAGTCGTATTCCTCCCCGGCCAGCAGGCCCTGGACGTCGCACTTACAGGACGCCGTCTCAATGGGCTGGCGGAAAAGTTTCATCTTGGCATCTTTCCTCAGCACCTCATAGCCAACGATGTCGCTACCACCATTGTCCAAGGGGTCGGACCAGGTGAGGATGATGTTCTTTTTGGTTACAGCGACCGCCTTCAGGTTGACCACAGGTCCAGGTACGTCTGCAGAAATAAAGAACAGGATCTTACTGATTTAAACATCACACTCAGTGTGTTCCACAGGTACGAACAGCCTCATTCTGGGACACGGACCCATGATGTCCACTCTGGTCTCAGCCGTCTTGGTTCCGCTGCTGTTGGTGCCAGAGACCTGGTACTTTCCATGATCGGCCCGGACGGTCTTCTTGATGAACAAAGTGCTGTTCTTGCCCACAGTCTCCACAAACATTCTCTCTTGGTCAATCTGGCCATCGTCCTTGCTCCATTTGACCTCTGGCTGGGGTCGGCCAGTCACTACAGCCGGAAGCCTCAGAGATTCGCCTGCCTTCATGAAGACGCCGTTCCTCACAGAGTCATCCAGTTCCACAGCCGGAGGTTCTGGAAGACACAGGCAGCTACAGGTAAAAAAGCCATGGATTCCACCTGAACGACACATTTCATCCCTGTCTCCCATCATCACCTTGAGGCTCAATGACGGTGACGGGCTGGGTCACGCCAGGAGCTCCGGGGCCGGCATCATTGACAGCGATGACTCTAATGTAATAATCGGCTCCCTCTGTGAGGCCGGTCACTGTGTACGTCAGCTCTTTACACCTGAACTCTGTGCTGCGGCTCCAGTCCTTCTCTCCCACCAGAACCTGTGACCACAAAGGTTCAAGTCAGATGGTGAGCTCAGCTGCTCCAGGCAACAGAGAAGAACTGTGACCATGTAAAGTCTCTGCACCTTTTCCAGGTGATATCCCAGAATGTCTCCTCCGCCGTTGTACAGCGGTGGCTTCCATGCCACGATGACGGAATTCTTCCCGGTGTCTACAATCCATGGCATGGGGGGACCAGGAGGCACTGGGGGGGGCGGGGGGGGGGGGGGGGGGGGGGGCAGAGACACTGACTTAGCCTACATCAGGGTGAATAAAATATTTCTACTTTATAAAGCGTTGCATGATAAAAAAAAAAACGTACGGATGGCGTCCATGGTGAGGACGCGTTCTGTGGGCTCGCTGAAGGGCCCGGGGCCGGCCAGGTTCTCAGCACACACTCTGAAGATGTAGGTGAGTCCCTCCATCAGGCCGCTGACCTTCACCTCCAGAGAGTTGAGGAGGGCGCGGTTCACTCGCGTCCAGTGTTTGCTGTTCACCTCCTTCCTCTCGATCCAGTAGCCCAGGATCGGGCTGCCATTGTCCTTCGGCTCGTGCCAGGATATGCGGGCGGAGCTCGCCGTCACCTCGTGGACTCGCGGTGTGTTGGGAGCGTCAGGGGGGTCTGAGGGAGAGGACACGATGTGAGTGGGAGAGGGGATTCTGAAGAACAGAGTTTTTTCAAATAATTTGTTCTAAAAATCTGTTAGGGTCCAAAAGCAGCTGGATTCTAGTAAACAACAAATACACGTGATGTTCACGTGTTCCTGCGCTGACGTGAGCCGTTTGATGGGAATGTTGTGACTTACTGAACTGATTTTTGGCGACCAGTGGCTCAGAAATGAACGGTGGTCCGCAGCCGGATTTGTTCTCAGCAGAGACTCTGAAGATGTACTCTTTTCCTTCAATGAGTTTGGTGACGGGGCAGCTTGTTCCCTTCAGCGTCGAGGCGACGGTGATCCAGTCGCTCTCCTCATTCTTGTTGTCTCTCTTCTCCAGGATGTAGTTCAGGATCTCGGATCCGCCATTATCTTCAGGGGGCTCCCAGTTACAGATGACTGACGTGTTCCTGATGTCCTCGAAGGTGAAGTTGATGGGAGCACCGGGTTTGTCTGTTTCAGGTCGACGTGAATAAAGTTAATATTTGGATCTTTCTGTGGATTTCATTCAAGGTATACTTTGACAAATCACAAATCACAAGAGACTCTAGTTTCTGATAACAATGTTTCAAAATAAGAGTCGTATGCATTTTGTGGAAATCTTAACCAATCATAGCTCAGTCGTACCCAGGACGTTGACAACACAGGTTGCGGTGGCGACGCCGTGAGTGTTCTCCACCTTAATGGTGTAGTTTCCGTGGTCAACTCTGGCGGCATCGCGGACCATCAGTGCAGACTGACCCTTCTTGGTTTGATCCAGACCCAGACGTTCACGCAGTGGAGACACAAACTCCTGCTCTGGTTCTGGAACCTTTAGGGGCAAGAGTCTCATTTGAATTGTTCAATCTTAAATACACCGTGACTCTGGGATGTTTGTGTGGTGACACTGACCTTGGCCTTGGTCTTCTTCCTCCTCACCACAGGAACAATCTTTTTGGTCGGCTCTTTGGTGACGTCCTCATCGTTCCTCATCCAGGTGACTTTAGGATATGGGGACCCAGAGATGAAGGCGTCGATACGGATCTCCTCGTTCTTCTTGATGCACAAACCTGACTGCACGCGGGGGTGGAGGGTGACTTTTGGCTTTTCTGAAAATGAAAGCAGAGTTTTAAATGTTGCTGTGTTCTCTTTTAAAGGTTTCAGATTTCGGGACTTGTGGTTGCAGTCTTTCATACCGACGGGATCTGTGGCCTTGATGAGCTGCGTGCTGCGTGAAGGTTCGCTGACTCCAGCTGCGTTTTCAGCTCGGACCCTGAACTGATACTCCGTTTCCTCCGTGAGGCCCGTCACCATGTGGGTGAAACCGGGGACCAGGCTCGGGGTGACTCGCTCATAGCGGTCGCCATCCTTCTCCATCTTCTCCACGATGTAGCCCTGGATGGGACAGCCACCGTCGTAGTCCGGAGCCTTCCACCTGATGCTGATGGACTTGGACATTGGGTCATAAGCCTCCACCTGGATGGGTGGATCTGGTTTCTCTGCAGAATCAACATTAGACAAACAATAAATATCTGAACTCACCACCAAGCTCATCGGTATGTTGACAACTCACGTTTGATCTCCTCTGTGATGACAGGGTTGCGCAGCTCCAGGTATTCTCCAGCTCCGACCTTGTTGACGGCCTTTACTCTAAAGAAGTACTCGCAGTTGATGTACAGGTCTTTGACGGAACACGTCAGGGTGTTCTCGCCTGACATCACGGGCATGTACGTCTTCTTGGAGGCCTCTCGGCGCTCCAGGGTGTAGCTAATGACGGGCGTCCCACCATCATCTTCTGGGGCTTCCCAGCTGATTTTGCAGGAGTTCTTCGTGGCGTCACTGGATGTGATGCATTTACACTGACCGGGGAGTCCTGTGAACCAGGAGACAAGTTAAAGGATGACTCCTCACAGCTTTGAACTTTTCTGCTAGTTAATAATTATCAGTTATAAATGATACAGGTTCAGCACTTTCAGAAATATGACCACATACCGATGACTTTGACATTGATGGTTCCGGTGACGGTTCCCAGACTGTTTTCTAGCGTGATGGTGTAAGCTCCGGCATCTGCACGTGTGCACTTGAGCAGATCCAGATGGGCGCTGTTCATCTCGACGGTCATTGAGAGACGATCGTCGGCCTTACACTCGACCGTGTCCTTCTGCCACACCATCTTGGGGGTTGGGATTGCCCTGTAGGGAATGTCCAGGTGCAGCTTCTCGCCCTCAACCACAACCACGTCCTGGGCCTCCAAATCCATAGTTGGAGCACCTGGAGATAAGGGGGACAGCGTTTTGGCTCAGGGTTCATTTTCACAGTTCCAGCTTCCCATTTGAACAAACCGAGGAGTGCTGACACTTACAGTCAGGGTCTTTGGTGGAGACCTTGTCAGAGATCTCAGAGGGATCACTAACTCCCACGGAGTTGATGGCACGGACTCTGATGACATACTTCTTCTCTGGTTTGATTCCATCATCAATCCTGAACTTGAGCTCTTTGACGGGCCTGTTGTTGACTCGGAGCCACTTCAGCTCCGGACGTGCCTCTGCCACCTCCACGTGGTAGCCGGTGATCGGGCAGCCGCCATCTTTGGCAGGAGGCTTCCAGGTGACGTTGATGTGCTCTCTGCTGGCATCAGGGACTGCGACTTCAAGAGGAGGAGATGGGGCGCCTGGAGACAGGAGTTCTGTTTGATACTGATACGACAGGAAAACCTCTTCCAACTAGAATGTGTTTCGTCAAATTTCTTACTGGTTGGATCCTCAATGGTGAGAATCTCAGTGGGTTCGCTTGGATCTCCGACTCCAGCCTCATTCTCGGCTCGGACTTGGAACTGAACCTCGGACCCTTCATCAACATCTGTCACCTTGAACTGAGTCTGTCTGTCTGCTGTCTTGCAGCATTTCAGCCAACGAGTTCCCACCTTGTCTTTCTTCTCAATCACGTACCTAAAAAACAAATGGAGCAGACGGTTGACAGACGCTGCTTCTGGGTCTCAGTGTCTCATGAATGTGGTGTAATAGCAGTGTGAGCCTTACTTGGTTATAGGTCGTCCACCATGGCTCTTGGGAGCCTCCCATTTCAGCTCCACGTGTCTCTTAGTGACCTCCACCACGGTCAGAGCATAAGGAGGTCCAGGAGTGGCTGCCGGGAACAAGACAAACATGAATGTTCTGCTCAGAACAGAGGTTTGAGCAGTCATAGATTAGCTGTGTTCCTGTGAATAAAACACATTATTGCGTTTGATTCCAGGAGAAACGAAATCCCTGCCATGTGACTGGACTTACTGAATGTGTCTTTGGCGAGCACGGCGTCCTCCAGCTCACAGAAGTCACTCGGCCCAACAGCGTTCTCAGCTGCGACGCGGAACACGTACAGTGACCCTTCATTGAGAGGACTGACGGTGTACTTGAGCTCCTTGACGGTGGTGTCCACCGCCTGCCATGCCTTGCGCCTCACGTCCCTCTTCTCGACCACGTAGTTCGTGATGGGTGAGCCTCCGTCGCTGCTGGGAGCCTGCCATTTCAGGCTGGCATTAATCTTGGTGATGTTGATCACCTCCAGCCACTGGGGAGCTGATGGAGGATCTGCGGAGCAGAAGACAAGCAGTGCTGACTGTAAGTGACCCTGAACCCAGACAGCTGCACCGGTGGAGAAGTTAGGACTTACAGAGTCTCTCCTTGCAAACCACAGGGTCACTGGGATCACTTGGTTCGCTCTCACCGGCCTTGTTGATGGCCTTTATTCTGAAGGAGTACTCCTGCTTTTCCATCAAACCCTGGAGCTGGTGCTCAGTCTGAGGAACATCCTCTGCAATCCGGATCCACTCCTCACTTCCCGTCTTCTGGAACTCAATGATGTAGCCTTCAATTTTGGCTCCGCCATCATGCTCCGGCCGGGTCCATGCTAGCGTGGCTGAGGTCTTGGCGATGTCCCTGATGTTGGGTTTACCTGGAGCCCATGGCGGGTCTGAAGAAGAGCAGAGTGTTAAAAACCAGTTCCTGGTCCTGTTTCTGCTGTTCCACGACTCTTCTGACTCTCATGGTCTCCAGTTTAGTTTGACTTGTTAAACTTTGGTTTTAGCAGTGTACCAGTTTGAAGGACATGTGACAAACCAATGGGATCTTTAATGAGGACGGGGTCGGTCTCCACGCTAGGATTCCCAGTTCCAGCCAAATTCTCAGCCAGAACACGGAAGCGGTACTTCTTCTTGGTGGGAAGTCCCTTCACCCTGCATTTGTACACCAGACAAAAATAAATTCATCTCTGTTTCTTCACAAAGACGTTTCAGCTGCTTTAATGAGGCGCATGAGGTACCTGAAGGTCGTGTCCCTGATGGGGAGTTTGTTGCATCTGATCCACTTGTCGCTCTCGGGATCAAACTTCTCAATCCAGTATCCGGTGATGGGACTGCCGCCATCCTCATCAGGCTCAAACCAGGACAGAGTCACAGCATCCTTGGCGATGTCAGAGGGTGTGACTCTGGTTGGAGGACCGGGAGGGTCTGAACCAGGAGGAAAACAGTCTGGTTTGTCATTGGTTCTTTGCATTTTATCAGTGAGTTTGATTACAGGCCCTTACCGAAGGAGTACTTGGCAATGATCGGCACATGCTCTGCAGGAGCACCGATTCCATACTGGTTCTCAGCACTGACCCTGAAGATGTACTCCTTCATGGCTGTGAGCTTGCAGGCTTTGAATGTGGTGTGTTTTACGGTGGCCGACAGCTTCACCCAGTCCTCCTTGTCCGTCTGACGACTCTCCACAATGTAGTTGGTGATGGCCGAGCCGCCGTCGTCCCTGGGAGGGTTCCAGGCCATGAAGCACGACTCGTTGGTGATCTCGGAGATGTCGAAGGCTGCAGGAGGACCAGGTTTATCTAAGGAGAGATGGACAAGGTTAGAAACTCATCAAGCATTTCTTCTGAACCATGGTTGTGACATTAAACAAAGGTCAGAGAAGAGAAAACGAAGAGAGTCTGCACCAAGGATGTTGACGTCAATGGTGGCGGTGGCGCGTCCACACGTGTTGACGGCCTCGATGATGTAGGTGGCGGTGTCTCCTCTTGTTGTGTCCGCGATGGACAGTTTGGAGTGTCCAGGCTGCGTGTCAATGGTGATGCGGTTGTCAGCTCTCAGGACATGGTCGGCCTTGGTCCACTTCACGCGGGGGTCTGGTTTCCCTTTCACATCAGCTGGAAGCTCAATCTTGGTTCCAGCCCTTGAGGTCAGACCAGCGAGCAACTTCACATCCAGCTGGATCTCTGGAGGTTCTGTCGGAGACGTTAGAGAAAAATAATAACTCCTGATCTCAGACATCGCTGCCCTGATCTTGGTCCTCTGAACCCTCGGGATCCTCTGACACGGAGCTTCGTTCCTGTTCCTGTCGTGTGTGATGGCTTCAGCAGAACAAGGATGAAAGCTCCACCCACCTCTAGCGTCCACAGCCTGGATCTCGTCTGTCGCTCTGCAGGGTCGACTGGCACCCAGTTTGTTGAACGCTCGCACTCTGTATGCGTACCACTGACCCTCAATCAGCCCTGTGACCTGGAACCTGAGAACACACAACCACACTTCATTGAGTTCTACACCCAACAACACGTCGATCACAGCTGAGGGACGAATGTTACCACCACTTACTTGAGCTCAGGGACGGGGTCACCACATGGCTCCCACTTGTCGGTTCCACGCTGACACTTGTCTACAACATATCCTTTGATGTGGGATCCACCGTCGTACTTTGGAGGCTCCCAGGACAGGAAGATGCTCTTGCCGCTCTTGTCACGCCACTTCAGGTTCTCAGGAGGGTCGGGAACAGCTGTGGACACAAAGTGTGATGCTCAGGTCAGTCTTCGTTCAGATCTTGGTTCTTGGTTCAGGTCCCATGGACACATCACTCACTGGCAGGAGAAGAGATGTTAACAGGCTCGTCAATGTATGCTGGTTCACCGGCACCGCACTTGTTACAGGCGGTGACACTGAACAGATACTCCTTGCCTTCAATCACGTCAGTCACCGTGTGCTCCAGGTCCAGGACGCCGGTCGCCACCTGGACATATTTTCTTAACGTTAGAAGCTTGAACAGCATGTGAGGGGAAACCGTCGGTTTCGCTACAACTATGGAAAATGCCTGTATAAATACAACTGAATAAAAATGACATCATCGCTTAGTATGACATCATCATTTAGCAGCGGTGGCACACCTTGGCCCAGGTCTTACGAGACACTTCTCTCTTCTCGATCTGGTAGTGAGTAACAGGACTTCCTCCGTCATGCTCTGGCACCTCCCACATGAGATGGACGTGGTGACGCGTCACCTCAGCCACTTTGAAGTCTTTAGGAGCACTGGGGCATGCTGGGAGAAAGGAGAAATCACTTTGAGTAAATAAACATAAGAAATCGACACAGACAGGAATTGTGGAATGAATCTAATTTTACCGATGACGTTGACTTCGATCTCTCCAGACACAGAAGACACGTCGTTCTCTAGCTGCAGGGCGTAGGTGCCTTTGTCTGGACGGACGCTCGGCGTGACCGTCACCTCAGTGAACGTGGGCTTCGTTACCATGGAAACACGCTCATCTGCTGTGGTCAGCTCCTTCTCTCCAAAGGTCCACTTGGCAGTAGGGGTTGGGTATCCGGAGATGGGGACTCTGATGGTCAGAGATTGAGGAACGATGACCTCCAGGCCATTCCTGAAGGCGCTGAGGTCAAAGCCTGGACCCACTGTTATAAAAAATGTTCCAGATTTATGAAACATTGCGCAGCCATGTTTAGTTTGAATCACTTCAGCGAATCAATACCACAAATATGAAGTTAAACTAGGACTCTCGTACCATGAGGGTCATCAGCGAGCAGCGGGCCGAGCGTCTCAGCTGGGTCAGAGAGGCCGGCGGCATTCTCAGCACAGACCCTATAGAGGTACGTCTGACCTGGTTTCAAACCCGACACCTGAGGAGGAAAGATTGTTGCTGAGTGTTGCTGTTGACATCAGCGTGTACACAGACAATGGATGGACAGGCCGAGACGTACCCTGTAGGACAGGTCTGGACACAGTCTGGCATTGCAGCGGAGCCACTTGTCGCTACCTTCATCACATTTCTCGATGATGTATCCGGTGATCATGCTGCCACCATTGCTGGCTGGCGTCTCCCAGGTCAGCGTGACGGCTGAACTGGTCTGGTCGCTGTAGTTCATGTTCTGTGGTGGGCTCGGCCTCTCTGCAGCCAGGACACACAACATTCCAAGTCTGGAATGACTGACAGACATCGGGTTACAGATGAATGGTTGCTCTTCACTTACCAATGGGGTCCATGATTTTGACAGGATTTGTAGCCGCGCTGGGTCGTCCGATGCCGGCCTTGTTCTCTGCTCTGACTCTGAAGATGTACTCTTTGTTTTCCACCACGTCGTTCAGTGCAGCCGAACGGTCGGCGGCGCTGCAGACCAGGGCCGCCTCCCACTTTACAGAGGTCCTGTCACGAAGCTCTATCACATAGGCGGTGATCTCAGAGCCACCATCAAACATGGGAGGCTCCCAGGTGACAGTGGCACCGAACTTGTTCACACTGGACACGGTGACATTCTCCGGTGCGTCAGGAACATCTGTTGAAGAAACATGTTGAGAATTTGCCCTGGTTAAGGCTGTGACGGGCGTTAAGACCAGCAGAAAGCTTTGGGTTTTACTCACCGAACTTGTTCTTGGCCTGAACGGGGTCCTCGGTGGCGACAGTGGGTCCACTGCCGACTCTGTTCCGTGCACATACTCTGAACAAGTACATGCTGTCCTTCTGGAGTCCAGTGACACAGTACTCCAAAGCATCAGCACGGTCTGTTGCCAGAGTCCAGGTCTTACGCTTCATGTCCCGTCTTTCCACAACGTAACCAATGATCTTGCTGCCGCCATCACTCTCAGGCTCCTCCCACGCCAAACTGACCTCTCCGTCAGCGGTGTCCACCACTCTCAGGTTCTTGACGAGTCCGGGGACATCTGCAAACCATCAAAACGATGTAAGAAAGGTCAGGTGACATGCAGCAGCATCCTGAATGGCACCCTAACTCACCGATCACGTCCAGGTTGATGAAGGCCTCGCCCTCGCCATGCTTGTTCTTGATGATCACTCTGTAGTGGCCCTGGTCCTCCTTGCTGGGGCTCTTCAAACGGAGCTCGGTCCTGTCAGTGGAGGTGTCGATGTTCTGGACGGGCAGACTCGAGCCCTTGAAGAACCACTCGGCATCGGCTCGAGGGTAAGCATCATAGGGCACGCTCATGACGAAGGGTTTCCCAGCGTCTGTGACCAGATTCTGGTCGGTGGTTTTGATCTTGGGAACAGCTGCAGAGGAAACAAAAAAAATAATTGTTTTGATAAACGCTGCCAAGAAAATGGCATCTAAAAGATTCTTTGATGAAACGTTTCAGCGTTGACTCACCTGCCAGCTCCAGCTTGGCCTTGGCATCTTTGTCCTTGGCGACGATTCGGTACTCGCCCTGGTCTCTGGGTCTGATCTCACAGACCTGCAGTCTGTGGACTTTACCCTCGCTGATCATCTGGTACTTGTCTCCCTGGACAATGATCATGTTGTTCCTCATCCACTTCACCTCCACCCTGTCCTTGTTCAGCTCCACCTCAAACACCACGTCCGAGCCTGGGGGTTCGAACGTGTCCTGTGGTGGTCTGACGATCTCCACCGGCGTCTCTGTGGGACAGATAAAGGACAGTTTATGAGTGAATGTTTTTATTGAGTGTTAACAGAAGAGACTTGAAGCCTTTACCTTCGACAAAGAGCCTGGCTCTGGTTCTCCTCTCGTCTATTCCACAAGCATATTCACATTCGTCGTCCGGTCTGCAGACCTTGATGATAAGTCTGCACACGCTTCCTTCTTTCTCCATGTGATATCTGACAAATACAAGAAAGGCCGTCATGCATCCATTCTGCTCTGAGCTGTGGAGAGAGGAGGACGCGTCCTGTTGAGACACGAGGTCTAAAGCTTTACCTGGGTCCTTCTCGGATCTCTCGTCCGTTCCTGTACCACTTCACTGCTGCCTTCTCTTTGCTCAGCTTGCAGGTGAACTCTGCGTCCTCGAACTCGGTAATGGTCTGGTCCTTCAGCTGGGCGGTGAAGTCAGTCGGCGCCTCACTGATGATCAACTCAGCCACGCACTTATCGTCTCCGACCATGGCGCTGTACTCGCCCTCGTCGTCCATGATGCAGTCCTTGATGGTCAACGTGTGTTTGAGGCCGTCGGCTCTGTAGACGACGCGTTTGCTGAGCGTCAGCTCCTCGCTGGCCTTCAGCCACCTCACCGTCACCTCAGGCCGGTTCACCTTACAGGTGAAGCTGATGGTCTTCTTCTCTTGGGTCTCAACGTCTTCAATGGGCTCCAGGAACTTCAGTTTCTCCTCTGGGGAGTCAGAGCGTGAGCGTCAGACAAAGCAAGAGCAATGAGGCCGGACGTTAAACTGAACGTGGAGACGAATACAACTAGGCAGTGCTTCATGTTGAACAATTGGAATATTTATCTTTCCATTTAATGATCTTAATGTTGAATGAACGTGATCTTAATGATCCAAATGCTTCAGCGATGAAGTCACGGCTACAGTTTTAGTCATTCGCCAAAGAACCACGCGGTTTACCTGCGACCTTGGCACTGGCGGAGCACTTGGTCTGTTCTCCTCTGTGATTGGTCAGGCTGATGGTGTACACGGCCTCGTCGCTCTTCTGAGCGTCTCGGATCCTCAGAGACAGAACGTTGTCTCTCTGAGCCATCAGGTACTTGCTGCTCTCAAATATGGTCTCCTCGTTCTTCAGCCACTTGGCCTTGGTGCCCTCCATGTTGGTCTCGCAGTTGAAGACGATCTCTGCGCCCTCCTTCACCTCCGTGTCTCTGATCGGCGTGATGATGCGCAGTTTTTCTACAGCGGAGGAAAGTCCTGTTACTCTCCGACCTTGGCTTGGGAGGAGCTGGCGCTTAGACACGAGGAACACTCTTACCCATCACGCTCAGATCTGCCGAAGCTCTGACACTGCCGATAAGGGCGACGTAGCCGCCCTCGTCCTTCAGTTCGCAGTTTTTCACAATAAGAGCCCTCCTCTTTCCTTCAACGATGATACTGTACTTGTCCCCGGACTCCACCTCCTGATCACCTCTGAACCACTTCACCTCGTGCATTTCTTTTGAGACGGAGCAGGTGAACTCTGCTTTGTCCCCCTCCACCACCTCCTGGTTCTGAGGACGAGCGATGAACTCAGCCGCCAGCTCTGAGGGGGCAGAGACCAAAAAGAACATTAGGTTTGCAGACGCCTCCCCTCTAACCTCCGTACGTGTCTGTGTGATGTAGAATGTATTTAGGAGCATCCTATGTTTCATCAATGATTGCTTGCAGGGTTAAGGAGTGAATTCAGGAGACAAGCAAATGTTTCTATTACTGTAAAAGGTCTTTGATGTTGTGGGACATGCCTAACAGAGGTGATGTTAATTAGCAAGAGAAAAAAGTCGTAAAGTCTGTACTTCCTCTGTATCATGCGAGAGAGGACCTGGCATCTCTGTGTTATTTATATTATTTATCTGCATTGTTGTGTGCTCATCCTTGGGAACAATCTGGTCTCCCCCTTTCCTGTTGTTGTTCTTTCATGTTTCTGTATTAAAAACCTTGTCGTGTGACTACTTGGGTTGTCACTCTCCTACCATGCGGGCTGGAGGTGAACCTCTGCAGAGCTCTATTAAATGACCCATAAGGACAACTCAGGTCTGAGGAACTCTTCATTTCACATCTCAATTGAAATTTCCACCACATCTGTGTGCTCACCGTTCAGTTTCAGCGTGGCGGACGTCTGGACGGTGGCACTCAGTCTGCAGTTGTAGTCGCCGGCGTCCTCCATCCTCAGGTCCTGGATGATCAGGATCCTCTTGCGTCCATCCATGATCTGCTCATAGCGTCCTCCCTCCGGCAGCTCTTTGTCTCCCCGGTACCATGTGACCTCGGCGCCAGGCTTGGACACCTCACAGATCATCTTCACACTGTCTGTCTCCGTCCCCTCCACGTTGGACAGGTTCTTGGTGAATCTGGCAGCCTCCTCTGCAGGAGGCGGAGAAAGAGAGAAGCTGTGTCTACACCTCTGCCGTGGTTTTGTTTGGTGAAGCAGAAACATTCAACATCAAGAATGATGGAATCCTCACCGATGACGGTCAGCATGCCCGACGTCTTGGAAGTTCTGGCATCACACTCATACTCGGCCTCATCGTCAAACGTGGACTTATGGACGATGAGGATCCTCTGGACGCCCTTAGAAATGATCTCATGCTTCTTTCCTTTCCTGATCTCTCCGCCATCCTTGAACCATCGCACCTGGCGTGAGAGAGAGTGGGCGTCACCACCATCAGATCGTCATCCCATCCCTTGGCACCAGGTGACTGATGGGGGTGGGGCTTACCTTGGCAGACTCGCGGGACACTTCGCATTCAAACTTGGCAGATTCCTTCTCTTTGACCTCCACGTCCTGCAGAGGCTTTGTGAACTCCACGTGTGGAGCTGTCCACGCAGACAATGTTATTGTTATTATTACAATATTATTTGGGCCCAAAGTCAATCAGTTCTTGATGACTGGTTCCATCTGTGCAGCATCTCACGCTTTAGTGACTGTGACTGACTAAATATGTGACAGTGAGTCTGTTGAATAAATCTCTTACGTGTGACCTCCAGGAAACAGGAAGTCTTGAACTCCTTGGCGTCACATGTGTACATCTTGGCGTCATCCGGAGAGCAGTTGTGGATGACCAGTGTCCTCTTGCGGACGTCAACGATTGGATCGTACTTCTTGGTCTTCCTGATCTCCTGTCCCTCTCTGAACCACTGCACCTCCGCGTTCTCTCTGGACACTTCACACTCGAGTGTGGCCGTTGCCTCCTCCTCCACTGTCTGGTCCTCCAGAGGCTTTGTGAATTCCACTGGCGGCTCTGAGCGCACACACACACACACACACACACACACACACACACAGGTCAGCTGATGACCGTTACCATGTGGCCAGTGTCCACAGGGTGTTCGACCGCCTCACCCCCGACGATGAGCTGAGCCTGGGTCAGGAAGTCCGTGGCGGTGAGTTTGACCTCGCCGGCCTCTGACAGCTTCACATCTCTGACGGTCAGCGCGTGAACGCGACCATCCGCCCGAGTCTTCACCTGCAGCCCAGGAGGAAAGAAACTGATTTACAGGTGGAGTGGTGAAGCAAGCCGCCCGGCGCCCCCTGCTGTTTTTTCTGGACCAAACACAGTTTCGGTTTTCTGTGAATCACTGGATTGGTTTGTTTCAGGGGAGATGCTTCAGTGCTGAGCCGAAGCTGTGGCTGCTCTCCACCGCGTGATAACAGCTGCTCTCTTATCTCCGGTTATTTTTAACTACCGCTCCGTCAAACCTGCGCTCACAGTCCCAAACTACCACAGCACAGAGTCACTTTAGTACGACAGAAATGAACAAACACCATTCTTTAAACTTTAAAAAGAAATATCTCATGATGTTGATGAAAATCGAAAAGATCTAAAGATTTGAACGTTTGAATCACTGTAAAACTTTCCAAAGTAAAAACAAGTTATTTTACGACACAAGAACCTCCACCAGTCAAACTGAGTAAAACACAGCAGAGGATTTGAAACTCAAAGATTTCGTTTCCAAAGGGACTCACGCGGTCGCTGGCCTCCATTTTCTGTCCTCCCAGGAACCACTGCACCTCAATGCCTTCGTACGACAGCTCACACTCGAAGGTCGCTGTCTCCCCAGCCGTCACTGTCACGTCCTTCAGAGGACGCATGAGGCTGATGGAGCGAGCTGAGGAACAAGGAGACGTGGTTAATGGACGCCGGACAGCCCGAGCTGGTCTGAGCTTTGTGCTGCTCAACCAATCAGAGAGCAGCATCTCACTTTAGATAAAGACTGACAGGCCAGAAATAACCGCAGCAGCTGATTGGCTGAAGTCAGACTCATGGCACTGGTAGGTGATGAGGGAAAGCCAAACATAGAATGTTGTCTAATAATAAATGTAAATCAGATGTATCTGTATTGTAGTAGTAGTACATAATGATTCAGAGGATTGGAAAAAGAGAAGCAGGAGCAGCTCTTCAGTGTGTTCTGATGCATGTGTGTGTGTGTGTGTGTGTGTGTGTAAGTGTGTGAGACATCGTGACGATGAATACAAAAGGCTTTGACAGAAATATCCAAAAATAAAAATCAATCCTCTGACCTTTGACCCGCAGCTGAGCGTTGGACTTGGCGTTGGCCGCGCAGAAGTCAACGCCCCCTGCCATGTCCATTCGGACGTTGTAGAGGATCAACATGTGTTTGGTTCCCTCCTCTTTGATTTCAATGTCCTGAAACAGAACAAAGTTTCCTCAGACTGTCGCAACACAAGCTCAGCGCTCACATGACGTCGGACTCACGGGTGATTGGTGCAGAGCTTCTCCCTTCAGCTTCCAGTTCCCGTGGACATCGTCCTCTGAGATCTCCGTCTCAAACTTGGCTGTTTCCGTCTCTGTGACCTCCACGCTGTACAGCGGACGCACCACCTTGATGTCACGCTCTGGAGGAACACATGTCAGTTTTAGACACTCCATTGAGCTCTGGAAGCTAAAGATGGTTGGAGTATCGTTTACCTTCAATGTTGAGGTTTGCTGTGGTTTTGTCGGAGCCACAGTCGCAGGTGTACAGTCCGATGTTCGCTTTCTCCGCCTTCCTGACCGTCAGGATACGTTTCTTTCCATCGGTGCTGATCGCAATATTTTTGGAGGGCGTGAGCTCCTGCCCGTCCTTCAACCATGTGACGTCGGCAACGGCTTTGCTCAGTTCACAGACCAGCTTCACCTCGTCCTTCTCCACGGCTGTGTAGTTCTGCAGCTTGGTGGTGAAGTAGAGGTCGCCCTCTGCAGGCAAACCAGAGGATTTCATGTTACAGACATTTCCTAACCGTCTTTGAAACGATGGGTGCGGTGGAGGACTGACCAATGACGGTGAGCATGGCGGTCACGGTCTTGTCCATGGCTTCCACTTTGATCATGGACGTGTCGTCAATGGTGACCTCCTTGAAGGCCAGCGTATGGATCTTTCCCTGATCTGACATGTGCACCACTTTGCTGGGGTGAAGACGGACGTCATTCTTGTACCAAACGACAGAGATTTTCTCGTGAGAGAGCTCGAAACTGAATTCAGCTGTTTCTCGCTCCTTCACGGTCACGTCCTTGATGGGTTTGACAAACTCCAGACGGATACCTGAAAACATGCACACACACACGTTGACACCTCATTGAAAGTGACACTGATTCCGATTCTGCTTGTTCCGTAAAACCCGGCCCTACCCTGAATGACCAGCTTGGCCGCCGTCCTCTTGTCCTCGGCCTCAAACATGTACTTGGCCTCATCGTCATAAGCGGCCGATCGGATCAACAACACATACATGTTTCCCTCCTGCATCATCTGGTACTTGTCATTGCTCTCCAGCTCCTGCGAGCCCTTCATCCAGCGGAAGCTCTTCGGAACCCTTGACATCTCCACCTCAAACCTGGCCTCGTCCTTCTCATAGACCTGAACATCGTTCAGCGGCGCCAGGAAGTTCAGAGGGAGTTCTGCGGGAAACAGTCGGATTACAGATGGGGCCGTAGGCGGTGACCTCAGTTCCCCCTTTTCTAGAAGCTGGGCTTACCTTTGACCTTTAGATTGGCGGAACATTTGGCGTTGGCAGCAGTGTACGCCACCTCTCCGGTCATGGACACTCTGCAGTTGTACAGGATCAGTGTGTGTTTGCCTCCCTCCTCGATGACGTCAATGTCCTGTGGATCAAACGCTGCATCACAAGTCAACATTCACATGCACTTCACATGGCCCACAACTCCACAGTGACGAGGTGGTGCTCACAGAGGATGGACTGAGGACTTCTCCGTTCAGTCTCCACTGGCCGCGCACGTCGTCCTCTGAGATCTCCACCTCGAAACGAGCAGTCTCGCCGTCAAACAGCTCCACGCCGTAAATTGGCCGTACGACTTTGACGTCACGAGCTGGAGAAAAAACAAAAATGAGTGAAAATGAACCAAGATAAATGGATCAGGGAGGCATTAGACACCAGATCTCATCATTCATTCATTCATTGACTAGGTGCTGGAGCCAATCCCGGCTGTCGCCAGTTCTTGGTCACCACATCTCCTTTCAGATGAGTGAGTTTGTCTCCTCACAGGTTTTAGTTTTCTCTCAATGCAAGACGATGGTCGACCTTTAGGACGCCGAGCTAGCTGGCTAGCAGCCTAACTTCAGTAAAAAGTAACAGAAACATCATCATTTGACGCTGCTGATGATAATGCTAATATTTCTCATCTTTACCTTCGATGCTGATGTTGGCTGAGGTTTTGTCGGTTCCACAGTCACAGATGTATTTCCCTTTGTCGCTCTGCTCCACTTTCTTCAGGACCAGGGACCTGCGGATGCCCTCTGACCTCATCACCACCATCTTGGAGGTGATGATCTCCTTCTCCTCGTGGTACCACACGACTGGGACATCTTTGCTCAGCTCGCAGTCCAGAGACACCTCGTCTTTCTCTGTGGCCGTGTAATCCTGCAGCTTCACCACGAAGACGGCGTCACCCTCTGGAACAGATTGACACACACCAGTTCATCTTTGTTTTAAAGGAATGTTTTTCAAAGCTAAAGAGAGAGGAGCAGGAACCATGACAGACTGATGAGAGCATGAAGAGAGAAGTGAAGTGGTTACCTATTACTGTCAGTTTAGCCACGCTGTAAAGTCCTTTGGCCTCTGCTTTTATCTGGCAGGTATCATCTAGAGTCAACGTCCTCATTTCTAGACTGTGTCTCTTTCCTTCCACGTGTGCGAGGACCGATCGGCTCACGTGCAGTTTCACTTCGTTTCGGTACCAAACCACCGGCACATTCTCATGGCTCAGCTCGAGCTCAAAAGTTGCTGATTTACCTTCTTTCACAGTTTGGTCCTGAAGCGGCCGCGTGACCTTCAGCCTCATGCCTGGAATATATCAGGTCAGTGAGCCAACGCGGCCGTTTGCCGCCATCCCACTTAACAGACACACGGAATGACAACACGAGGGAAACTTACCTTCCACCGTCAGCTGGGCGCTGGACCGCTGCCCCAACACCTCGATAGTGTACTGAGCCTCGTCGTCAAACTCACAGCTGTTTATGATTAGCATGTGTTTTTTCCCATCATCTATTATTTCGTATTTGCTGCTTGGGGTGACTATCTCCGCCCCCCTGAACCACATGACCTTTGGCACATCCTTGGTGATGGTGCATTCGAACTTTGCCTGTTTCTTTTCAGGCACTGAAACGTCCTTCAGCTGATCCACAAATCCCATTTCGATCTCTGGGAGGTGCGAACGATTCAGCCGTTATTCACAAACAGATGCTTCTCTTACCTGCTGCAGTTCCCCCGTTTCCCATGATGCACACATGCAGCAGCGAAGGGGACGAGACCGGGGTTCATACCTTTGACCGTGAGCATGCCGCTGGTGACGGCGTTCAGCGCCTGGTACGACACTTCACCCGCCTGGTCCAGCTGGACGTTCTTCAGCGTCAGGAAACGTTTCCCGCCGTCGCTTTTGATGTCACACATCTATAAAACACCAAATAATTTGTTTCAGTGAACTTCTCTGAAATGAAAACGAACCGAGCAGAGATTGTTATCTCACCGGGGATCTGATCAGCACTTGTCCTCTCAGCTTCCACTCTCCCACCACGTCCTCCTCAGATATCTCAGTGTTAAAGTGCGCCTCCTCCTTCTCCACCACTTCCACACTAGCCAGCGGCTTCAGGACCTCCGCCTCACGCTCTGAAATCAACAACCACAGTTTAGATGTTCGGACTCGGCTGACCCTGGACTCAGTCATGGCTCTTCAGAGTTTCACCGACCTCCCAGTGTGAGCTTGGCAGTGTATCGGCGATCCTCCACCTCAATGGTGTAGTCCGACACATCATCAGGCTGACAGTTGTTGACAGTCAGAGTCACGTTCTTTCCATCTTTGTTGATCTCATACTTGTCGGAAGGCGCCAGATCCTCGTCACCCTTCAGCCACTTCCAGTTGGGCGTGTCCTTGAACAACTCACCCCTGAAGGTGGCCTTGGCCTTTGGTTTGACGTGCTGGTCTCTCAGAGGCTTCACCAGCCAGTCTTTGATGATTTCTGACGACACGTGTCACAGGGTTATTGATTCATTTCAACAGGCATATAAAATGTGTTTCTGCATCAGACATTCGCCAGGGTGCTCGCTAATTTCATGCTCTAGGTAACATTAGAAACTTCCCTTGAGTTAGGGTTGACGATGACAAGCACCTCTGCCATTCTTACCGATCACTTTGACGTTGGTCATCGTCTTGACGTCCTCCTGTCCATCCACCTCACACGTGTAGGCGCCGGCGTCATCGTCAGTGGCATTCTGAATGGTGATGGCATGCTGCATGCCAATGATATTAATGGCCACTTTTCCCGCCTGTTTCTTGAGGAGAGCGCCGTTCCGTTTCCAGACCACATCTCGCTCTTTGTTCAGCTCACAGGTCAGATACATGGGTTGACCCTTCATGCATGTCGTCTCTGGTTCCAGCTCCTTCAGCCACTTCACAGGAAGCTCTGTTCACGCAGACCAAGGCGTTAAACACTTTTAGCAACGTTCAGAAATAACAATGGTCCTATTTGTTTCTGTATCAACTGAAAGCTCTTTACCTTCTACGATCAGCTTAGCTGTGCATGTTATCTCTTTGCCGGCATTCTTGGCCACGCAGCTGTATTCGCCAGTGTCAGACAGCTGAACGTCAATAATGTTCAACTTGCGATCTTTGCCGTCGGAGGTGAACTTGTGCTTGGGGCCTTCGCGCAAGTTGCTGCCGTCCTTCATCCAGGAAGTGATGGCGGTGGAAGGCGAGACCTCGCACTCGAACACGGCGGACGAGCCGATGGACTCTGCTTCCTGCAGCACGATGTCCTGGATTTTCTTGATAAACTTCAAGGGGACGGCCTTCAGCTTGAACCCTCCGAAGGGATCCTCCGGAGGTGATGGACCTTTTCCCCCAGGCCTCAGGCCCCGGCCCCGCCCACCGTCACCAGGTGATGGCGTCTGTCTCGCTGCAACATCAGATACAAAAACTTGTCAGGTTTGTTGAAGACAAGGGACGAGGTTGGACTCTTCTGATGTTTACGATCTTGTTCCTGACGTTGAAACATGATCTAAGATTCAGACTGAGAATCAGACAACAACTGCAAGTGCACGGCCATCAGATAAGAACACGCTGAGGAACATGTGTGACCATTGATTTAAGATCAGAGATCATGAATGTGCTCTCACCACCGAATCCTCGGCCTCGGCCTTTCGCTGGCTCCTCTGACGGTTTCCCATCTGGACAAGAAACAGTACGATAAGTTTCATGTTTCACTGTTAACGGAAATATTCCAGAGGAAACCAAGAGGAAGATTTACTGACACTGACCACAGACAGAAGAAGGAAACAACGAGACAACGAGAGGACAAGGATATAAAGAGACAAACATCTGATCAAATTGACAGATGGACACATGACAAGTGGATGGAGATGAGTCATGAGGTGGAGATGGAGGATGCCCATGTGATGAGATGAGTCCAGGGTCGTCAGGTTTTCACCTCACCTCGTTTACTGCCAGGCATTCCTGGAGTCTTCAGGGCCCCATCGACCGCTGTACCATCCCAGTCCTCAGGGGGAACCAACTCCCAGCCCCAGGCCTCCTCCTCTTCCTCCGCCTCATCCTGCTCCTCGGCGAACACTTCCTCTTCCAGGTGTGTGGGAACCTTCTTCATGTGCACGGCTCTAGGAGACACCTCCTTCACCAGAGGGATCCTCACGCCGTCGGGTTTATCCTCTGCCGACAGCCTTTTCTGAACCTTCTTCACTGTCAGAGCTTCAGTCGAGTCTCTTGGCGAAAGTGGTTTTTCAACGCTTCGCTTCTTCTCTAGAGGGACTTGATCAAGTTCATTTGTTTTGTCCACTTTTGGAGACGGTGTCTTTTTAAGTTGTACCGCAGGCTCAGGAGACATGTCTTCTTCTACCTTTTCTTTTCTGTCTCTCGGTGGTGGAGTCTTTTTGAGTGGGACACCTGTATTAAGGACGTCCGTCTGTTTCCGTGGCAGCTCTCTCGCTGCATCTGCCTCTCCTGGTTGAGTCGCTTCCTTGAGAGGAACAACGGCTTCTTCTCTCTCTCTAGGTTTCTCTTCCTCCTTTTTGGGTGTCGTGGTCTTTTCGACCTTTCTGAGCCTAGATTCATCTCTTGGTCTTTGACGCAGTGTTTTTTTATCCACAGATTCCTTTCTCTCTTCCTCAGGTGGTTGTGTCTCTGGTTTTTCTCCTGGCTTGAGGACTTTGGTGAAAGGTTTCAGCAGAACCTTCTCTGTCTCTTTATCTGGTGTAACTTTAGGTGTCCCATGAAGCTTGTGGGCAGCAGAAGGTTCCTCTGGCTCTGGCACTGGCTCAGCCTTGTTCTGCAGCTGGTGTCCTCTCTGGTCTTTGTCCCCAGTGGGAACAGCCTCTGAACTCTTGACAGGAGCGTCTTCTTGTTGTCTGGGTTTCACGGCAGCTCCGGGTGGATCTCTCTGTGCCGCCTCAGCTCTCATGAGTGGAGTTCTCTTGGTGTCTGTCGGTGCTTGACCTTCCTTCGGAGCTTTTTGAGGCTCAGCTTCTTCAGGCTTTGGAGGTTTTTCAAACGGCGTCAGTATCACCACTTCCTGTTCCACTTCTTTCTTGGGCAGTTTCTTGATGGTCTTCTTTGTGAAATCTGGTTCAGGCTCTTCGTCTTTCGGTGCTTTAGGAGTTCTAATCCATCTTGATTTCTCATCTTGTGCCTGTGGTTGTTCGGGTTCCTGCACAGAGCCCAGTTCAGACGTCTCTTCAGCTGCTACGAACACTCGTTCTCTTCTGCTGAGCGTTATCACCTCCCGATCTTCTCTGTCGTGAAGCTTCTGAACTGTGAGTTCTGTGTCATAATGTCTTATTGTGTCCACTTTGTGAGTGAGGACCTCCTCCTCTGCATCTTTAGGCTTTGTGGGCACCTTTTTCAGTTTGATCTTTTGTGGCTGTTCTTCTGGTTTCCTTGTTTTTTCGGAGGGTTTGAGTTTAACCGGCTCTTTGGACTCGTCTGACTTCAGCGGTTTGGTGATTTTCCTCTTGTCCAAACTGGGTGTGTCAGGTTCTGGCTCTTTCTGTGATTCTCTAGCTCTTGCCAAACCTTCTTTGTCTGTTTTCTGTAAAACTATGACTTGTTCCGCTTCCTCATAGTGTCTCAACTGAACTGTCTCTCCTTCTGCAGTAAAGAGTCGATCAGTTCTTCCCAGTGTTATTATCTCTCGATCTTCTCTGTCATGAAGACCATGAACCATGAATTCTGGGTCGTGATGTTGTGTCACTTCAGCTTTATGGGTTTCAACCTGTTTCTCAGGCTCCAGAGGTTTCACTGGAATCTTCTTCAGCTTCACGGTATCTGGTTCTGGTTCCTTCTCTTTGGGTTTTCTGGTGAGTTTACTTTTCAGCTTTGGTGAATCAGGTGTTTTTGTCTCCTGAATGGGAACCTTACCCTTCTGCTGAAAAGGTGGCGCTGTGGTTGAGGCGTCTACACCTTTATAACGTTAACATATAGACAAACAAGAAGCTCAACATTTCGGTTCAACAACACGGGACGCACACGTCTGCACTTCGTGACACAGCAACACGACATGGATGAAGACCATGGCCTATGTACATGAGGAAGGAAAGAAGCAGATGTTTAGTACCTTTAGTTGGTCCAGGAGCAGAAACTGGTTCCATGTCTGCAAGAATTCAATAAGATCAAAGTCAATATTCACCGAACAACAAAGACACAAACATGATTCAATCAAAGCCAAAGACTGTTCAGATGTTCGACGTGTCTGTCGTCCAGACACTCGAGATGATTTAGCTTCTTTCTCCTGATTCTAGAAAAGAAACTGGTGCCACAAACTTCAGACCGACACGCTGAGACGGACGACAACAGGACGTGACCAACAATCGATGTCAGCTGGGAGGAGACATTACCTTTGGGTGGAGACACTTCCTCCAAGGCAGGAGAGCGCTCAGCCATATCGGCCGGAGGAGACGGTTTCCTCTGCATCTCTGCAACTTGAGCTACAACAACATCAAGTCGATTATATCACAGACAAAGTCAAACAGACACATTTCAAGAATTCACACTGTTGTTGAGAACCAACAGAATTTCTAGAGGGAGGACAAACATGGTGAGACGACACGATGGACAAACTGAAGAAAACTACCTGAAGGAAGAGCGACTTTTTCTGTTGGAACCTTCGGTGTCAAAGAGGGTTTCTGATCTTCTGGAGGAGAAACTTCACAGACAGAAGAGAAAGTGACGACACATGAACAAAGACAGATTCAAGCGGGACGGTTCAGACAGACACAGACGCACCCACGGGGGGGGGGGGGGGGGGGTTTCTTGAAAGGGGGGGGGATCTTCCAAAAGTACAGAGACACAGGACAGAGTTTCAGGTTCAACAGTAAACATCTACCTGCAGGAAGCACAGCCATGGCTGCAGAAGCAGGAGCTGTAGGTTTCGATGGTTTTTTCTCCTCTGGAGGAGACACTTCAAAATATGACATTCCAAGATTATGACCAAGAAAACAACACGGTGACGATACAGAAGCAGACTGAGCAAACACAAACATCCAGGGGGAGGAACTACCTTCAGGGGGCGGCACTTTCTTTGCAGCAGCAGGAGAAGGAGATGGTTTGAGAGCAGATGGTTTCTTCTCCTCAGGGGGAGAAACTTTAAAATACAAGATGATCATGGTCACAAAGAAGAAGACAAAAGGTCAAGCATGGTGAGAAACGAGTGAGACAAAAGACAAACAACAGGCCAAGACCAGAATACCTGCAGGGGGTGCACCTCTCTGTGCAGGAGCAGGAGCTGAAGGCTTTGGTTTGGGTGGAGTTGGTTTCTTCTCCTCTGGAGGAGACACTTTAAAATACAAGATTCCAAGATCACAAGCAAGAAAACACTGTGGTCAACATCAGGACGAACAATGACTCAAACACAAGGAACCGCACGGACAGAGAGGACAGAATGAAGAGGAGTACAGCGATGAAGATTAGAGTGAAATGTGAGTGGTCAGTATCACTGAAGAGCAGTTGATGAAGATTCTGAACCTAGGCGGCTCAAAAGAATACCTTTCTGAAGAGTTTGTTCATCTGTTGGTTTCTCATCAGTTCTAACTGAAGCAGGTTTCCTTGGAGCCAGAGTGTCCAGCTCAGAAGACACGTCTTTCAACTGTGTCGGCACCTTCGCCGGTTGACTCAAAGAGCCCTTGTCTTTAGGTTTTAGAGTCTTTAGAGTCACTTCATCACAGACAGAGGTTTCTTCAGGAACAGGACCAGATGTCTTCTTTGGTTCAGTTTCCACCTGACGGACACTTTTCTCCGTCACTGCAGATGAAGCTCTGTGACTTTCTGGGATTGACGTTACTGCTTGGATGAGTTCCTCTTCAAAAGACACTTCCTGTACACGACATGACTTCTCTGGAAGTACAGTGTCTTCAACACATATTTCATCTGCAGCTGTAGGAGTGTCTAGAATCTTTCTACCACGCAACACTTCTTTCTCAGGAGGAACAAGCTTCAATGGATGAGACAGTGGTATTTTGGGATTTGGAATTCTGGATAAATCTGGTTCAGAAGGCAGTAATGTGTGTCTGTCAGATAGAACTTGTCCTGCAGAGGCAGCTTGAGCTGATGGACGTCCTCTGGACTTCTGCTGTGCTGTGAGTAGTTCAGGTGTCGCAGAGATTTGATGTTGGACCAGGTTCTCCAACAAGATGATTTCTTCAGGATGTTCCACCAATCCACTCTCGTCTCTCTGCTCACCACATACTTCTTCTTCAAGTTTCTGCTCCTGAACACTTGTGTCCGCTGGTGAAACGTCTGTCTCCACAAGAGGAATCATCGTGGTTCCTGGTGCGATGTTCTGCCGAGGTGGGAAGACTGATCTCAGAGACATATTGTTGCTCAGGTCCACAGCGTCCTCAGAGTCTTCAGTGTCGACTGATTCTTCTGCCTCGTTATATTCACAGAACCGTGAAGAAACCTTCGCCACTTGTTGCTTATTTTTCAAAATTATTTCTTCTCTGGATTCCATCAGCTTCCCACTTCGATACGTTCCCGTGTCCTCTTGTCTTTGTCCAACCTCTGCTGCAGCAGATTTCCTCTGACCACGATTGTTTACAACAAAAGACTCTTCAACCACTTCTGTTGGTTGATAATCGGCCTTCAGGCGATCTGATGTCATGTCAAGATTCCACCAAAGAATGAAGATTTGCACCACGTCAGTGACCAAGAGAACAACACAAAACAAAACCATTAAGACATGAGGACAGATTCAGACAATCTTCTACAGTCATACATGTAATATGTTTCATAACTTAAACCACAGAAGAAGTTTGGATCATCGACGCGGCGAACAGTCAACACACAACAGAATCAAACAGAACATTGAAGGCTAAGATGAAGATATTCCAGAGTAAAAGACAGAGAAGGGGTCAGTAAAAACATTAAGATGATGAAGGATTAGTCGATCTGAGGTTTGACACGTTTCTCTACCTGGTCGTTGAGGCTTTGCCTGAAGGATTTGTTTTGGTATTTCCAAATCCTGTGGTGTGGTCGGTTCTAGGTGGGGCACCTTTTTTTGTGCCTCTGGAATCTGCCTTGGTTCCTCTGGAACTTTCTTTGGTTCCTCAGGAACTTTCTTTGGTTCCTCAGGAACTTTCCTTGGTACCTCAGGAACTTTCTTTGGTACCTCAGGAACTTTCTTTGGAACCTCTGGAATCTGCCTTGGTTCCTCAGGAACTTTCTTTGGTTCCTCTGGAATCTGCCTTGGTTCCTCAGGAACTTTCTTTGGTACCTCAGGAACCTTCCTTTGTTCTTCAGGAACTTTCTTTGGTACCTCTGGAATCTGCCTTGGTTCCTCAGTAACTTTCTTTGGTACCTCAGGAACTTTCTTTGGTACCTCAGGAACTTTCTTTGGTACCTCAGGAACCTTCCTTTGTTCCTCAGGAACTTTCTTTGGTACCTCTGGAATCTGCCTTGGTTCCTCTGGAACTGACCTAGCTGTCTTTGGAGGAACCCTCTTTTCATGTACTTGAACCTTTTTAGCTACTTCCGGAACGTTATTTAGATCCTCTGGAACCAATTTTGGTGTGTCCAAGACTTTCTTTGAAGCCTCGGGAAGCTTCTTAATTTCTTCCACTAACTTTTTAGGTTCCTCTTGAACTTTCTTTGGTTCCTCTGGAACTGCCCTAACTGTCTTCGGAGGAACCCTCTTTTCATCTACCTGAACCTTTTTGGCTACCTCTGGAACCTTCTTTGGTGCCTCTGGAACAAATGTTGGTGAGTCCTGGACTTTCTTTGAAGCTTCAGGAACACGTTTTATTTCTTCCAGGAGTTTTTGGGGCTCCTTTAGAACCTCCTTTGGTGCCTCAGGGACTATCGCAGGTGGTTCTTGAGTTTTCTTTGGAGCAACCCTCTTCATGTCTTGGTCAATCTGTTGTGGTTCTTCTGGGTCCTTCTTTAGCACCTGGGTAGACATCTTTGTTTCTTCGAGAACCTCCTCTTTCTTCTGTTCATCTGGTTCTGTTTTGGGAATATAAGCTGGTTTTCTTGGAGTCTCTGGTTTCTTCGGTTCTGAGACAACTTAAAAGAAAATGTGTTTATAAGACCATGATCTTTCTAAGCACATTTTGAAAGAGAAATCCACACTTGAAAGTCGCACTCTAACGAGTGCAAGTTCAAAGATATTCACGGAATATACTGAAACAAATTGTAACAACTGAATGTGACATCACACAAGTGGAACAAAGTGGTAATGAGCGGGTTCTCTGCGGTACCTTTGGTGGGAACAGCTTTGGGCTTTGGTGGAGCAGCCGCTGGTGCAGGTGGTGCCACTGGTCCCGCTGCTGCGATTGCATCTGGTACTTAGGAGAAGATTTCATACAGTTTAAGCTACAGGTAATGACCAACCTGAGGTCAGTCAAGGACAACACTCTTCACGAGTGAATTCAGGGTCAGAGAGAAGAAGACTGAAAGTCAATGGTTTGTACCTGCAGCTGGAAGATGTTCTGGTGTTGAGGGGGACACCTTGGCTGTGGCAGCAGGAACTGCAGCTGCTTCAGGCTTTGGTGTTTCAGGTGCTTTGGAAAAACATGATACATGCATGTTCAGCAACCTGAACAACCACCAAGATCTATAATGACAGTCCACTCTAACGAGTGTTCGGACGACGCGGAACACCACACATAAGACGATGATGTGTGTTTGAAGAGCACGTTTTTCAGGTTCGAGCGTCGAGAGAGGGACAAACACCAAGACAGACATTTAGCACAGAGGCGTTGGAGTTGATCAGAAGTTACACCAAGTGTTTCTACTTTACCTCTCACTGTGGGAGCTTCTGCCTCAGCTTCAGGCTTCAGTTTGGCCTCTGGAGGAAAAGCTTTTGTTTCTGCCGTAGACGATTTGCATTCATAATGTTCAGGAACTATCTCTGGTTCAGCATAAACTGAAGGTTCTTCAAGGTTTAACAGAGAAATACGACTCAGAGTGTGAAAGGTTTAAGAGTTTAGTGACAGAAGAAAAACACAAAACACAAATGAAAAAAACCTGAGAGACAAGAGATAAACAACTTTTCACAAGACAGACATCAAAGAACATCTCAGGGTCACTTGTTTTGCTTTTTGTTATAAAGATCTCTACAAAGTGTTGTCCCCATAGACACCACTAGGGGAGGTAATGTCAGTCTACTCTTGAATGTTAAATGTATTCTAATGTCATATGAATCTGATCAGTTCCATAAAGGTCAAACTAAAAGTGAAAGTCCTAAAAATAAGCAGATCCATCAAAAAGGTCTAGAATTTCACAAACGGTATCAACAGGATATTTGACATTATTAACTTTACCTTCTGGAGCCGGAACCTCTTCCCACTGAGCAACAGCGCCACCCTCAGGCTTCTTTGCTTCAAGTACTTTAAAACATTATCAGCCATTTCAGTTGAGTCTAACATCAAGATTCTTCATGAAGAGAAACAGAAGAACAAACAACAAGACTGAAGAAGAAAAGATTTGAAACGCAAGAAGATGTTACCTTGGACTGGAGCTGCGGTGTCAGCGTGCTCCTCCTCTGCTTGCCTGTCAACTTCAGCAACTTTAAGAATCAAGAGAATTCACATGAAAACCATGAGGACACACTGCTACTCTCTACTGGACAGAAAGCTGCTGCGCACTGAGAAGAGCGTAAGAGGAACGACTGAAGAACAGGAGACACAGAAGGCGACAAGGGTGAGAGCGTTGGCAGCAGCGAACAGACGAGCGGCGGCTTTGTTACGTTGCAGCCACAAGCGTTCGTCACGGGTTTCTACCTTCAGGGATTTCTTCTCTGCCCTCCAAATGAGTCTTCTCAACAACCTCCTCAATGGCTTTTCTCTCTTCTGGTGAAGAAACACAGTGAACTCAGAAAAAAGCCTGGAGCCACGAGGCAGGTCTGTAAGTGTCAGTCATTCCAGGCCGCGAAGAAATGCATCAGAAACAGGTTAGAGAAGATGATGGACACTCTGTTCTTCTGTCCACAGCTGGACACCCATCCGCAGATTAAAGTCAGTGTCATTGTTCTGACTTTAATTTGCCAGATGAATGTTCTTCTGTGTGTTGGATCATTTAGTGACAAATACTTTCAGATGGAGGCTGTGACCATCTGTTACGATGATGATGAAGGGAAACGTTTGGTGTTGCTGTCGATGGATGAGTAGCGACGATCGTTAGTTGGAACTTAATCGTTTAGTTGAGTTGAAAGTTTGTACCTTTAACTCGTGTTGGTACTTCGCAGTGAAATGAATCTTTGGGTAGAAAGACATTGATGAGGATCAAAGTGACGTCAGAGTTTTGGTGGCGACACTAAGTTGGAAACAGACTCACCTCTGAGAACGTAAGAGTCTGTTTCTGATGCTGGAAGCGACATGTCGGGGACATCTGGAGGTTTTTACAGAAATCATTAATTTAATAACTACGGGTAACATTATTAGCAACTACTGAGTTAAGGTCACCTGTGGTTTGCACTAAATACTCACCCTGAGGAACCCTTCCTAACACAACGTCTGTGAAGGAACAAGGGACCACAGGTTATCACAGGAAATAGATTTATTTGATGGTCTGATAATGGGCTGGCAGAGTGGTGGACCTTTGTCTGCGAGGCGAAGCTCAGCGGAACCTGGAGCTTCTCTCTTTGGCTCCAGTCCAGAGTGAAGTCCTAACGGAGCAGATTCAGTTTTACTTTCTAAGACTGTATGTACTGCGGGGGGGGGGGGGGGGGGGTTAAAAGAACCCCGGGGGGGGGGGTGTTAAATAACCTCCTGTTTGACTCATTGACCGTTGCCTCTGCTCTGAAGTTCTGTTAATGGGTTCTCTTTAATCTTTGTTCCACGTCAAAGGTCACTGACCTCGCCTGCTTCTCATGCTTCAGTTCAATGAGAAAGTTGTTTTTTTTATATTTCAAGAATTCAAGATGAAAGATGAAAGATGAAGAAACACAAAGTAAGATGAAGAAACAACATGGAAGGTTCACAGAGTTCAGTGAGTTTCACCTGAAGCAGGATAAAGGAACTGAGCCCAGACAGGAAGTAGAAAGACACTTACCTGACACGGTGAGTTTGGCGTTGGAGATGTGAGGACCACACACCACGCGGTAGTTGCCCTGATCTTTGGACTGGCAGTTGAGGATCTTCAGATAATGGCGGTCGCCCACACTGCTGATGTCATACTTGTTGCTTTTGTCAAGCTTCTGCGTCCCCTTGTACCAGGTCAGGGTGATCTCTGGGTAGTTGATACGGATCTGGCACCCGAAGGTGGCGCTCTGGTCCTCCGTCACCGTCTGGTCGCTGATATCCTCCAGGACAGAGACGGGCTGAGGGTTCAACATCGGTGTTGGTTATGTTTACGTCATGTTTACATCATCGTGTTAGAGCAGCGACACCAACACCGTACCTCAGTGCCAACACGTCCCTCCAGCTGCTGGATGAGCCTGGCCATGTCCTCCTCCTCGACCCGACCCCCATGCTCCAACTCCTGCAGCACAAAAAACAAATGTTTGGATTGATTCGGACGTTTTTTTTGCTGAGGAGCTGAAACTGATTTTCATGGGATTGTTTCAGGATCAGGATTGTCTCTCACCACTTTTCCAGTCTCCACCTCCTTCTCTCTCTTCAGGAACTCGATGGCCTGCAGGATGGCACGGTAGTCATGGATTCCATGTTCATGCAGGATCTTCTCATAGTCTTTAGGGTCTTGACCTCTTAGCAATGCCACGATATCAACCTCTTGTTCTTTCTTTGGGCTCTTCTGCTTGGAGGGAGTCCTGGAAACAGAAATGAACCATGTGAGACTTTTTCTTGATGTACAAATGAACTCATTCCAACAAGCAGCCAAGGTCTTACTTCTTCAGTCTTGTCCTCAAGTCTCCAAGTCCTTCCACTTCCTCCTTTTTGGAAACCTCCAGCTCAGAGCTGCACTCGATCTCTCCGTGCTTGTTGGCTGCGACACATCTGTAGTGACCGGCGTCTGACTTGGTCACCTCTCTGATCTCCAGTTTGGCCTCCTGGCCCTTCTGCTCGATGGAGATGCGGCCGCCGTGCGTGATCTGCCTCCACTTGCCCTTCATCCACTTCACGCTGGGGATCGGGTCTCCTCCAATCTTGGCGATGAAAGCTGCTGTGCCCTCTGGAAACAACACAGAGACCATGAAGCAGCACATGGACTTTGTTGATCGAATTGCTTGAACTGATGATGCCGAGCCTGGAATGTTTTTTAAAGACAGAACCTGTGAAACACTTACTCTCTGAGATGGATACATTTTTTGGTTCCTCGATGAAAAACAGGTTGTCAAGTCTTTTGACCGGAGCAGCTGCAGCCGGGGCGGCAGCGGCTGCCTCAGCGGGGGTGGCAGCCTTGGCTCCTTTGTCTGGGAAGAAATGATGATGATGATACACGTTCCATCGATACAGATTTTATTTGTTGAATCAGTGATTAGAATCATCCTGAACACAGCTGAAGCATGTGTCCAGTAAAACCACCTGAACCATTTTAAACAAACAGCTGAGAAGAAAAGGGTGAGTGACCAAGAACAAGTGTAAACTCAAGAGCATCAAGAGATGCAGCTGCTCGTCACAGACGCCGTTACCTTGCACAGTGACCCTGGACTTGCAGAAGTCGCTGCCCGTAGCGTTGCTGGCCTTGCACAGGTAATCTCCTGCGTCACTCTTTGACACCGGGCTGATCTCCAGACAGGGCTTTCCCCCAACAAACGTGATCTTGGTGTTTGCGCTGGACTTCAGCTCCCTCCTGTCCTTCATCCACTGGATGGTGAGTGGAGGAGAGCCGCTCACGAGGCATTTCAGGCTCAGCCTCTCGCCCTCGGTCACCGTCACCGGCTCCAGGACAACATCGAATTTTGGAGCTTGGCTAGTTTCTGAAGGAAGGACGGGAAAGAAGGAGGGCACCTGCAGATTTTGCTTTTCAAACTGAAAAAAGAATTCTCTGTTGTTCTTCTGGTCGAATACGTCAGCCGTGGAAACACGTTTCTAAACTTTACCAAATCGAGAATCTCACAACGGAATGTCTCCAATTTGTAACAGTTTCGTTTTAGTTCTCGGTCTAGTGCTTTGAACAGAGCTTGATAAAAATAGAACAGTCCAATTAACTGAGAGGCATTTGTGAATTGGTAACAACAGCTAGTAAGAAGCATGTTCCCAGCTAGCTCAGCAGCCAAGGTAATAAGCTCAAAGATAAAAGCATATCGAGGGCCACCACTAGCTGCTTCTGGATTGGCTGACTAAAGATTCATGTTGCATGTGATCAACAGTTCTCAGGTCCAAAGAAGTCAGGGATTTGTTAAAGACGGACCCACTGATCCAAGATGGATGACACAAATATCTGAGAGTGTCAAGTTTGACCCAGAAATGAATGAAACTTTAAAGAAATACATGATAGTTGTGTCTGATCATTGTTGGTTTCAGCTCATACCTGAAATGCTGAGAGACACCCGACACGAAGCTTTTCCTGCCTCGTTGATGGCCTCGCAGGTGTACATGCCGCTGTCAGAGGTGGTGGAGTCTCTCACACACAGTGTGGCCATGTTATTCTTGAAGCTGATGTCATACTTGTCAGATGCATAGATTTCGTTGTTGTCCTTAAACCAGGTGACGTTGAGTGGCTGTGAGCCTGACACCCGACCCTCCATCTTCACTGCCTTACCCACTGAATCCACCATGGACTCCGAGGGCTTCTTGGTGAAGTTTGGAGGGACCTTTCGTTCTGTCAGCAGAGAAAAGGAAGAAAATCAGCTCATGTTCCGAAGTGAAATGTAAACCTGTCATTCACTGGGACAGAGGGCCGTTACCAGAGTGTCCAGGAAACAGAGAGGTGCGGCACAAAAGACGACAACAACATGAATTGTAACACAACAGCAAACAGAATATCCAACAAAGGACTTTCCTCCTATTTTTCAAAAGTGATGAAGAGTATCTGACCCAACCACTGCAACACGAACATGTCTGAGCCGAGGTACAACCGCTCGCACCAAACCTCAAACAAGTCAACCTCTGGAACTAGAAATGACAAGCTGCTGCTGCACTATAGGTTAGCATTAGTGTGTTACCTATTTTAACACGACCATGAGACGTGTCAGTTCCATTTCCATTAGAAAATTCACAAATGTATTTTCCCGCCGCTGTAGAGGACATCCAGCGTGCAGCAGCAATCTGTAGTTTGGACGTTGTACTGATATGATGCCCAGATGAGCTTGTCGTCTTCCACGTCACGTGCACCCTCTGACTGCCGGTGTAAGTGCATGCAAGCTTCAGTGGTTTGCCCAGCTGGTGGCAGACGTCCTCGAGTTTCCTGACGAATCGTACAAGCTCTTGAAATGAGTCACAGGAAATAGCGTCTTGTGCTACGTGACCATCCCAGGAGTCCGTGGATCACAGAAAGAGAGGCTAGGTAAATGTGTGGATGGTTAACCATACGTCAAGGGATGAGTGGGGTCAGGAGCGTGGAGTGTTAGTTTCATGAGCATTGCAGATATCTGAGCCTCCTGCATTAGAGATTTCACAAGTGTATCGTCCACAAGCTTCTTCTCGGTCGCTGCTGAGAACTTCCAGGACGGAGCTGCAGTCTGTGGCCCGCACATTGTACCGATACCAGGCCCAGATCAGCTGGCCATCTTTCCTCCACGTCACTGCCACCCTTTGGCTGCCGCTGAAGGCGACTCTAAGAGTGAGCGGTTTGCCGTGTGTGAACGCGATGTTTTCCAGCCTCCTAATGAAACAAGCAGTTCTGTGAGAAGCAGTGATGGTTGTTAGATGCAAAGGTGATGGTGAAGTGGCAGATGTTACCATTCCAGTTCAATCCTGAATCTATGGTTACGAATCACGGATGAAATCAAATAAGGCTCAGGTGAAAGAACACCAAATTGCCACCATTGTCTCGGACCAACTGGTTGTGATGGAAAGTTAAAGAGTAACAATGAAGAAAGGTTTCATTGCCTTCAGCTGTTTCAGTTGAGCCGTGACATCGAGTGGAACTGGAGCTGATCAGGAAAGAGGATTAAATTTCAGCTTTCTAGAGGCCTACTCTGGAAATGTTAGTGAGAGGTGAGATGTCTGTATCTTTTTTAAGCTTTCACAAATGACATAAGCATCAAAGACGACGGAGCCTTCTCGGTTCAAAAGTTGACAAGACTAGACTCCAGTGGCTTCTTCTCTGTCGCTATTGAGGACGTCCAAAATGCACGGAGTCGCTCGACTCCCCATCCTTCACCCAGCTCACATATACTCGCTGACTGCCCGTGTACGTGCATGTCCGACACAAAGGATCGGCCAGACGGTACGACGTGTCTTCGAGCTTTTTCACGAAACGCACCAGCTCTGAGAAGCAACGGTAGTTAGTTGTTAGTCAGTCTCACAATGAATGAGAGCGTTATCTGATGTTAACGAGTGTGACGTGAGCATGGCAGACTGTGGAGAACCTCTCGACATTGTACTTATACGAAACCCAGATTGGTTTACTGTTTTGACTCCAGCTCACATGCACGAGCTGGAAACCAAACTCACTACGGGGAATCAGAGAAGAATGTTCCATGTTGGTGCATGGAAAACGAAACTGAAAACAACAAGCTCTCGTCATGATCCTTGTTTTACCTAATTCAACCCGAGCATAGCAGACGGCAGAGTTCCCAGAATTCGACACTTCACAGGAGTATCGCCCAGTCACTGTTTAGAACGTCCAGCGTACTGGAGAAGTCGGTGATCTTTTTGTAAGAAGCCCAGGTAGGGTTTCCACCCTTCATCCAGCTGACAGAAATCTTCTGGCTGCCAGTGAACGTGCACTCCAGCATCAGAGGGTGGCCCATTTCATTCCTTACTACGTGTATTTTGTTATGAACACAATCCCTGAAGAGCAACAATGAGCCAGGTAGCTAGCATGGTTACCTAGTTTAACGTTAGCATAACAGATGTCAGATCCCTCGGTGTTAGAAATCTCGCAGGAGTATCTTCCAGCGGCCTCCATTCTGTTGCTGTTGTGAACTTCCAGGACGCACGTGTCATTGCTGGTCTTGACGTTGTACTTATACGATGCCCATATCAGTTTTTCATCCTTCTTCCAGGTCACATGCACGTTTTGGCCACCAGTGTACATGCACGAGAGGGTCAAAGGTTCGCAGAGTCTGAAAAACGTGTCTTCAAGCTTTGTTGTGAAGTGAGGAGGCTCTAGGAGGAGTAATGGTTGGATTAGTGGCAGGTAGCCTGTGTGCTGGTAGTCAGGTTACAATGATCATGCAGTTGTTTGGTGTTGATGGTTCTGTTAGGACACAGGAGCTGCAGCTGCTGAGCAGCAACGTTCTGAGGAGATCATTACCTAGGCTGACGCGAGCGTGGCAGATATCGGATCCAGCTCCGTTGGAAATTTCACACGTGTACGTTCCGGCTGCCTCAGGTCTGTCACTGTTGAGCACCTCCAGGACGCAGGTGGACGCGGTGGTTTTAACATTGTATTGATACGATGCCCAAATCAGTTTGTTGTCCTTCTTCCATGTGACGTTGACCCTCTGGCTCCCAGTGTAGGTGCAAACAAGTTGCAGTGGCTGACCAACTGTGAAAGTTGTGTCCTCCAGCTTTTTTCTAAAGCGCACCGGTTCTGAGAGAAGCAAAGCTGATGTTAGAAATGGGCCTCTGTTATATTGCCATGCATTTCTATGCTTCTGCGTTAAAGCCAGTGTTACTGAGCAAGGACAATCTGAAGGAAAGTCTCTGTGTCTACCATCATCGACAGGCTGATCTGCAGTCAGTCATTACATCACCAATACATTCACACGTTCATGGACGTAGAAAAAGAAGAATGGAAACGAGCGTCACCTTTCACTGTCACATTACAGCTGCTGGAGGCAGAACCCACACGGTTCTGGGCCTTGCAGATGTATTGACTGTGGTCAAACTTGGTCGTTTTCATCAATTTCAAAGTGGCGACATTATTTGAGAAATCCATTGAGCAAGTGTCGGACTTGCGCAGGATTCCGTCAGCCTTAAACCAAGACACAGAGATGTCAGGAGTTCCGGCAATACGGCATCTCAGGGTCAGCGGCTCGCTCACAGATACTTCCACCGGCGCCAGTTTTTCAACAAAGTACGGTTGTTCTAAAGTGAAAGACGATGATGAGGATGATTAAGTACAGACAGTACTGGAGAAACACATGAAAGGAAGTATTACAACTAAAAACTTGGCACATGCTATCCAATTTACCTAGAATTGACACCTGGGCTTCACATGTGTCACTTCCAACTCCGTTGTCTATTTCGCAAGAATATCTACCAGCTGCCTCCATCCGGTCAGAGTTCAGAACCTCTAGGATGCAGGAAGTGTCTGTGGTGATTACATTGTACTGGTACGAGGCCCAGATGAGTTTCTCGTCCTTCTTCCAGGTCAGATTGATCCTTGGAGTTCCAGCAAATGTGACCTCAAGCCTCAGAGGCTTGCCCTTTTCAGAGGAGATGTTCCTCAGCTTCTTCACAAAGTGGACTGGTTCTGTGAGAGGTAATGCTGATCAGTTACAGAAAACTCATCCTTCGCCTGAGCCTCCATCACAGTTGGTTGAAAAAAAGACAAACCTTTTACAAACAGGTACACTGGGCAGCTTTCCTTCCCGACACTGTTGATGACCTGGCAGGTGTATTCACCAGTGTGGGACTTGTCTACTTTGTGAAGAACCAAAGTGGCTACGTCGTTCTTCAGGGAAATCTCACAGCCTCTTCCATGGTGAATTTCCTGAGCTCCTCTGAACCATTTGACAGTCAGAGGGGCACTGCCTTTCACTTTAGCCGACAAAGACACGTTTTTGCCGGACAACGTTTCCTTTGCCTTAGGAGTTTCCGCAAAAGATGGCGGTTCTGTGTTCAAATGAAAGAGATGTATTGTAGCATTCATTTCTGTTTGATCCCATGTTAGACAAAACTCATCAGAGACTGACCTGTCACCCTCATTGAAGCACTTGTCTCGCTGGTTCCTGCAGCGTTTACAGCTTTGCAGGTATATTTGCCAGAATCTGACATCCTGATGCTCGGAACTGTCAGTTTGCAGTTATTATCAATGCAGCTAATGTCATAGTTTGGACCACTCTTGATCTCCTGGCCATTGTGGAACCAAGAAGTTGTTAAAGGTGAAGAACCAGTAACTTTACACTCCATCTCACCAGGCTTACCCACAACAAGGTGGGTGTCTCTCAGCTTCCGTATAAAACTTGGAGGGATCAACTTATCTGTTGTCAAAAACATAACATATAAGAAGTTAGAAAACATTCTGAGCTGGAGATACTGAACAAATTAGAATTGTGATAAAATAGGAAGCATCAAAAATCTACAGTGAACACCAACCTGAGACAGAAAGGTTGATTTTGCAAGAGGCTGAACCAATGTGGTTTGCGACCTCTAATTTGTATTCTCCAGCATCTGCTTTGTCTGTAGACCTAATCTTTAGGGTGGCGACCTTCTTTGTGAAGGTCATCTGATACTTTGCCCCCGCAGAGAGATCTTTGTCGTCCTTGAACCATTTAACTTTCAGCTCTGTAGAGCCAGAAACTCTGACCTCAAGAGCTGTGTTTTCCCCTGACTTCACGTTGAAGGACTCTGGGCTATCCACAATAGCAGCAGGTTCTAAAATGTAAGGAGGAAGATATTAAGTCATACGAACCCTCACAATGTCTCAAGTGTTAACCCAACAAAGCCTGGAACTCTACACACCTAAAACTACCACTTGGGAGACAGACTCCACGGCTCCAGAGTCATTCCTGAGATGGCAGGTGTATTTACCCGCCGTGGTCGAGTCAGACTTAGGAACAACAAGCGTGACCACGTTGTTCTCAAACGTGATCTTCCTGTTGTCACTGTCTCTGAGAACGTGATCTTTATCCTGAACCCAGGAGATGGTCAGAGGCGCAGAGCCCTTTACTGTAGCCGAGAGAGTCAGTGGCTCTCCAACCACCACTGATTGGTCAACCAGCTTCGTGACAAACGCCGGTTGTTCTGAAGAGCGACAGAAAGGTCAAAAGTGAGGAGACGTGAGTTCAACAAAACTAGCTTCAAAGAAACTGGCACAGGCTCTGGACTAACCTTTAAGAGTAATGGTTGTGCGGCAGGTTTCACTTCCTACATTGTTGGAGACTCTGCACTCATAAACATCAGCATCATCTTGGTCCAGTTTCAGAATGTGAAGCGTGGCAGAGCTGCCTTCACTGACCATCTTATACTTCCTATTCTCCTTCAGTGGTCGTTTGTTTTTGTACCAGCTAAACTGGAAAGGTGGAGTGCCGTACACCTCACAATGTAGGCTCGCCTCTTTACCTTTAGTGCCCTCCACTGGGTTTGGAGTTTTGATAAAGGATGGGGACTCTGGAAAATATAGATATATTAACTGAAGTGACATTCAGGGACAACCAAGTCTTCAATGCAAGCAAATCGGTCGGACAGTTCCAGTGGGAGTGAAATCCTTATCAAGGGTCATGCTGAAGTTCAGTCCATGCTTGAGGATCCATCCAGATATTGACGGACATTAGTGAGGAACAGAAAGAGCCACTTTATGTTCATGCTACAGGAGGGGGCTCGGTCATTTCACAGTGATTTCAGAGATTAAAAAACAGGGAAACAGTAAGTGGAGGTTGGACTGTGGGTCACTGAAAACACATCTCAAAAAAGAGGGAGCACCCAGACTCATGCTATGGGACACACTGGTGGAGAGAGATCCAAACAAAGAGGGCTGTGGGATTCCATGCTAAGGACTGTAGACAGGGTTCTCCAGCATCACAGGGAATGATCATCCTTTCCTTTGCATGCGACACAAGTTCAGGGGAAAGAAAATCCACAAAAAAACCTGTGTATCTACTCAATGGCTGACCTTGAACTGAGAGGACGCTGCTGCAGCTCACACTGCCAGCGTCATTGTGAGCCTCGCAGGTGTAGACTCCGCTATCTTCCAACCTTGTGGTGTGCAGTTGGAGGTATGCAGCCGAGTCAACAAACATTATTTTATAGTTGCCTCCGTCACTTATCTTTTGGTCATTTTTATACCAACTCATGGTCAGGGAGCGTGAGCTGGTGGCCTTGCATTCGAAACGGTGTCCCTCACACTGCTTCACACAGGTGGTGGGAGGCAGTTTAAGGACAAACCGAGGAGGTTCTGCAAAATCAAGAAAACATCAAGTTACCAGCGCCTGTACAAGTTAACAGTGGAGCGTCAACGTAACATATGGAGGATGTGGACGAGTGACGACAGATGTTCCTGAAAGAAAAGAAATCGTGGCATGGTCAGGTGGATGAGATGACGATGAAGAAAGAGAAGCTGTGAAAATGGGAAATAGAACGATGGCATTAATGGTGATGGTGGACAGAAATAACCAAGTCCAACCTTTCACCACCAACTCTGCTGCACTTGTCACGAAGCCGGCTTCATTTGTAACTTGGCAGCAATAAGTTCCACACTGCTGCGTTCCAACGGAGAACAGCTCAATAGAGGAACAATATTCCTCCAGTTGAATCGCACACGACGGCCCAGAAATGAGTTCCTTGTCGTCCTTGAACCATTTGACTGTAAATGGAGGCGTTCCATCAAAAATACTTTGGAAGAGCACAGTAGACTTCGGAACGACTGCACGAAACTCAGGTTCGGCAACAAATCTCGGTGGAACTAAAACCCATGAGAAAAATATTTACAGTACAGAGCTAGCAGCCCATGACTTCAGCACATGAGGAGGATGCTAACCTTTAGCTGTGAGAACTCCGTTGCACACACAGCTGCCTGCTTGGTTGGAAACTCTGCAGGAATACTCTCCGGTGTCTGCGCCCTCCATCAGAGTCAACTCCAGGGAAGCTGTGTTCTCAGCATTCAGTTCAAGTTTATACTTGGAGCTGTTGCTGATTCTGTGTTTCCCTTTGCTCCATTCCACTGACAGAGGTCGAGAACCACACACTTTGGTCTCCATCCGAACCACCGAGCCCATGATGGCCTGAACGTTTGTTAATTTCCTGACAAACGTTGGAGGAATGACCTCTTCTGTTTGAAGCCACATGTTAACAGAATTTGAATCGAAGAAGAAAACAGAGAATTCCGTAAAAGCTGGTGTATATTTTACAGACCTAAAACAACCACCATGATTTTACAGCTGCACGTTCCCACAGAGTTGGTAGCCTCAAACAGGTATTGACCACTGTCGTCCAGCTGAGACGACTGAATCGTAAAACAACTCTTGTTATTCTCGAAGGAGAGACGATGTTTTCTGCCCGACTGGACCTCTTTGCCGTCTTTGGTCCACCTCACACTGATCGGAGGAGTTCCAGCCACCCAGCATTCAAGACTAACAGGATCTCCACAGGTCACTCTGACTCCCTCAGGCTTCTCTTGGATTCTAGGTGGTTCTAGAAAACCAAGACAAAGAGATGAGCCTTTCTGATGTGGCTCAGTGTGAGTACTGAGAGCTGCGCAGGGAGAAGAGATACCTCTCACTACAAGAGCGGCAAAGCATTTGTCCTGCCCGTCTTCGTTGAGGACCTGACAAGTGTACGTTCCCTCATGAGCCGCCTCACAGGCAGGAATCGTGAGAGTCACCTCTTTGCCGTCAAACTTTCTCTCCACCTCTGAATCTTCTGGGATCCAGTCTTCATCTTTTTTCCATTGTATAGAAATAGGCGGAGAACCGTCCACGACGCAGCGGAACACAACAGCATCACCCAGAACGCTGGAGACACTTTCTATCTTCTTCACAAACACCGGAGGAGCTGATACAAACAGGGGAGGCCATTTAAAACCAGGCAGTGAACACGATGTCGTTGAGCACTGTTCAACAAACCTTTCAGTGTCAAGGCTGCAAAACCAGTGCAACTTCCAACCTCATTGGCTGCAACGCACTGGTAGGAACCGACATCCTCCACATCGCAGTCCTGGATTGTCAGGCTGCCCTGGTTTTCCACGGTGACATGCTTGTGGCTGGATTTGATCAGCTTTCTGTCCTTGAACCACAAAAACTTTATGGGGGAACTTCCTGCCACTTTGCAGTTGAATACTGCCGTGGAACCTTTAACGACCTCGAGAGATGTGAGCTCATCAACGAACAATGGAGGCTCTGAAATAACAAAGCACATCAAACTAAAACTGGCTCCTCTGTGATCAGTGCTGAGGAGTAGCAGACGTGGAGGTGTAGACCAACCTTTCACTTCTAGCTCCACCCAGCATGTCTGCGTGCCCGCGTCGTTTCCAACCATGCAGAAATATTTCCCTCCGTCGTGTTCGCTAACGTCATGAATCTGTAAAGTGGCCACAGAGTCTGAGAAAGACATCTGGTGTTTGACGCTCTGCTCAATCTGGGTTCCATGTCTGAACCAGTGCACAGAGATCTGTGGAGAACCTGTGACCCTGCACTGGAACATAGTGCTGCCTCCTGCTCTGACCACTGCGGTGCCTGCAGGCGTCTCAGTGAAACTGGGAGCCTCTGGAAACACAGAATACAGTTAACACACTTGTGATCGCTGCAGGGAGAAGAGACCGGTGGAGAGTATAGACCTTTGACAAAGAGTGTCGTCTGACAGGAGGCAGAGCCGACATCGTTCTGTATCTCACACACATATTCTCCAGACTCAGAGCTTTTAGCAAAGAAAAGCTCCAGGGAGCTGGAGGTGTTGTCTTTGGTCACGGAGCAGCTGGTGCCGGACACAATCTCTTTCTGGTTTTTGAACCATTTGATGGTCAGTGGCGGCGTGCCCGAGACCAGAACGTTAAACTGGACCTTTGAGCCCGGCAACACATTCATGGACTCAGGCTTTTCAAGAATACACGGAGGTTCTGTTGAGGGACAAAACCCGACACATCCATTATAACAGTGTAAAGGCGGCAAAGAGCTGAGGCTGAGGAAAGAATTCTGACCTTTAACGATCAAAGAGGCGGAGCAGCATGCAGATCCTGCAGCGTTTGTAGCCATGCAGCTAAAATTGGAGCTGTCACCAGACTCAACGTCAGAGATTTCCAGACAAGCAACGTTCTCAAAGAACGTGCATCTGTGTTTGTTATCGGTCTGGATCTCAGTGTCGTCTTTGTACCACTGGACAGTTATAGGCAGGGAGCCAGACACAAGACAGTCCAGATGAGCGAAGGACCCTTTGATCCCTTCTGTCTGCTTCAGTTTCCGTGTGAACGACGGTTTTATGATCTGATCTATTACAAAGTGCAAACCAGGGTGAGTTTGGATCAAAATCATCGATGGAAGAAGTGAAACCTGGGGACAAACTGACCTAAGACGGAAACGGACGCTTCACAAGAACTGAAGCCAGCCATGTTCCAGACCTCACAGGTGTATTTGCCACTGTCCTCTCTTTGAGTTTGGACGATGCTGAGCACTGAGCTGCAGTCTGTGCTCTGAACCCTGTATCTCCGACCAGACGTCAGCACCTTTTCCGCCTTCTTCCACCTGCATTGGAGTGGTTTGGTGCCTGAGAATCTGCATTCGAGCCGGGCCGGGTCACCCTGTGTCACACTGATGGACTTTGCCTGTTCTGAAATACTCGCCGGGTCTGAGATGAAGAACACGAACAGGTGTGACAGACAAAAGCGTCAGACGAGACAAACGAGGTAGAACACAAACGTCCCACAAACCTGTGACTACGAGCACAGCCGCACATCTCTGAGTCCCGGCTTTGTTCTGGACCTCACACACATATTTCCCTCCGTGGGACAGCTGAGCGTTTCTCAAAGTCAACATGGCACTTTTAGTTTCAGAGGACACGTGGACATGCTCGTCCTGTGTGAGCTCGTGATCGTCCTTGATCCAGGAGAAAGTCATGGGCAGTGATCCAGACAACATGCATCTCAGAGTAACGTCAGCGCCCACCATGCAGGACATGTCGTCCAGTGCCTGGACAAATGACGGTGGTTCTAGTGGGAGAAGACCACAGGTCAGACGACAATCACATGCAGCGTGGACATCAGAGTGGTCACTGGGAAAGGTCATGTGCTTAAACATATGAGCAACATTAGCATCCATGATGACTTGAACAAACCTTTCAGAGACACCTGGCAAAGACATGACGTTTCCCCCACGTCGTTGGCGACTGTGCACCGATACGTTCCGGCGTCTCCACTCACACAGTTTGAGACGTCAACAGTGACCGTGTCCTTTTCAATGCTCACTTTGTGTCTTTTGTCGTTGCGGATCAACGCATCATTGAGGAAACAACTGATTTCAAATGGAGCAGAACCTGAAACGGTTCCTTCCAGGACAATATCAGATCCCTTTACGAGCTCAGCCGATTCAAACGGCCGCATAAACACCGGGGGTTCTACGAGGAAACAGATCACAGGCGTTTTATTCAAAGAAAGAGGTTCTGGTCCACAGAATTGACTTGACTGCTCCGAGTCACTGGACCGAGGAAGCTGCATCAGACTGTAAATAAAGACCCTTGAACCCTGCTGCTCCACGTTAGCAGATGGAACACGATATCATGTCTTTATGCTTCCAAACGGTTCAGATTACACTATCGATCACAAGTAGGCTTGGTTTTAGACTGGTCTCGGGGGACAGTTTGTCCATCTCTGTTCACAGTCTGTAGGACAGTTTCTCACGTCAAACAATAATGTGGACCAGCTTCACGTCAACTGTGAGAAATGTGTCTGAGTGAAGACTGTACCAACCTTTCACCGTCACCGAGCTGCTGCACTGGTCTGACCCGGAGTCACTGGATGCCACACACACATACTCTCCACTGTCCTCTACAAGACAGCTCTCTACCTCCAGAGTGGTTACGGAGCCGTCAAAGGTCACAGTGTGTCCAGGCTCTGAACCCATTAGTGAGCCATTTTTAAACCATGTGGTGACAATCACAGGGCTGCCCTGGACCTTACAGGCCAGCCGGAGAGGCTGCCCGGCTCTGAGCAGCTGAGAGCGCTCGGGCTTCATTGTAAATGTTGGTGCTTCTGTAAATTAACAGCAACAGTCAGTGTAAAAACGAGAGAGTAAAAAAGAGAGAAGTGAAAAGGGATGAAGAAAGTGCACCTTTCACAAACAGCGCAGCGGTGCAGTCCATCTTTCCAGCGTCGTTGGAAACCTGACACGTGTATTTAGCAGAGTCACAGGGCTTCACTGAGTGAAGCTCCAACGAGCTGGAGGAAGCGTCTTTCTTTATGAAACTCTTTCCTCCAGTGAAAATCTCCTTCTCCTCTCTAAACCACTTCACCGCCAGAGGAGCTGTTCCTGTGAACGCTGCTTTCATGACAACATTCGAGCCAGGTGAAGCATTCTGAGACTCAGGTTTCACTGTAAAGGCCGGAGGTTCTGGAGGTTTTTGGAGAGAAACAGTGAATAAGTAACTGACTGACTGACTGGCAGGTTAAAGGTCAACTGAACTGCCCTGACCTCTGATGCACAAAGTGCCACTGGTCTCTTCCTGTCCGGCAGCATTGGTGGCTCGGCAGGTGTAAACTCCACCATCACTCTGGTTCAGGTCAACGATGGTCAGAGACATCAAACTCTCACTCAGATCCAGCTGATATTTCTCATCACTGTGGATTTCTTTATCGTCTATGAACCAAGACACCACCATTGGCTGAGAACCAGAGAGTCTGCACTGCAGCGACACAGTACTACCGACACTCCCGTCCACTTTTTTTAGACCTTTGGTGAAGGACGGCGGAACGGCTCGGTCTGTGTGGGAAATACGTCAAACGTGATCAGAGCCCAAACATTTCACTTGTATCAACGATGTTCGGCTCAAACTGACCTATGACAGAGAGTGAGCAGCTGCACTGGTCTTTGCCCACTTTATTGGACACCTCCATCTTGTACTCTGAGGTGTCTCCTTTATCTGCAGAGAGGATCTTCAAGATGGCCGTGTTCTCCTTCAGACTCATTTTGTATTTACGGCCACTGATCATCTCCTTCCCGTCTTTAAACCACTTCACTTTGAGCTCTGGGCTCCCAGAGACGGTGCAGCTGAGCGTGGCCGAGTCTCCTGCCGTCACACTGATGGACGCTGCCGTCTCTACGATCCTGGCAGGTTCTAAAATACGATACGATCTTTAGATTCGGCAAACATCTGCCTGTGGAACATCTGACCTGTGTGAACGTGTTCTAACCTTGAACTGTTAAGACTGCTTCGCATCTCTGCTGCCCCGCCTCGTTCTCAGCCACACAGGTGTACTTGCCACCGTGTGTGATCTGGACGCAGGAGAAGGCGATGCTAACTACGTTATGTTCGAACTTCATCTGGACATTGGGGTCGTCGTCTCTCTGCAGCTCAGAGTCCTTCATCCATTTCACAGTGATGGGAGCAGAGCCCTTAATGGTTCCCTGCAGTTTGACTGTATTTCCCAAAATAGCGGTGGCGCTCTCCACCCGCTTTGAAAACATGGGTGGCTCTGAAACAACAGTCACACTCACGTGGGAAACAGAAGTGTGACGGAAACTGAGCGTGTGTTTGGCGGCTGCACTAACCTTTCTGTTTGGTTGTGGACTTTGAGCTCACGGACCCAACCTCATTTGACACAACACATTCGTATTCACCAGTGTCGGCGCTTTCAAACGAGTGGATCTCCAAAGAGCTCAGGGAGCCCTGAGACACGATCCTGTGCTTCTTATCTGTTGACAGACATTTCTTATTCTTTCTCCATGACACCTCGAAGGGTGCAGAGCCTGAAAATTCACACTCCAGCACCGCCAGCGATCCTCTGACCGCCTCCACGCAGAGCAGCTCGCGTTTGAATGACGGCGGCTCTACATGGAAACAGAGTTCAGTTAGACGTGTTCTGGTTCTGACCGAGAGAACCCACGAGAGTCTACACACCTTTCACTGTGACTTTAGCGCTGCAGCTCTCACAGCCAGACTCATTGAGAACCTCACAGGTGTAGGTTCCGCTGTCAGTCAACAGGACGTCCTTAATTTCAAGAGTGGCCACGCCATCTTTAAGACTGATGCCATATCTGCCGCCGGTGCACAGCTTGCTGTCATTAAAGAACCAGCTCGTGTGAAGCTCAGGCGAACCTTTGACGGAGCATTGCAGCCGCGCGGTGCTGCCCTGCTTCCACACCGTGGAGGCCTCCAGCCTCTTGACAAAGATGGGCGGTTCTGGAGAGGTGTGTGGTTGGAAAGAATCACCATGAAAGACAAACTTTACGCCAGCATCTCCAAGAAGAGGTTTCACATTTACCACAGAAATCAAATGTTATGTGTCATTGCTGCAGATTTGCAAGAATCCATGAAGATGAAGGAGACAGCTCTTACCTTGGACCTTCACCACACTGGAGCAAACCACGCTCCCGGCCTCATTCGTCACTGTGCACACAAACTGTCCACAATCTTTCAGTGTGGTTTTTAGGATGTCCAGTGTGACAGTCTTGTCCTCAAAGGACAGTTTACAGTCGGGAGACTGGTGGACTTTTCTACCGTCTCTGGTCCACATGACACTCACTCCAGTGTCCTCGTCCACCTGACACTCCAGGTGCAGAGGAGTGCCGACCACGACGGCGACTGGAACCAGGGGCCTCACAAAGGCGGGTTTATCGATGACATGCAGCTCCGTGGCACTCTCTGCCATCCCAACATTATTGGACACTTTGCAAATATAGCGGCCCCTGTCAGAGGCCTCCAAGTCTGTGATCTCAAGAGTGTGTTTGTTTTTTTCACAAGAGCTGTGGAAGTGTGTTGGCACTTCAGGTAAGACCTGCTGGTCTTTGAGCCAGAGCACACTGAGAGGAGCAGATCCTGACACAATGCACTGCATCACCGCCCTCTTACCAACATACACCGTCTGAGGCTCAAGCTCAGTTACAAAGGCGGGAGGACATTGCTCTATGGGAATTGGGAAAAGAGAAACATTAGTTTTCATTTTCAAACCTGCTTCAGAAAAAACTAAAGCAGCAGGTCATCCATCACCTGTCAATAGCCGAGGAGAAGGAAAGGGGCATGGCTCTTACCTGTCACGCTTAGAGAGGCGGAGCACTGGTCACTGCCGTGCTGGTTGGAGGCCTTGCAGCTGTACTCGCCGCTGTCGTCCTTGGTTGGGGTTAGAAGCTCCAGCGAGGAGACACTGAAGCGGCTGATGATCCGGTACTTATCCCCCTCTTTGATGGGGTTTCCATCCTTGAACCACTTGAAGCTCACGTTTGGAGCATCTTCAGTTTCGCATTCGAACTTGGCAGTGTTACCAATGTTGATCTCCACTGGGACGATCCTGTGTCTGAACACAGGTTTCACTGCGTTCCGAGGAAGAGAGAGAGAGAGAGGATTCAGTAGAGAGAAGATGAAACACATGCTGATGAGGTGATCCTGCAGTGACCAAAGGATGAACACATGAACTGGGAGTCTGTGGCGAAGAGAAAACATGCAAAAAGGGAGGGAGCAGGAATGAAGGTGTTTAGAGAAATGGAGTTTAAGGTGTTTCCTGGAAAAGAAACAAGAGGTAACATGAGTGATGAGCTGTGAGGAAGAGGGAAGGTTCCTGTCGTCTGCTGAAAAACCTCAAACCTCTGTCTCTGACTCAACTGGAGGTCTGAGGTTTGCAGACAACGGGATGTGCTGAGTTAGTCGATGATGATGGTGATGATGATAAAGAATCGTCCATCATCAAACCTTGAGGGGCCACAGTGAGCCTGGAAGATGTGGTCGTCCTGCCCGCTCGGTTCTCGGCCTCACAGACATATTCTCCTTGATGCCTCTCCTTCACAACTTTGCTGATAACTAGTGTGTATGTGTCGTGGTCTTTGGAACACTTGAACTCTTTGCCAGATTTTAAACGTTGCCCATTGAAAAACCAGTTTACGTTGCTCACATCCCTCACAGTTGCAGTAAAAACAGCCTTGCCATTTTCCTTAACATGAACATCTTCTAGAGACACAATGACTACAGGACGATCTGTCCGCCTGTCCGAGGACTCGCTGATCACTTCTCTGGTCTCAGGATGGACAAAAGTGTCCAATTGTTGCTGGGCCACAGAGACAGTGGTGACCTCCCTGCTCACCTGTTTCAGCTCACGGATCTCTGATGCACTCTGAACTGTTGCACTTTGGAAAAACGCCTTTGCTTCAGTTCTGACGGCGGCAGCCTGAGACACGGCAGCAGGAACCCTTGCTGCACTCTCTGCCACCACCATAGTGTCCACCACAGAGGACAGCACCTCTTTAGATGCTGCTGCGCTGACCAGCACTCTATGAGGCGTTTCCACCTGCATGGTGCCAGGCTGCTCTGACGCCAGACTCGGCTGCTCCTGGAAAACCATTGCATGCAGAGCGACCTGGAGTTCAGCCCTGAGGTCGGCTGTCTGAGGGTATTCACCCACAAAGGAGAGGGTGATCTCCAGGGGCGTCCCTGAGGTTGTGATCAGGTAAGTGTATATGGCTTGTTTTGGTTCCCGTTGAACCTTCACCTCCTGCACCTCCACTGCCTCTAACCTACCGAGAATGTCTGCCAGTAACAGCGGCCGCTCAGTGGCCACGGCTAACTGCAGAGTGTCTCTGAGCTGGCGACGCAAGTTCACATTCGAGGATTTGGGGATCTGAATGACAAAGGTGAGCTCTTTAGGTAGAGTCAGAGCGTCCTGGGACTCGTGGACAAACAGGACTTGTTGAGGCTGCGTCATCACGCTGACAGCTGAACCTTTGGATGTATGGATCTCAGCCGACTGCTCTCCAACAATCACCTGCTTTTCTTCCAGCAGCACTGACCGTCGGACTGACTGTCCCTCTTGGATCTGGACGGCATAGTCCTGGTCTGCAGCTTCTAGGACAGTGCAGCTTTCCGTGGCAATCCCCTTATCTTCTATGAAGACTGGCTTTTTGGGGATTTTGGGCTCAACTTTCATCTCAAGCCTGAATTTGTCATCTGTTTTAAGACTAATGGTGTGACCTTCCTCCAGAGGCAGAGTGTCTGTGATGTTCAAAGACTGCATGATCTTCCAGTTTTCCTCTCTCTGGACCAACGCCCTCTGCTGTTTCATGTCAGCAGAGAAAGGCGTCTCCTTCGGGAGCTGCATGGGATGGGAGGAGACGGTCAGGATGTTGGGAGGTCGCGGCTCTGTGCAATACTGTGACTGCACCGCGCTCACTTTCAAATCCAGATCTTTGTGATACGCTGCTGTGATCGTTCGCTGTTCCTCTGAAGTCGCTGCGTGCCCTCTGCTCTGTTCTTGTTTAGGTGTTGCCACCTGGTGCTCAGGGCTACTGATAGTGAGTATGCCTTCTTTTGGTAAGACTGATGAGGAATGAACTGACTGAAGGTATTTTGTTGGTGGCAACTCTTTCTTTGGCTGAACTGATGTGGTATCCATCTTTGTTTTGAAGCCAGAGGTTGTCTCACAAACGACCGTCCTCTGCTCGTCTTGAGTCACCGAATGCAGCAGAGTGGGACTTTTCCGCATCGCCGCCTGCTCTGACACACTCTTCTGGCTGCTGAACCTGCCTTCAGAGTGGAGAACGTTCTGGTCCCTGATGAGGTGCAGGTGCAGGAATCTCCGACTCTCTTGCTCCGGCTGCGCTCTCACAGGCAAGTCTGTACCTGGCACATGGCCAACCTGTTCAGCCGGGAGTTGGTACTTCTCTTCGGCAGCTAGGGCCAACTGAAACACTACGTCTTCACAGGCTACCGTGCTCTTCTGCTCTGGTCGGTACATTTGAAATTCCTGCTCTTTAGATAAAGTCACTGCAGTTTCACTCACTGGAGCCATGACTGCTCTTTGCTGCTCTTTCTCAGTTGCAGGTTTGGTCGCTGATCCTAAAGCCGACAAAGGCTCAGAGTGACTCTCTGTGATTGGCAGCTGCCCTGAGGACTGAGCTGAGTATAAGACTTTCACGCCCTCTGTGATTCTGAAGCTCCTCTCTTCCTCTGGTCTCTGCACCACAGCGGACATCTCACTGAGGATGGACAGGGTGGACTGGATTTGGGGACCAATAACAAACTGTCTGGGCTCGGTGGAGAGCCTCATGTGTTCTGGAGACTGGTCCATCAAGACCTCAGCTCTCACTGTGGCGAGCGGGAGAACCTCTTCAGATGTAGCCGACATGAGTTTCGATGGCTGTTCTTTGGCTAAGTCAAGTTCCAGCAGCTCAGGGCTGAGGATCCTCTCTGAGTGCTGTTCAGTGATCTTTTGTCTCTCGTGCACTGAAGACAAGAAGGTGGCCGCGTGCAGCTGTCTCATGGGAACAGCTGAGACCTGATGAGGATGAGCCGGAGCTGAACAAACCCTCTCCTGCACTTCGTGAGCCTGCAGCACTGCCGCCTGCTGCAGGAGCTGCTCTCGGTGAAGTGTTGCGGCGGAGACGTCCAGCTCTCGGAGCGCTCCCACCTCCTCGCTTGGAATAATCTGCCGGTCGTCGGTACTGATGGTGTAAATCATCTGATCAGACCGGCTTCTCTCCTGCTGCAACGGGGACGCTGTGGTTTGTCCGGCCATGGATATTTTCAAGCCTTTAGTTTTCATCCCAATGAGTGGCTCGTCCTGAACCGCGTCCCTGAACACCAGCAGCCTGGCAGAGCAGGACTCCTCTCCATGTCGGTTGGAGGCCCTGCAGGTGTACGTGCCACTGTGCTCTTGTTTGACGCTCTTAATGTTGAGGAAACCTGACCCATCTGGATTGTTCACCATGATGCAGAACCCACTGGGCTGAAGGTGGAAACTGCCTCTGAGCCACTGGACCTCAGGGAGTGGATCTCCATCCACAGAGTACCGGAAGAAGACCTCGCCTCCCTCACACAGCTCAGCACACTCGATGGGTTGAATGAACTCTGGGGCTTTCTCAGTGGCTCCAGTGGCCTGTTCCATCGGCTGAACCTGCAGGAAGGAGGTGCAGGTGGACTGGCCGAACCGGTTCCTGACTGTACAGGAGTACTCTCCTTCAAACTCCCTCTGAACCTGGTGAATCACCAAACTGTACTCATCTTGCTCACGAATGAACGTGTACACAGACGAACTGGTTATGGCATGTCCGTTGTGGAACCACTGGATTGTGGGTTTTGGGAAACCTGCCACTTTGACAGAAAATGCAACTGTTTCTCCCACGGCTACGACCGCGGGAGAAAGTCTGCTGAGGAACTCTGGCTTTTCTTTTTTCTTCTCCAATGAGCTTAGGAAACGTTTAGACTCTGGTTTGAGTTCAAGTGTTCGGCTTTTATCTGGAAGCGTGAGGCCGCTGAAGAACGACGTTTCCTCCTCCACTGTGACGGTGGAGCTGGAAAAGGCTGAGTGGAACAGTCACATGTGAGAAGACACTAGCTTCATATGCACTGAAGATAACTACAACATTCACAAACACTGACACATTTACATCACAACCTGGACGTGGCTTAAAGAAAACACACTGTGAACTGCTGATATTTACCTTTGACCTCCTCCACGACCTGAGGCACAGGCTCCTTCTGCATGGCAGGGACTGTAAGACACAGACAGCAGCGATCAGACACTGAGGTCAGAGGTCAGAGTCAGTGACATCATCTGCTCATGCTGCTGTCGGCTTCTGGAAGGTGCTGAGTCATGTGAGTGTCCCTCTCTCTATGTCTACGTCATATTTAGTCAGTGAAGCAAAGGTGGCCCTCCTCTAACGCTGAGGGAAGCAGTGTGGATGAGTGGAGGGTCCGATGGAGCAGAAAGACCAAAGCATGCAGATGCCAACCTTTCGTCACTGTGCTGCTCTCAGCGTCCCCAGCTGAGCTGACAGCTTTGCAAGTGTAAGAGTTCCCGTGTCCGGATGTCACATTGTTAACGTTTACGTCGTGTTTCAGAGAGAAAGACACAGAATCTTCGAAATTCAACCGGTCGTAAAGCCAAATGAGAAACGGAGTGGGAACCCCATTCATGACACACAACACAGAGCCGCTGTGTCTGTTTCTGCTCAGCAGCACGGGGGGCAGTTTGACCAGGAAGTCTGGGCAGCTGGACAGACGTTGGCCTCGCTCGTCATGAGGCGGGACATCCGGGAAACGCAGGCTGCTGATGACGCTGTACGGTCTCTGGGAGGACAGAGGCAGCGATCCCGGCTTCTCCAGAGTCTCCTTGTTGTCTGACTCAGGCTCGTGTCTAAGAGTGTCTCTGTCTGCCTGAGACACTTTACGTACAGAATCTGTAGGGATGGGGGTTTCTGCTGTGAGATTGGCGTCTTTAGCTGGGTGAGAATAAAGTTAGGGAGAGTAATTAGGGGTCACACTATAGGACTAGAAACACTGAAGGGGTTAGTAAGATGGAGGATGAGGTCAGTGAAGGCAAAGCTGGCGACAGCAGGACGAGGACGAACACGCTTCGTTATTTGATTACACTGCAGGTTACGGAGCAGGGAGCAGCAGGGGCGGGACGGGATGGACCAGATGGCAACAGACTGAATGAAGAAAAAGATTGAAGCACCTTCAACAGTGAGCCGGGCGGAGGAGCTGTTCTGGCCGTGTTGGTTGGTGGCGGTGCAGCGGTACAAACCCTGGTCCGCCACACCGACACCATGGATGACCAGGGACAACGCGCCCCCGCTCTCAGAGCTCCTCACCCGCTCCTGGTCCACCAGGCTCTGGCCATTATGATGCCATACCACCCCGGTGAAGGGCTGCCCGTCGAACACGCAGCTGAACTCGGCCATCTCACCATTTCTCACCCGTACGTCGCTCATCTCCATCAGCAGTTTGGGGCTGGCCAAGAGTTTGACCTCAGAGCTCGTCTCTGAGCTCACGCTCTCCGTTTCAATCTCGAGCGTCCTCCAAGACATGGAGGAACTCTGAGAGACTGTCTGCGTAAACTCAACACTGTGGGCAGTTCCCACGGACACAGAGCTGAAGCTCTGAGCCTCCAGCCTCTCACTTAGCTTAGCATCAGCCCCAGCACTCCTCACACTAGCTAAGGCCTTTTCATCTGGGCAGCAAGAAAGAGTAGAAAAATTAGGTCAACACATGATTCCGAAGCCTCCTGCAGCTGGAGACACTCGTTTCCACTGTCAATCATGCAAGTTGACCAAAGGGTACGACTGAAAAAAAAAAATCAAGGGCTTGTTGGAAAGTTGTACTGCCACAGCTCTGTCTGAAATAGAGACTCCCCGAGGATGGGCATCATTGGAGGAGAGCAGATGACAAACTGATCGAAAAGAGACTGGATATGTGAGTCCTGTCAGTCATCTGCGTCTCAGTAGGGACCGGCTAGTGGACGGCCCCCAGCGGCTCCCCTGATCTGACTGAACGGTTTGTTACTGACGCTCATTTGGAGAATTTCCCAACTCTCCTTGTTTCAGTGTTTGTGCTAAACTAGGCTCATACACCCGGGACATGTCCCCACACTGGATACATGTGCTTTTACAGTTTTAGTACCAAACATGCACTGGACGAGGTGTCCATTAGCTCCGTTAGCTCCAGGCCTGGAGGAAGGAGGAGCAGATGGACCGCAGCACAGTAACAGTTCAACCTGAATGTAACAAGAATAGCTGGTAAACTCACCATCGATGTGCAAAGACGCTACACATGTGACCACTCCTGCAGAGTTTGTGGCAACGCATGAGTATTCTCCTTCGTGGTCATGGAGAACTCTGGAAATGTCCAGCTGCCAGGTGTCACCATAATGAGACATCCTGAAGACGTCCGAGGGTCTGAGCTCTCTGTGGTTACAGAACCAGGAAACCTGCAGGTCTGGACACAGCAAGAATACAACATGTTCTCATGGAGACCTGCCCACATGTAGACACCACAGACTCCTTCAGGCTGCCATCTTGTGGGGGTGGAGGCCCCGCCCACACATGCTCTTGACCAATAATTAGTCAGGCTGAGCTGTCAGTAAGTTTGAAAACCATCACATTCAGTCATTAAACATTTCTTTATCCAGTCTGTGGTGTGCACATGTCTGAACTGCACGTCAGTAACATGAGGTCATCACCTTCCCCAGACACAGAGCACTGGAACTGGGCGGAGCGTCCCTCAGTGACGAGGATGTCCCTCAGGGGGGCGACGAGGACCGGAGCTGATACCCGAGCCACCTCAACCACCTCAGGGACTGGACAAGAAGACAGATTAGTGACAGCTCCGAGCTGCTCTGTCATCGTTGCAGTAAAACCACACCTACCTTCGACCGTGAGTGCAGCCGAGCTCGTGGCCTCACCAAAGTCGTTCCTGGCCTCGCAGCTGTAGGTGGTGGCGTCCTGGGGAAAAACTTCCAGGAGCAGCAGCGTGTGCTCGTCTCCGTCGTGGAGGAACTTGCAGGTGTCGCTGACAGTCAGAGCCTGAGAGTCTTTGTACCAGGACACCTGAGGCGCGGGGAGGCCGCTCACCTGCACTGAGAAGCGAACCGACCTACCAGACATCACGGTCTGGGGCTTCATGTGGCGAACAATCTCCGGAGGCTCTGGCACTGAGGACAGGGAAGTGACGTTAACATTTTCCCCGTAGTCTGAACAGGACAACGACTTCATATGTGATTTAATTCTCTGTCATGTGAGCTGGCCTAAGTTTGTGTGAGAAACCGAGAATGAAATCACTTTACACTCTCTATTTAACCCTCTTTAACCCTGAAGTTACGGCGGCGTACTCAGAGTTCTTACGTTTGACATGAAGGTTCATGGTGCTCCTGTTTTTCCCTGCTAAGAAGGTGTACTCGCCGGCGTCACTCCTATACGTCTCAGCAATGGTGAGGCGGTGCAGCCTCCTGATGGTGGCGTAGCTGAACCTCTCCTCCACTGAAAACTGGATCTCGACACCGTTCCTCATCCAGCGACCGTCCACATCGTCCTCGTTCACCTCGAACTCAAAGGTGGCTCTGTGTTTCTCAATCACCTGAAAACAAAGGCGGCGGTGAACACCTGGAGTAAATCTGCTCTAGATGTCAGCTTAAATCTGTGAAACCTGACCTGATCATTTTTAATGTTAAAGGCAAACTGAACTGGTCCCCGTCTTTACCGACGAGACACACGTTAACTCACCGTGACGTTCCTGCTCGCAGGCTCTGAGATTTTGACATCCCGTCCCTCAACGGCCAGGTGAGCCTTGGACAAGCTGGCTCCGGCCACGGCGGTGTACTCTCCTGCGTCCGACAGGCGGACTGATGGCAGAGCCAGACGGTGCAGAAACTTATCTGAGGTCATTTTATATCTGCAGAGAGAAAACATGCAAAGGCTCATTTGGTGATCCAGGTTCTGCTGCTGGTTTCAGCTGTGGGACATCAGCAGGTACCTGTCAGACATCTCCAGCTCCTGTCCATCTTTCATCCACATCACCTGGATGTTTGGCTCAGAAAGTTCACATTCAAACGTGGCCCTCTTCTTCTCTGTGATCTTCATCTCCTTCAGATGTTTGGTGAACTCAACCACACGAGCTGCAACAAGAAAACAGAAGTTAGAAACCTGCAGGAACGTCCTGACCAGCTAGATGTTTCACAGGGTTAAGAAAGTTCTACTGGACTTCATGAGGACCTATCTCCCTCTAGGTGGGTCTGGGTTGTTCTCAGCTTCTGGTGCTGATTACTTCGGGAGGAAAAGTCTTACCCTCCACGTAAAGTTTGGCTGTGGTCACTGCAGAACCGGCCATAAAGGTGTATTCAGCACTGTCTCCAAAGTGGACGCTCCTGAGGCTCAGAGTGTGCGTGAGCTGCCGACAGCGAGCCTGGCATCTGTCTGTGGAGCGGATCTCCACACCGTTCTTCATCCATTTGTAAACGATGTTCTCGTAGTTTATGTTCACTTCAAACGTGACAGAGTCCTTCTCCTGAGCATTCACGTCCTGCAGCATCGTGGTGATCACAATCGCTGGAAAACAACAGAGGGGACAATGAGCGTGCATCAAGGTGTTTGGATGCACCTTCAGGATTCTCTACCTTTTATCTGTGTAACATCTGTGTGTAAGTGATGGGTTTTTATTTAGCAACTTAGAGATCAAAATGACTTGACTCACGGCTAACGGTGAGCGTGGCGGAGACCCGGTCGTTGCCACAGACGAAGGTGTACTCTGCCGAGTCACTCCTGCTGGTGTTCATGATCTTCAGCTGGTGCAGTTTCCCTTGAACCCCGATCCTGAACTTCTCGCTCATCTCGATCTCCACGCCGTCCTTCAGCCACGTGGACGGGACGTTGAAGTGAGACACCTCACACTCGAGTGTGGCCACCTGAGTCTCTGGCACCTCCACGCTCTTCATGGGTTTGGTGACTCGCAGAGCTGAAATGAAAAAAAAATGGTCACACAAAATTAAACTTGGATTCAGTTGAAATCTAAATAAAAGTGAGATGGTTCCTTATTTCTAGAATACTTGATGTTTGCACGTCATCATACAACAGAAACGTATCGTCACTCACACTCGACGATGAGTCGCGCACTGCACTGCAAGTGTCCGACCACGGCGGTGTACTCTCCCTCTTTGCTGTTGTCGACGTCCTGGATGATCAGTTTGTGCGTCTTCTTCTCACTGAGCATCCTGTAGTGCCCGTTCGGCCTCAGCTCCATTTTGTTGAACATCCATTTGACGGGAATGTTGTCCTCGGAGATGCCGACCTCAAATACGGCGCTCGCACCCAAGAGTGAGGTCACGTCCTTTGGCTTCTTCAGGATCTTTATGGCTGTCGGAAAGTATTTCACAGTCAAACAGCTGCACTTTGTAATCAACCCTTCACAGTGGGATGACCCACAGCTCTCTTACATTCAACGTTCAGTCGAGCGTTTGCAGACAGCTTTCCCAGTTTGAAAGAGTAAACAGACTCATCCTGGGTGGTGCAGTTCTGGATCTTCAGGGTGTGGACGGTGCCTTCGATGCTGATCACATATTTGTCGCTGGGTTGGATCTCGACACCGTTCTTGATCCACTGTGCCCCCCTCACATCTTCGTGGGTGAGCTCCAGGGTGAAAACAGCGTCTTGAGTCTGGACCACATTCTGGTTCTTCAGGGTCTTCTTTACCTTCACGGCTGCGAATGAAGATCATGATTCATTGGGTTTGGAGCTTTTTATTTCGAGCTCTGATCCTCTCTTTCATGAAGCTGGACTTACCCTCGACTTTCAGGGTGGCCGAAGTCTTGGAGGTAGCAACCTGATAGGTGTACTCTCCGATGTCGGTGGCTTTGGTGATGATGATGACAAGGCGTCGGACGGTGCCATTCACCTCGCTCACAACGTTCTCGCCAAAGTCAACGGACTGACCGTCTTTCAGCCACTTGCCCTCGGCAGACGGGTTGGCGACCTCACACTCCAGCACGGCAGTCTGGGAGTCAGCCACCACAAGGTCATGCAGAGGTTTCTTGATAGCGCCACCTTGTGATAGTTGATGTTTCGTTAAAGTTGGAACATGACGCAGCTCTGGTGTTGACGAGTAATCTTGAAATGTGAAACCTACCAGTCACAGTGAGAGAGGCACTGCACATCTTTTCACCAGCGGCAAACAAGTACTCGCCCTCCTCATCCTTCATGGCATTCATAACAGTCAGAGAGTGGCGCTTGTTTTTGGATTCCATCTTGTACTTGGGGCCAGCTTTGAGTGGCTGCCTCTTAAAGGTCCAGAAGGCATCGATACCCGAGTGAGACACCTCAACCTCGAAGGTGACGTTCTCCGACTCGGAACATTCCTTATTTTTCATTGGAGTCACAATTTGGACAGCTGAAAAGACGAAACAAGACGTGAGACAGTCGATGAAATATCAACAGTCAATCAAAATGTCCAGCAGATGGAACCTTTCATTCAGTTTGAGACATTCCAGTTTGGATGAAATTACATTTATTTCCACTTTTGATAGATTTGATCCCCTCCGTCTTTTCTGGAGTAACTTACTCTGAACAGTAAATCTGCAGCAGGTATCAGCGCGGCCGACCACCAGCTTGTATTGTCCTTCGTCAGAAGCATACGTCCTGTTGATGACCAGGCGCTGCTTGGCTCCTTTGGCCACCATCTGGATTCGGTCACTAGGTGTCAGCGCCTTGTCGTTGTGGAACCATTTGACGGAGCTGATGTCCTGAGCAGAGATCTTGGCCTCCAGAACCACTTTGGTGCCCTCAATGGCACTCGTGTCCTTCAGCGGGACCAGCACTCCGATTGCTGCAAAAAAACATTCAAGTGTTTCTTTGCTTTATTGAGAAGAAAGGTGGTTTTGAACAGAGACTGTGGAACTGAAGGGACTCACTCTGAACGACCAGCTTTGCAGAGGTTGAGATCTCCTGAGCAGGAACAACAAAAGAATATGTTCCAAAGTCGCTTTTGTTGGTGTCTTCAAACAGCAGTTTGTGGCTCTGTCTGTCAATGACAATGTGAACTCGGTCTGAGGCTGTGACAGGCTGCCCGTTCTTCATCCAGGTTCCTTCAACGTTCTCCTGGGAGAACTTGACCTCCATCTGTGCAATGTCGCCCTCGCACACGGTCAGGTCAGTCAGGGGCTGCATCAGGGTCACCGGGCGCACTGAAACATCGAGACAAACCATCAGGCCCTAGAACAGCACTGCTCAAGCTTTTCTGACCTTTACAGTCAGCACAGAACCGAACCCTCCAGGTCTCGTTCTCCTCTATGACAAATTTCATGAATTACAAAAACTCTCACATTTCATCTTGAGGGAGGCGCTCGTCTTGAACTCTCCCACTTTGAAGGAATAGGTTCCTTGGTCCTCCTTCTTGACGTCTTTGACAGACAGGGTGTGTCTTCCACGACGGGAGGACATGAAGTATTTACTGCCCAGGGACAATAGCTTTTGTCCAAAAAACCAGCTTCCTTCTGCATCTTCACGTGACACGAGACATTCAAACTCTCCAGAGTATGTCTCTGGCACCTCTGTATTCTCGAGTTGCTTCAAGATCTCCAGAGGAGCACCTGGGTGGGACATCAGAGGGACAGAACATTCACATTTAAACTTGCTAGCACAGATATTTCATAAGCACAGACGGATGTAGTAACATATGCTCCGTCATCCTTGTCCTCTTAAATGAAGACAACGTACCTTCCACGTTAAGCTTTGCTGTGGTCCTGATGTCATCATCAGTGACAACGCAGGAATATTCTGCATCGTCCCTCATGCTGATCATCAGCACAGACAGGAAGTGAACCTTTCTATCAGAGTGCATCCTGTACTTGTCTCCAGAAAAGATCTCCACATTGTTCTTCAGCCATTTGACCTTGACGAACGGCTCGTTGGTCTCACATTCAAAGGTTGCCATGGTGTCCTTCTCCTTGGCGTTAAGATCCTCCAGTTTCTGTGTGAAGGTGATGACTTGCTTTGCTGCAGAAAGGGAGACAAAACCTTTGTTACAAAACACACAACTTGATGATCGAGCGACAGGTCAGGTGAGGGATGTGCTACCTTGCACCAGCAGGAACGCGTGGCTGGAAGTCTCTCCTGCAGTGTTTGAAGCTTTAACCATGACACTGGCTGAGTCCTCGGCTCTGACGTTTCTGATCACCAGCTCACACACATGATCCTCAGGCCAAAACCAGTAGATACGATCCGATTTCTCCAGCAGAACACCGTTCTTGAACCACTGGCACTCAGGTTCCGGTCTGCCCACAACTCTGACTCGGAACTTAATGTCTTCACCTTGTGCGACAGTCTGGCTTGTGATACGTTCTAGAATCTTGGGAGCTTCCATACTGACAGAAAGCTTGACTCTCTCTGGTTTCAGAGGTTTGGCTGTAACCTTGCGGCGCTCCTCCTCCTTCTTCTTCTCTGCCTCCTCCTTCTCCTTGGCACGGTGCAGCAGCTCCTCCTTTGTTTTCTTCAGCAGATCCTCATAGCTCTCATCCTTCTTACGTGCCTTGAGCTCCACGGCGGTGATAGACTCGTAATAGCCCTCCTCTGTCCTGCGTTTGAACTTGCTTCTCAGCTCCTCTGACTCCTCAGTGGCTTTCTCGTGGATGATTCTCTGGGCTTTCTTTAGCTTAACCACCTCTTTCAGCTGAGAGTCCTCTGCAGGTTTCTGTGCCTTTACCACTTCGAATGGTGTTTTCCCGAGTTCAGGTGCAGCCTCCGCTGCCTTCACCTCAGGAGCACGACGCAGATGAGTTCTAAAGTCTTCTTTCTGTTGGATCTCGAGCTTCACGGTGTGCTCGGCTGAGCCCAGGATGTTGTCTGCCACCACCCTGACCTCTCCTGAGTCATAGGACTTGATTTCAGTGATCTCCAAATAGTAAATACCGTCATACCGAAGTATGTATCTTTTGCTTTTGCGAATAAGTTGTCCATTAAGGTACCAGTTAACTTTAGGAGCTGGATAACCAGTCACCCTGCAGCGGAAGCGGGCAATGTCGCCTTCAAGCACCCTGACTGGTTCAGGGAGGAGAACAATCTCGGGTTTCATTTTCTCAGTGTCTTCGTCAGCAGTGACTCCATAGGGTCCTCCCTCATGGGCTTGGCGCTCCATCTCATCCATCCGGTAAGCTCCCTTCCTGCCCTCAGGAAGCTGACTCTCTTCAACGAGGCCCTTCTCGTCCTTGACAATCAGGGTGGCCGAGGTCTGGTCAACTCCGAACTTGTTTGTGGCTCTGCAGGTGATGACGCCGCTGTCTCTAGCATAAGCAGCTTCATAGTCGAGGCTGCAGTAGCCGAATTCATTGACCATGCGCAATCTGTTGGCAGCGGCCAGAGGTTTGCCATCGTGCAGCCACTCCACCACCATGGTGGGGTCACCGATGGGGGTCAGCCTGCACTCAAAATGAGCCGGACCGAAACGCTTCATTCTGACAGAGGTCAGCTTTTTCTTGAACAGCGGTTTCTGCTGCTTCTCTTTGTCATAAAGGTCGCCCTCCTCCCACTGCTCTTGACCATACCGCAGATGAAGCGGCTCCAGCTCAGGAGGGGTGATTTCTTTGGCCTTGTACGTTCCTTTGGGAATGATAAGTTTTCTCTCTGGTTCAGGTTCAGCATAGTCCACCTCCACATTGACTCTGCAGCGGGTGGTGTCTCTGCCGGCCTTGTTGATGGCAGTTGCTGTGTACCAGGCACTGTCTGTGCCCGAGGCTGATGGGATCTGGAACTTGGCCTCTCCTCTGGTTCCTTCGATCCTGCAACATGGATTAGTTTGTTTAGCTTTTGATGGTTACCATCGACAATAACAAATGTTGACGTGAGGTGATGAGTCATCACACACAATTCACTGTTCTGCACCTTTGAATAAAAAATGAATGAATAAAAAAATGACCAGAACCCTGAATATAGGGAACTCTTGAAATGCAGTAAATAGACTTTGTAAACTGGAAGCTGAATCACATGTACTCATGGTCAAAGTTGTCTATTTGATAAACACTGGGTGTGAATCTGTGCCTCTGTTAATACGAATATGTCCAATGTACCTGATGTGTGGGTGCTTGTGTGGCGAGATGATGTCACTGTTCTTCAGCCAGACGATGTCAGGCAGAGGGTTTCCCATGGCTTTCACAGCCAGTTCAACCAAAGTGCCCTGTTTGACGCTGATGTTCCTCAGCTTCTCTGTGAACTGAGGTCGCACCAACGTTTCTTTAGCTGGGAAGACAAGAAAAGAATGAGCTGAGTAAAGTTTAGATCTTTCCAGTAATCTGCTTCTAGATGAGAGAAGGAGGTCAAATGTTTTACCATCAACAGTGAGGGTGACGGACAGGGACGAGCGTCCAGCTCTGTTCTGAGCGATGACTGTCCACTCTCCAGAGTCTTGTGGCATGGCAGGGACGATGATCAGGGACTGAGTGCCGTCCTCTTTAACCACGATCTTGTGGGTGTAGTCACTAACCACTTGTTGACCTGTTGAACAGATTCCAGTTATCGCCACACCATCAACTCAATGAAACACCTTGCAGTGTAAATCTGATGAATTTCCTTCTCACCGTTGTGGAACCAGTAGGTGTCCGGCATGGGTCTGCCAACAACCTTCAAGTCAAATCTGGCAGTTTGCCCCTCGGAGCATTTACACGAGGATGGTTTCATAACAAACACAGGTTTGTAGAGTCGTTCCAGTTGAGCCTCGTCTGTCTCATCGAGACGGCGGGCGGGAGAGCGGCTGGGAGAGCGGCCGGGGGAGCGGCTCAGAGAGCGAGGAGAGGTGGACCTGAGGAAGCGTTTCATTAGAGACGTGCTGACAGGAGTCAGGGTTAGGGCGAGGGTTAGCAGACTGACCTGATCCTCTGCATGGCGGGCTGCGGTGTATATCGCTGAGGTGTCACCGCTCCGGACGGCTCCACGTACAGTTTCCCAGAGCTGACAGCATTTCCCTTCACATTGGCGGCAAAGGCAGTGTACACGCCCTCGTCCTCAGGCTGGACCGCCAGCAGGCGCAGGCTGGCTCGTCCATCCTGAAGAACCTCCATCTGGTAACGTCCGCCAGCCCTGAGGCGCTGTCCGTCTTTGTACCAAACAATCTGGAAAAAGGCAAAATGACTCTGTTAGGCCACTGTGGAGTCATTCACATCTCACACCTGTTGAACAGACCCCGTATAACCCTGTGTACCTTGGGGAGGGGTGTTCCAGCTGTTTTGCAGTGGAAGGTGACGCCCATTCCCGCCACAATCCTGTAGTTCTTGACTGGAGTGTCAAAGGCCGGCTCCAGGGCATCTGCGGGGGTGGCCGTCACCATCAACTCTCCGTCCTCTGTCACGATCTCTCTATAGGTGATCTTCATGATCTGGAGCTCGATCTCCTTGATCATCCTCTGCTCGATGGCAGAAAGGTGAAATTCCTGCACATGTGACAATGAGATTGATTTTAATCTTCTGACCATGGTTGGTCATCAAAACACTCAAAGAAGGATTCGGTTCTTTTTGAACTTTAACAGGTTATGGATATGAAGTGTTGGTCGATGTTTCATCCACAGAGGTGCAAAGACACCAACCCTGTTCCAGACTCAGACTCTCACCTGGCCTGAGATAATGGTGGTAGTCATCTGCTCTGTCGTCGTAACGACACTGGGGTGAACTTCTCCCACTTTGAGCTCCTGCACCACTGTGGCCACCTCAGTCTTGAAGGTTTCCTCCTGTTTCTTCATGTAGGCATCGTATTCCTCTGTCACATGACACAGACCACATCTTAAAATTATTTGGTTCTGAACTTCTCTGGTCTTCGTGCTTTGTTCTCGTACCTTCCTCCAGCAGGCTGATGGAGGCTGACACTTCTCCCATCCGATTCTTGGCAAACACAGAATATTCTCCAGCATCATCTGCGAAAGTCATGGAGATCTCCAGCCTGCACTCCCCCGTCTCCTTCTTGTAGGCGACTTTATATCTAGCGGACAGTAAATGGGGGTGAGTAGAGCTCCCCCTACAGGCGGCAACGTTCTTTACAGGTGGCTTATTCACAAACGTCAGTATCTGAACATGACAGGAGCTTTAGAAGTAAAAGGGTCATTCAACTTGAACCCAGGACCATCTGAAAGTATTGACATTTAGTTTTCAAGTCAAGGGGAAAACTGGAGGAACCAACCTGTATCCGGTGGTGAGCGGCACTCCGCTCTTCTTCCAGATGATGTGTGGCTTGGGGCTTCCGCCCACCTGACATTCAAATATGACCCCTCCCCCCTCCACCAGCTTCTGAACGCTGGGTTTCTTGATGAAGAAGGGAGCGGCAACAGCGACGTCCGTTTCTGCCACGCTCACCACGGTTTCCTCTTTGGCTTCTTCAGTGACACTGGAAACACAAAATCCCATTTTACGATTTTCGGGGGCCGAGCTGCACAGACTTTATGATAAAAAGCTTTAACAAAGTGTCTGATGGACTCACAGTCTCTCTTGAGCAGTTTCAACATGTTCAGTGACGACAGCCATGTCCTCCCTGCTCTCGATGTCCTCGGACACTGGAAGAGAGAGAATAGGTCTCAAAGGGACGGCGCTATGACATAATGGATACATGAAGGATGAAAGTCTAAAAGCACCTCCAAGGAGCAGTCCTGCACTGACCTTGGACCAGCAGATAGCAGGAGGTGCTGACTGTTCCCGCCTCATTGGTGGCCGTGCAGGTGAAGCGGCCGCTGTCTTCGGCGAACGCTTCTCGGATCACCAGACGGGCAAATCCGTTTTCATAGCTGATCTGGAAATCGATGGAGCTCTCAATCTTGTAGTCCTCTCTGAACCACATGATGACTGGAGCAGGGTGCCCACTGATCTGGCACTCCAGGGTCACGGATTCCCCCTCCGTCACATTAGTGTTTTTCAAGCCCTACAGACAAATTGGAAAACTTTCAGAAAACGTCACATTCCCAAATCTACGTGGACACATTCCGGGGCGTTGGGGAGAACTACTTACAGACACCAGTGTGGGTGGAACCACGGCACCACCTGCAGAAGGGACGGCTGCTGCCTCCACCACCTGCCATGTAATGGACTCATTAGCACAAAGCACCACAACACATTTTTCACTTAATTCCAAAATCCACAGAGAACACAACAGATGGAGAACTTGACATCCAACATGTGAAGACAAGACAAGCCAGTGATGAGCCAAAGAGGGGACAGCAAAGTTGTTAATACTGAAGTCATTTCAGGAACTATTATCCAGGATTTAACAGAAATCAAGAAAACCGGACATTTGAAAAGCGTCCCTAGTGTCCCTAGCATCCCCTTGAATCCCTAGTACTTTGGTGCTGAAGTGATCAGCTGCGTACGTGAATCGAGCTGCCCCTCACATCTCGCTATATGATTTCTGAGGACGTCCAAACAATCTGACGTTCATCTCCTCGTCAGGTTTTCTTGTCCTGCTCAGTTCAGGACTCAAATGGGAGCACAAACCTGGGTTCCCCAGTCCTCATACATTCTCTCTGCGCCCCCCGAACACACCACCCCCCTCTGTGACTCGGCACCATAACGACTCTGATATGTGTCGAGGAAATCTTTGAACGGGGGAGGTGTGGCCTCTGGCGTCCCTCTGGTCACGTCCGCTCTCCGTGATGGACCGGGAGACTTGACGGGCTTGATGATCTTCCGAGCGGCGACAGAGGATGAACTTAACTCTCTCTGCAGAGTCGCAATCGCGGAGCCGGCGATGGAAACCTGACCGAGCCAAAGAAGGGGAAGAGCCAGACCATCATCATGAAGAGCGAGCCAACCCATGGCACGTTAGTTCTACTGAGGCCATGATGGAGTGAAGCTGGATTAATCAATGTCACTGCATTTAGTTTGAGGGTTATTTCTTTTATCCACGCTAACAGGCAGTAGGACGTTGTTTTCTGTAGTAGCTACATTTACTGCTAACGTTAGCAGTTAATGACATGTTATTGGTTTTAATTGATTGCAGACGAGTCTCTTCTGTTCTCTTCTTACCTCAGAGCTAGACTCAGGTTTTGGGACAGAAACTTTAGAAACCGTGAAATGTAGCACTGGAGATGACGCCAGACCAGTGTCCACGAGGACCTCTGTCACTTTCTGAATCTGGAGCAGCCAACAGAGTTCAGAGCATTAAAAGACAGAGTGACTGAGAGAAAAGGCAGAAAGATCTGGCGGTCATCTGGTGTCACTCTGCCCTCTGACCTGAGGGGGGGCCGGCTCAGGTGTAAACTGAGCAGTTATCATCTGTTCCTGTGTGTGTAACTCTGCCTGATCAGCTCCACCCCCCTCCACTTGAATGGGCTGACGGACACGAGCCAGGTCGACGGCGGCCATCACCATGGCCACGGCTCCGGCTCTTTGGCCTTTAGCCGCCTGGAGACACAACGAGCAGCACACAGATCTCAGGACAGAGACAAACGGGCACATGAGGACATTGTCTTTTCACCTGCGTGACTGGTTGCCATGTAGCATTAGCTAACTGACTAGCTAGCTACAGACGAAGCGTGTGTGTGTGAGAGAGTATGTTTGTTTAAAAAACAATTGTGACAGAACACTTCATCCACTGCGCTGCTTCTAGCCTGTTTGCTAAGCTAGGCTCCGCCTGTCCACGGCAGTTGTTCTCTGACATCAGCGATGCACTGATCCTGGATTCATCCTCATATGAAAGTGTGTGAATGTGCACACGTGTTGAACAACAACCACAACAAGCTCCATCAAAGAGTCCAGGCTTACACCTGAAGGGGGTGTCTTCAGAGGTGAATTTCTTTGACCGATGTCATGTCGTCAGGTGATTCAGAATCCATTTGGATAGTTTGAGGATAATAACCAAAGGTCACCCGAGTTCATGCAGATGAAATGAAGAGTATCTCAGAAAAAATTCAAAATGGAGGACACGACTGAAGACGTGAAGGGATGAGGAAGAGGAGTGTATGGTGAAGATGACAACAAAAATTAAGGCAGTTTAACACATATAAAACCTGGAACATTTGATTTCATGTTAATGAAAATATTTGAAATATTAGAGACAATGAAGTCACCATTACATCACAGTGAGAATGTGTGTATCGGCCCCCCTCACCTCTTTGACCCCGACAACCTGCTCCCAGCGCTGCTCCTGACCAAGCTGTGTGACTGTGGTGGTACTGGTCATGCTGGTGAAGCTGGCCTCGGTGTAGTCTCCCTGCTTCCATGGCGGCAGGACGTCGGTGCCGGCAGCCGCCTGTCTTCGTGTGGTGATGGGAGACTTGACTGGCCTGATGGGGGAGACTGAGAGTCTTGAAGTGGGAGACGCAGGCCTAGAGACGGGGGAGGGAGGTCGTGTTACAGGCCTGCAGAGGCCAACCTCCGCCCACTGACTGAGCTACACCAGCGCACGGTGGCCACGAGTGTGTTCTATGCCTCGGACTGAATAACAGATGTTTAAGTGTCACTCACCTGACAGGTGTGGGCGTTGGCGCCTTAACATGTCTGACGGGTGACGGGGATTGCTGGCGGCCTCCTGTCACCTTGGCGACCAGCGAGGGCTGGGTCGGGGACTTGGATGTGGGTTTGGGAGGGACTCTGGGCGGGGTCTTGTGAGCCAGCTGTTGCGTTACTTCGGCGCCCTCTACCTGCATCATGGTGGCGGCCTGGAAACTGGCCTCCATTCTCTGAGGATGAACCACAGGTCAAGTGAGGAGACTGTCAGACCCACGATATTTACATGATTCAAAATGTCTGCCAGCATCCCCACCTTCTCCACTCGGGTTTGCCGAGTTTCTGACGTCTGAGAGGTTGAAATCACCGTCTTAGTTTTCTTTGCTGGAACAGCTTCTTCACCTGAAACAATCATCAGTCATCGGTAGAGAACAGGAGTGCATTCAGCCTGTGCTCAGCTATGCTAACAGAATCTGGTTAAAAAAAGTCCTGACCCTGAACCAGCAGTTCAGCCGTGGACGTGGCTCGTCCGCTGCTGTTGGTGGCGGTCACAGAATACGTCCCAGAATCCTCTGGGAAGGCCTCAGCGATCTGCAGACTGTATAGGTCTCCCTCCTGGAGGATCCTGAAGTCGGCAGAGCTCTGGATCTCTGCTCCCTCTCTGTAGAACTTCACCACAGGTGTTGGGATACCTGTGACTCGCACGTCCAGCCTCACCTGGCTGCCCTGTCTCACCGCGGAGCTCTGCAGCCTCTGAAGGAAGTTCGGAGGCGCCGTCTCCACTGAAAACACAAAACATGCCTGGTCAGCCTCTGCTGTGATACGAGCCACAAGGGTAGTGGCCAGCCGGTCTACCTGAGGCCTCACCTGTGACCAGGAGCTCAGCTGTGCTCGTGGCTTGTCCAGCACCGTTGGTGGCCCTGATGGAGAATCTTCCGCTGTGTGCGGCGGTCACGGCGGGGATCATCAGAACAGCGCGGCCATCGCTGAACGAGATCTGAACGCCGGGCAGAGCGGCAGCGGAAAGAACCTGGCCATCACGGAACCAGCTCACCTCAGGAACTGGAGAACCTGCAGAGAAGAACCAGGAGAAGGCATCAAAGTTTGTTGTTTCTTGTTAAAACAAGAATGAATCTCTGATCAGAGATTTAATCTCAAAATCACATCTCATTAAAATACACAATTCAATCCAATATTAAAACATTTTTTGAACAGAAATTTCAAGGAAATTCATTTTACAAAAAACATTTGAATTTTATAAAAGTTTCAAATTTAAATTTTAATCTCTGAATCAAAATACAGTAAATAAATTAAATATTTTCAATCTCTGGATGAATTCAGATACAATTTGGTGGAAAAAAGTGGGGAAAGTTCTGGAATGAGGTGTGAATGCTGATCAAGTTTGAAACATATTTACTTCAACTTGTTTCTTACCGCTGACTTGAGCCTCGAACGTCGCGGCACTACCCTCAAGTGCCACGACGCTCTGGAGCGGCTGAGTAAACGTTGGCGCCTGCGTTGACATGACGGTCGGCACCCTGCGACCGAGAGAGACACAAATCATACGGGACCAACAGAACCAACAGAGTCATGTGCTCAGCTGTCAGCTCCCGATTGGTTTATGGCCAATGACCAACCCTAAACCAATCACAGCCCATCCCTTAAATATGACCTCACCCTCACAGTGTGGAACAAACACCGGGGGGGGGGCTCACAAACATTCTGTAAACGTGTCCATCGAGAAAAGACAGAATGTGACGGAAAAAAAGTGGGACTGAAGAATGTGCTGCAGCTCTCAGCAGTGAGGGTGAGCCGGGGTGAGCCGGGGGTGAGACAGGTGAGGCAGCCAGGAGCTATAAATGGTGATGCTAACAGACGGCAGCAGCTGGAGGTCAACCACGTGTCGGAGCCATCAGTAAAGATATGAACAACAACCCTGCCTTCAGACAAATGTTCAAATAAAACCTGGAGCCATGATGGCAGGGGGCGGGGCTTAGACTCTCTTTAGTGCCGTCGTTCACACATTAAAAACATTTACGACTTTAATGACTTTGTTTCAGCTGCGACTTAGAAAACAAAGAAATTAAAATCTTGCAATTTATAAACTAAAGAAAAAATCATCATCAAACACACACACTGTATTAAAATCATATTTACAATCCCTTTCATCAAGAATGAGACTAATATTCAAATAATGTCAATCTAATAAAACAATCTTAGTTTCTGTGCAAATTCTTCTGGGTTTTTTGGTTCATACAAATGTTTCAAATGTTCAAATCAAACAAATCAACATTATTTATTAGTAAAACAACATTTGATTGTTTGGTATAAAAAAGTTTTCAATTATATAAACAGTTACATAAGGACGATGCATAAATCAACAAACAATAAAACCAGAGAAGAAGAAACAGTGAGATCAAGATAAAATTAATTCACTGTTTCTTATATTTCACATTTTTGAATATGCAGAACTTTTTCCATGTGTTTGAGCCTCAAATAAAATGTAATCAAATATTCCCATAGTTACAATAACTTCTTTTATTTTATTCTGTTTTTTCTTCTTAACTCAATTATTCAAATTGTGAAATGACGTCAGCGGTCCTTTGATGTTTGTTTAAATCAGAAACTATTCCAGACGGAAAGAATAGTCATATAGAAACTGATGGAGCTCATTTAAATTCCAACATTTATATATATTTATCAAATTAAACATAATAAAACAGAAAGAGTCACGACTGATAAACGACAAACAGCTCAAACACACACGTCCACACGTGCACGCGTCCACATGTCCACCTCAAGGACAGCTGATTGGTCTGATCTGCAGCTGATCTCAGAATCGATGAGTAGTGATCTCGGCGAGGCATCGCTGGCTCGTATTTACAGAGCAGAATCTGAGCGACACATATGGAGGTGACCAAAAATACACCCACCCCTCCACCCCCGACCCCCGGGTTGATTGACAGCCACCATGTGGCACATAGCTGGAACTGATACCCTGCAGCTGATTCCCTTAAAAAGCCATCGGCCGGCGGCGACGCTCCGCTCTCATGCATCAGCTGCTATTCTGGGCCCGCTCAGATGTGCACGAGGGCCCACTTCAAACTTAAATGAAATGTCACTCAGCGAATAAAAGAGTAAAAGTCAGGCGTTCTCTCAGTACGCGATAAAGCCAGAGATCAGGGGCGAACAGGTTTCTCACCTGATGGGACAGAGCCCGGCTGACCAGCGTCCGTCTCTTTATCCAAAAGCTTTTCCACAAAAATCCACGATGAGAACGAGCCGCTGAATATTCCCCCCGAACAGAAGAAAACTACACAGCAGGCCGTGTAGTTTTGCTTCCCTCCTCGATCCCTCCACCCGAGGTGAGGCTGGGAATGCTCCAACTGCTCAGGAGGGCCCAGACGGTGCCGCAGCTTTTTATAGGAGGGGCTCCACCTGCATCATCGCCGCCGAACACTCCCCATTGGCCAGTCGGGCCCTCAGGGGGCATGATGGGACATGGCAGCCATTTTTGCAACATCCTGCCAGTGTCACTAGCTCTTTCCCGTTCAAAAACACTCCATTAGGTCTCCGTCAGGAACTCTGTTCGTCCCCACAGCTTCACTTTGATCTGGGGACAAACTTTGACTCATTAAAATCCTTCAAGAGACACTAAGAATAGAGCTGTTCCTGTCACTCAAACACCCCCAGCCCCGCCCCCAGCGTTACAACACCACTCACTGTTTACAACTACACCCAGCTGTCAATCATCTGTCACCCAGTCAAGTGGTGGAGCCACCAGCCTGAGCAGATCAGACCCTCTGTCCAACACTGAGACACTCGTGGTCTGTCCTCACTAGGACCCATCTCCATGTCTCAGTGAGAGAGTGCGATGTCTTCAGAATTACTGGAAAAGAAGCAGAAACTGACTCGAAGAAGAAAGTGAAAATAAATAAAACGCAGTCATCATGGTGACAGTTTCTGTCAATCTTCCTGGAACTGTTTACGTTACCATGGTGACTGAGCTAACGTAACCATATTTGAACATGAACTCGTTGTCATGTGCAGTGTCTGACAGCGTCCAGTAGAGGGCGCAGCGCACACACTGAATCACCCTCTGCACAGCTGAGATCCCCCCTCCCTCGGGGGTTTGGGAAGAGATGTTTGAAACGGCTCAGAGAAGAAGAGGAGAGGAGCTCAGTGTCAGAACCAGAACCACAAACAGGCCAGTCCACCAGAGAACAGAACCAGAACCTTCCAACAAATGCACGTCTCAGGTTTGGTTGTTCAGCACACACACACAGACACACACAGGCTCTGGTCCTGCTCCTGGGGGAGAGACTAATTGGCTGACATAGCGGAGGCTAATTACTATGCTAATGTTTACCTGGACCCCCAGGCCAGCCGGAGCACGGGTTGTTTGTGATGAAGCGTCTCAGGTGGATCTGGATTAATAGATTTGGGACCAGAGGGACACAGGGACACAGGGACACAGAGACAGAAACTCCCACAGCATCATGGGAAACACTGGAATCATTGAGTGTCCATCACCGATCAGAGACACTGACAGGACGTCCACACATGGTCAGAACTCTGTGTCAGATCCTGGGTCAGTCCATCCTCAAGGGGGGAGGGCAGACACAGAAATGACTGACTGAGCAAGGGACATTAGCAACTGTCTGTCTCTGTCTCTGCCTCTGCCCTGGTAATAAGAGTATGGATTATGAAGCCTATACAGGGGATGGGGGGGGTGTTGCCCCTCCTGCAGGAATTCAGATCAGCCCCCGTCGCCTGGATTTAATTTGCATCCTGTGAAGCGATAGCGGTGCAGAGGCGGCGTGCCCGGCAGCTCTGCCACGGAGGAGGATCTGGAGGCCACCGCCCCCCCCCCCCCCCCCCCCCCCCCCCCCCCCCCCCCCCTAATCCACGAGTTGTTGATTGTGAGCGTCAGGAACGTCCTCTGCTTTGATGTGCGTTTGTCCCGTGGACACAACATTAAAGACTCTGCTTCAAGCGTTACCTTCTTCTAAGGATTGCAAATGTGCTTAAATATGCCCTTTAATGGTTCATTTCCTCAAACCGGCAGCTCAATAAATTAGTTCCCCCTTTGAGGAGGCGCGCCGCTTGCCGCACCTGATTGGCTGCTGAAGAGCCGAGGGGCCAGAGTTCAATAATTCACCTGAGATCAGCTGATGTCAGGATGAAGTGCACACCTTCAGAACATGTGAGGAGCGGCATCCTGGTATGAAACAACACCAGCAGCAGCTTTGCTCTTTGATCTTTTAATCCTCTTTCATCTTACAGGAAGTGACACACGATTAAAGTCTCAGATTTAATCAACAACTTTCTTCATGCTTTCACACACAAAACAACACGCGTGACCTCAGAATATTTAGATGTGTTCATGAGAATCAATTCATTCTTTCAGTGAAACACGTTGGGTCTCTTATTTTGAAACATGTCGAACTGAATGTTGTTGGTTTGATTGGGGTCTGACATCCTGTCTATAGAACCATTACTTACCATGTTCCTTTGATCTCTACATGATGCCCTCATGGTCTGTGGGGTCAAACGTAGCACTAGGGTCAGGTCCATCATCTGAGAACATGATAAGGTGACTCTGAGCAGCTGTTTCTGGGGCGACTCTGACTTCGGTTCATCAACAGAGGCTGGTTCCTCAGGTGACCTGTGGTCACTTTCTAATTCAATGTGGACAGGTTGGCTCCTTCAAAATAAAAGTATGCCTTCATGAGAAATCCTAATCTGAGTTAATCTGAGACTAAATCTGAACAAATTAAACTCACTTTGGTTTTTAAGCAGCTTTGACCAGCGAAGCACAAAATACCTTTTCTCTGCTGACGCCGGTCCAGCAGATTAACTTCCTGTTCGACCTGACCCCCCCCCCCCCCCCCCTGTTCGACCTGCCCCCCCCCCCCCCCCCCCCCCCCGATGATGTCATGAGGACCCAGTGCAGCAGGACTGGGACAAGAGTCCTCCCGCTGAAACGGTGACTTGGTCTTTTTCTGTTTACTTGGTCAGATGAAAATAAATCATCTCTTTGTGTCTAAGGGTTTTCCCTCTAATCGTCAGAAGTAATCAGCACCGATAAGACGGATTTCGTCAAAGTTCTCAGGTCAGGGGCTTTGCACGATTACATCCATGATCAGGACGCAGTCCTCAACCTGCGGTTCTGTCCAGGACCTGATGTCCACCTCTGTTTGGGGCCTCGTCTATAACGTGGCAATGGCTGGGCTGAGAAAAGCAAACAGTACGGAGCTGCTGTTGGGACCTGAACTGAGTCTGGGTATGAGCCCCGATGACTTCATTTCCTGCGCCAAGTTTCCCAGGCGTCAGCTCTGAACCTGAGGGAAACCTTTGACCCAAGCGACCTCCAGCGGCTCCTCTTTCTGTTTGTGTTGGTTTTATTTCGCCGTCTCTCAGGTGTCAGGAATCACAGGAGCGGCGAGCGGCGAGCAGCCGGAAGGCGAGGGCCGGTGCGAGCGGCGAGCTGGCGTCACTGATACAAGAGTACGACGACAGGAACAAGTGGAACAAAGACGATGATACAGAAGACGAGCAGCTGAGTAAACACTGCCGCCTCACGACCTGAACGACCACACGTGTTTCACAACCTGGGTCGGGAAGAAGGAGGATGAATCTGAAACCAAATCTCCTAAAAGTGAATTCCTCCAATGTTTCCGGAGAACAATGAATTATGGGATATCTGGGCTAGGCAGGGAATAGTGTTGTTGCCGCATTAGAACCAGAACCAGTGTGGAGGTCCTGAGGACGACGCAGCATTCCTCAATTCTTTTTTCTATTTGACAATTTTGGACCTCGCTTTCCTGTGACATCATCCTCAGATGAAATGAACAAATTAACAGAACCGTGCTAATTTGAAAAGTCATCCTGGTGTTGATTGACAGCTGGACCTTGCAGTAACTCTGCTCTTCAGGGTTCGTGCTGTCTGGATTACTCCAGATTAATTTGTAATTCCTCGTTTAATCTGCACAAAGATTGAGAGCCGCACTCTGAGATGAAGTGTCAGAGGCTGATGAGGAATGGCGTCACTCGCTCCACGAACTTCAGATGAGTGTGCACACACACACACACACACACACACACACACAGCTGTTCCATCCCGTGTCCTCTGTCCGTTTGATCTGACATGTTAGTGACACGACTGTGGGTCGTTCCATTTGAAGACAGAGACCGTTGACTGTTCCTGGGCTTCAACACGAACCGGAGCATGTCTGATGCTAAGGATGCTACAGCTGCTAGTTAACATAATGAAGCTAAAGATGCTACAGAGGCTAGTTAAGATAATGAGGTTAAAGGTGCTACAGAGGCTAGTTAAGATAATGAAGCTAAGGATGCTACAGAGGCTAGTTAAGATAATGAAGCTAAGGATGCTACAGAGGCTAGTTAAGATAATGAAGCTAAGGATGCTACAGAGGCTAGTTAAGATAATGAAGCTAAGGATGCTACAGAGGCTAGTTAAGATAATGAAGCTAAGGATGCTACAGAGGCTAGTTAAGATAATGAAGCTAAGGATGCTACAGAGGCTAGTTAAGATAATGAAGCTAAGAATGCTACAGAGGCTAGTTAAGATAATGAAGCTAAGGATGCTACAGAGGCTAGTTAAGATAATGAAGCTAAGGATGCTACAGAGGCTAGTTAAGATAATGAAGCTAAGGATGCCACAGCCATGCTCAGAACATGCGTTGATTGGCTGCTGGAGGAGACGAGTCCACAATCACTGTCTGAAAGCAGCATCGCTCCTGAAGCGTGAAATGAATGTTTCTGCTCTTTGTTGATAATCCAGATTGGAGCCTCAAACCAAATAAGATTTTTCTTCTTTGCTGAGTGGTTTAAAAACGACAGAAACTCAAAGCTTTAACTGAGCGGCGGCTCAGGAAATACTCCACACCCACAATCATTCTCATGTTTTAATCAAGCATGAATGACAGCTCAGGACCTTCAGGCTGATGATGGGCTCTGCACTTTATTAAAAAGAACAACTCCAGTTCTTCTGTTCTTTACTGAGTATTTGGTTTTAATGAGACGATCATGTGATGAAGAGACGCAGCGTCACTCTCGGGTTCGCACCAGGATGATGGTGACCACACCCATCATAGTGAGTACTCCTCCTGGGGGAGGAGCTTACAGGTGCTCTTCCTGGAATCACTGCAGCTGATGGCGTTAGCATCAGGTCACCGGCCCGCAGTGCATTCAGGGACCTGCGTCTGCAGAAGCCTCTGAAAACGATCCTTCAGGCATGTCCAGGAGAAGGAGGCGGTGTCTACCTGAGAAACCAGCAGGTGAGCATTAAAGAAGAAGGTCCGGCCCTGGACCTGGTTCTGGATCCATCTCGAGACCAAAGGCTGCTAACCCCACCCGGGCGGCACTTACCTTGGGGACGTGTGTGCGGGCAAGGTGGGGCCTCCTGCACAGCTCCTGCAGACGTCGACACAGCTGCTCAGGTGTGGAGTACAGGTACTGCGCTGCACAGAGGACAACAGGAGGTGAGGGAGCGGCGGTTGACGCCCGGACGGCGAGAAGACGACAGCGTGTTTGTCACCTGGAAATATTTCAGGATACACCAGAGCCTTCGGACACAGAGGGAAACATCCACAGTGGACAGCCTCTAACCTGAGACAAGGGGACAGCGTCAGCTGGTGGACAACTGTCAACTGTCAACCTTGTTCAGAGACAGTTGTCCCTGATAAAACAAGGCCCCAAAATGTCACTCTGACAAATCCACAGAAACTATGGAGTCCAGCTCCTCAGAGACGAACAGATGATGTCGCGTCAGCCTCTGATCAGCTAACTCACATGGCCACGCCGAAGAACTCGTGTTTGGCGGTGGAGACGACCACGTCGGCCTCGCACAGAATTCTGAGGTAATCCAGTCTGCTGCTCTGATACCCCCACGACACGATGTGGGCGTCCAGCTGACGGCGAGCGTCAGAGAAGACGGCTGCGGGCCAAGAAGAGATGAAAGGCGACTTTCAATCAGAGACGTTTACGTCATGTGTGATCAGTGTGTTTGTGCTGCGCCATCATGACATCATCATCTGACAAAGCACAGGGAGGAGGCGGGGCCAATCACACAGATTCACAAACGCTACTCACTGATTGGTTCATAATGTAAATTACCTCACACCTTCAAGTTGATAACACACACACCTGTGAGTGTGTGTGTGTGTACCTGGGGTGTCAGTGAACGTCTCTCCAAGAACCGACAGCTTGAAGTTCAGTTGTTTCTCTTTCAGCCTCATGAGCGTTGAGAAGAACATCTCTGGGTCCTTATCGTGTTCCCTTCACACAGCCACACACACAGCCCCACACACACACACACACACACACACACACACACGATCAATGATAATCAATCTTGCTTCTTTTTATTTTAATTATTTTCAGTTTGAGGGAATGTTTTGGCTATAAGCTTGAAATTGAGCCACACGTCATGGATGGTGATGGTGACTGGACAGTGGGCATGGTCAATAAATGACCTGGTGCCCCCCCCAGTGCAGCGTCTTCACCTGGAACAGCTGTTCCCCACCCCCGCAGCAGCAGCAATAAGACGGAGCCGTAATCTGAGGATCCAGGCCACACACAGATTAAACATAAAAACAGATGAGATGAGCGGAGCTTCAATCTGAGGGATTAACTGAAATCCTCCAGAATAAAAGCGGCGTGCTCGCCGGCCGCAGATATAATCCATCTGTGTGTTTTGCTCAGTTGAGAGCAGATTACATGCCGCTGCTTTGTCACTGATACAAGAGAAGGTGAAAAACACGAGGAGCCGCCGGACGTCACGTCCCCTAATCTGATTTAAAGACGAGTCCTGCTGCAAACGGACTCGTCTTTTCTCTCACATATTTCCATCTCGTCTCTGTTCATCTGAATATTTATAAAACTTTTTTGTAGTTTTGATTGTATTTTCATGATACATGAATTTAAACGTTCAGTTAAATGTGTTCACATCCCAACGTTAACAGTGACATTAAATAACCACAGATTACAGATTACTTCAATTGTTCCTTCTCTTTTGGGAGTGTTGCCATAGCAACCGTTTCAATGTAAATTAAGACTCATATATTTGTGACTCGTGATTTCATTTCAGTGTATTTAAAGATATGACTGAAACCGTTTTTACTAAAGTCTGGAACAGAATGAGCTCACCATCTGTGGGGCCACACGATGTGCAGAGGCTTGACCTGGTCTCCAGGGTCCTGGTCTGCAGCTGGTTCCAAGTCAGGCAGAGGTAGCTCCCCAGCCCTGGTAGAAAGATGATTCAAACTGGATTAATACATTTGTCTCTGTAGCAGTGACTGGCCTGGTGACGGCGTCAGGTGTGTTTACCTGCGAGTGTCAGCTGCGAGCTGCTGCTGACGGACCCGTTTGTGTTCGGGCATCAGCCTGAAACAGACAGATCCAACAATCCATTTTAGAAATGAGACGTTTGACCGTTAAAAAAATGGCGTAAAAAAAAATCACATTAAACCACAGAAGAAGAGGAGGAGGAAGCTTCTTCATTCATTTGAACTAGTGAGGAGTATTGTAATACTGTGGAGTACTGTGCTACTGATGATCTGGGCCCGGGGCCTGAAGCTGACCTGGTATCAGTCGACTGGACGTTCCCTCCAAGCAGCAGGAAGCTGTGGTCACAACCAATCACTGCGAACACGGAGGGTCACGTGACTGCAGAGCGTCCACAGCGTGAGCCACAGAATGGTCAGCTGACTGACCTAGCGAACTGGACACACTGGTTCCAGTGACGGACCCGGGACAGCAGACTGGTGCCCAACCCTCCACTTTAAAGCTGATACTGATATACCGCCCCCCCCCCCACGTCTCTGTTTTCAAACAGCGTGTTTTCTGCCATGCAGATAATCAGTGACCACCACCACATCAAAACACGCCACACGAATAACCACATGACCAGCGGCCTCAGCACTGGACCAAGCACTGACCTGCTGACGTCAGGAAGCTGCAGCGGGAAGCTGAGGACCACACACCTGGGGCGGATGAGCTGCTCCAGGTGTGTGGGCCGATGGTCAGGAATCTTCTTCATGAAGGAGGACACAGAAGACAGGAAGGACTCCATGTTGAAGACCGAGTTGAACACGACGACATCCGCCACCAGGCTGGAGGACAGAGACACGCAGAGACAGACATAGACAAATGTAGAGTGTCATATTGATTTGTTCTGTAGTTCTTTACTTTCGTCTGTGGCGCGTGATGTTTATTTTATATCAGTGGGATGTTTGTTTTCTTTGATGTTGCTAAGTTTGACTTTGATCCTGGAACCATTTGTGGTTAGTTTCAGATCCATCAATCATCTCCTCCGTCCAATCAGTGCAGAGCTAACGATGCCTCTATAGCGTCTTTAGGGGGCGGAGCCTTATTGACAAGCAGCTCTGCCAATCAACAACAATCAGTTTTCAGTTAGCGTCCAACCCCACAGCCCCGCCCATTAGCCAATCACATTCAGCCTGTCATTTTCGTGAAGACAAACAGACAACTAATGAACGCAGAGCAGATATTTCGCAGCAGGTCTCATTGTGCGTCCAATGGACGGACCGGAACCACCCCTACCTGGACAGAACTTGGTTGTATCCATACTGGAAGTCTCTCTCCTGGTCTTTGCGGACCGGGTAAACCAGCTGATTCTCATGGAAGTAGAGGACCTTCTTGAGCCGAGCCAGATCCGGTCTGAGGGCCACCAGCTCACACAAGTTCAGCACTGAGCTGCTGAACAGAACCCTGCCGAGACAGAGACACCAAGACGATCAGGTCCTGAGAGGTGTCCCCTCAGGTAATGGGAGGAGCTGAGGGGGCGTGCACCTGTAGGATGAACCAGTGGGGATGGTCTGGCTGAAGTACAGCGCCGCCGTCCTTGCCCTCCAGTGCCATTTCTTGGCAGGGAGCGTGAAGACGCAGCAGCCGGAGATGTTTTCGCTCAGAAGGTCGATCAGCTGTTTGTGAGATCCACCATAGAAGGGTTCCACCAGCAGGATGCTAGGACACGGGCTCTGCCAGAGAGGGGCCACAGGACTCCATGTTAAGGATGCTGACGAGTAAAACAGGGCTCGGTTAACTCCGGTCACGCAGCGGCAGTAATCTGAGCACGTCCATTATGATGAGGAAGCTTTGTGTTGTTCCTCTGAATTCCAGCCCGCCTCCATTTAGCCGCCCACAATGAGCGCTAATGCAGCAGCGGCGGGCGTGAGCGGTGCCCACAGACCGCTCCATCAGTGCAGCGCCACGCTCCTATCAGCGGCAGGAAATGAGCTGACGGCAGATAACAGTCTGCAGCTCAGAAGAGGTCACAAATAAAAATCTGATTGGAAACAAAGACTGAATGTCGGCCATTGTGATGAAAGAGTTCCATCTATTTCACAAATTATTGAAAATGTGGATGAGTTGATTAACTTTGACCTTTATGGTTTATCTATCGTTAGAGCGTAAAGGGATTTTCATTCCTTTATTTAAAATTCATAGACTTAACTCTTAGTATAAAATATATCATTTATTTACCCACCTAGTTCCACAGCTGAGAAACCATGATCTAATCAGTACTGATTAAAAGTTAACTCATTTAAATGAACACTTTTCAAAATCTAAAGATTGATTTAGCTGCTGCTTTTGTTATTGATTGCTTTTCTTCAACATTCTGACGTCTCATCAGTGTAATGTACGACCTGAGTCACTGCAGCTGCATCTGTTCTCAACTGTGGCTGAACTAAAGCTACCAGCCCTGCCGGCTGTTAGCCCTGCAGCTCTACATACTGAGCAGAAGCACCCAGCCCTGCTGGGTGTTAGCCCAGGTAGCTGTTAGCCCTGTAGCTCTACACATACTCAGGGGAAGCTACCAGCCCTGCTGGGTGTTAGCTGTTAGCCCTGTAGCTCTACACATACTCAGGGGAAGCTACCAGCCCTGCTGGGTGTTAGCTCGGTTAGCTGTTAGCCCTGAAGCTCGACACACTGAGGACCGACGGAGCACCGTGTGGTGCTGGCAGGGGCCGGGGCCACCTCGCTCATTCTGACGGAGAATGACCCGCAGCACTCACCGGAGTCTGCATGAGTCCAGCCCGCGGGACACGCGCACTGCTACACGCTATGACGTCAGTTTGAACGCTGGCTGCTGGAAGACGTCTTGCCGCTGCTCCGCGTGCACTGTGGGAATGAACCGGCACCCATTGACGGGCAGCGCCAACAACTGTTTTAACCGACACACACACGTGCAGGTGCGCACACAGTTCCTGAAAAACAACTTTATTGAAATTGAGCTAGGCTACATTTATTCTTGTTAAGTGTCATTCAAATTTAAATAGTAAGACTTCACACAGTTCATTCTTTTACATCTTCACCATCATCTTCATCGTTCCCTCTGGGAAGAGGGGTTAGAAAATCCAGTGGGAAGAAACCAAACCTCTGACACACAGTATGAAATAAATACAATGGGGAAATATAAAATTCATCGCATAAATAAAGTGGAAATTTCTCAAATAAAAAAACTGAAAAATAAAATAGCCCCGCCCACTATCCAGCCTCCACAGACCTGCCAATCACGGTGTGGACAGTGGGCGGGGCTTCCTCCCCTCCCACTCTTCCATCCCAAGAATTCTTTATATTCTTTCAAAAAAAAAAATATAGTAGAATACTGACAGAAATACTGCTGTGGAACAAACCAAGTGAAACACGGGGGGGATGCTTACATCATCAACATCAACATCAGCAACATCTTATTTTGAAATGTTGCTTCACATAGAAAATCAGCAGTGGTCCAAAGTTAGTCGTGAAAAATAATAAAAGAGGATAAAAAAGCATCACAGTAAATATGAGACAGATAACACTGACAGGATGTGACCTCACTGCTGGCGGCAGGAAGTGACGGCCATGTTAGCACCACACAGTTTTAAAAACAGTTACATTATTAAAACAAACATCATCACTTTTCTATATCTAGTTTTTGCATAATGCGGATTTCCCGACACAGCACGCACATCAGCGCACGTGGGTGAATGTCTTGCTCTTCATCGGACACAGGCTGTTATTCACTTATGTTGATGATGTCACTTCCTGAATTTCCTCACGTTTTACAAACGACGTTTTCCTCACGTTTTACAAACGACGAAGAGGTGGATCCATGTTAAGATGAAGACATGACTGCTCCTCCTCCTCCTTCAGTCTTGCTGCTCGTCCATCAGCTGCTTTACACCTTTACAGTCCTTGTCCCTCGTAGAGTCCATCTGGCTCCTGCTCTCGCCGTCCTCCTGTCCTCCCTGTCTGTCTATCACTTCCCTCTGCCCCTCCCCCTCCTCGCTCCTTGCCGTCCTCCTGCTGGTCTTCACCAGTTGCATATCCACGTGTCCCCAGTCCCTGCAGGTAGGTGCTCCTCATCAGGAGCTCGGTGGCCTCAGCCTGACCCCGCGCCTCCCTCTCTGCTGCCTCGCGCTCCTCTGCCTCCCTCTTGCAGTACGAGTAGCGATGGTTCATGTGCTGCGAGTACGAGCCTGAGTGCGAGAAGCGTTTGCCACACTTGTCGCACTGGTACGGTTTCTCTCCGGAGTGCAGGCGAGAGTGTTCGATCAGATGGTGCTTGTGTTTGAAGGCTTTCTTGCAGATCTGACACTGGTGCGGCCGCTTCCCTGCGACACACAGCACGCCCAAGTCAGACACGTAACACGCTAAACACACGCTTCATTCATTAACCCAAATTCACAAGTCACACATGCTTCAGAACATGCTTCAGACACCACGGAACCAACACACACACACTGTCTGAGCCCGGTGCTCGGTGTGCAGCACGTTAGTGATAACAGGAGTAAACGGGGGGTCTAGTATCTAAAGGAGACTGAGGGGCCGATGGCGTCCGTCATGGAGCGAGACAAGAGCAGAGAAGTAAATAAACAGAACTCAAAGAAAGACTGTGGTGGAGGATCTGCTGTGAAACAACATCAATTGAGGAAAGATCAAAGGACATCAAACAAAATAAAGGCTCATAATCAAACGTCAGGTGACCCAATTAACCTTAATTCATTATTCTAACCTACTTTATCATACTACCCTAACCCTAGTCCCCACTTCCCCTGGGGGGGGGGGCAGCCTGCAATTGATCCTTCTGCCGCTGTGTGGCTTTTATTTTCCTAACCCTAACCCCGACCCTGACCCTAACCCTGACCCTAACCCTGACCCTGATTTCACAGACACACTCAGTGAACACACTCTTCAAGCTTCAACCTTTGATAGATCAGAACCATCTGAGTCCGGACGCTAACTGGACTTAACCCTCAAACTTCATTTAAAGAAGTGAGGACTGGTCAAAGGTCAACACACACACACACACACACACACACACACACACACACACTGTATGTGGACTATCCGCGACCCGCTGTGAAGAAATGAACACGTTAACATGGTTCACAGAAGGAACAGAACAATGAGGCAAAGAAAGGACAGGTGAAGGGACAGAGAGGAGGACAGAGGGGTAGAGAAGGCTCATATATGGTGATATCTACCTGTGTGCTCATATTTGTGTCTTAGGAGGGAACTGGTCTTCTGGAATGTTTTGTCGCACAAGTCACACGCGTACATACCACTTTCAGTCTTCTTTATCTTCTTCCTGCACAGCAGCGAGTCGCTGTCTGTCAGGTCGTCCAGACCCGACAGATAGTCCACCGGCCCATCCAGCAGCTCCGCCTGAAACAGGAACATCACATCACCATGGAAACCACCCGCATTCACGTCAGACACTTTGGAATAATACACAGATAAACATATGATACAAAGAGGAAATGAGGGGTGGGGGCTGAACCTGAGCCGGGGTCAGGAGGGCACCGTGTCTCTGGGATAGAATCTGAACTGTTTGGGAACCAGCAGCGGGTCCTAAGTGTGAAACCTGCTGACCCCTGACCCTCAGTGCTACACGCTGAGGATCATATTTACCTGGAAACACGGTTTCCTTTGATACTTTCTCCTCTGCCGCATTTCAGCAAACGTGGCTGCTCCAGGGGCGTAGGTGAAGGCTGTGTGGGTCAGGAAGCTCATGGGGTCAAGGGCAGCGTAGGGTCTGAGGCCTGGGATGGCGGCCTGGGCAGCGGACATGAAGGTGGGCGGGGGAAAGGCTCCATGTGGCGGCAGGGAGGTGTAGAGCGGAGCGCCTGCGAAGGGATTGATACCAAAGACTGGATCGGTGCTCTTCTCCAGCTGGTGGACAGAGACCGCTCCAGCTTCAGAGCCCAGGACTTCCTTCTTGATGTTGACCAGGGCTACAGAACTCAGCCCGTGTTCTTGCTCAGGTCCGCTTTGCCCGGGTGGCTTCTCTACGACAGAGAGAAGCCTCTGGGCCACGTGTTTGGGCAGCGACAGGTCCAGGGGAATATCCCCGGGGGTATCCTCTGAAGCCAGGCTATTGGGGGTGTATGAGCTGCTCTGAGAGTTTTTGGAGGAAGCAGAGGAAAGGTTGAGAGGTGATGGAGTGTTGCTCCTCAAATGGTCCGTGGGCTCTAAGGGTCGGTCTCCTGCTGTGAGCTGGTGTCTTTTTGTGAGTCTGTGCTTGGTGCTGCCATTAGCTCTGTGGAAATCTAAGACAGGAAACAGTGGCGACCGGTCCGACCCACTGTACTCACGGGGGGGGGACTCTCTGTGGTGGTTCCACTGGCCAAACCACGCCTTTACATACTCTTGAGGAAGTCCCACAGCAATGGAGATTTTGAGCAGTTCCTCTGAGCTGGGCTCAGTGTTCATGGCAGCGTAGGCCTTCAGCACGGACACGTGGTCTTTGAAGGGGTTGATGGGACTGGTTGTCCGCTCAGATGTCTCCGTCCTCCTGTTGGCAACAGAACTGCTCTCGGTCGGGTGCAGGACGGCTTTAATCTCCTCGTTCATGGTGCACAGGTAGCGCTCGTGTTGATGCAGTGGGATCGGACCGGCGAAAGCTTCCTTGCAGAACTGGCAGGAGAACGACAGGAACTGGTTCTGGCCATGAGGGAACTGTCCACTGAGATCCATCAACTGGTTTGGTTTCTCCTTCTTTGAGTCATCGCTCAGGCTCTGGGCCTCGTTGACCCTGTCCAGAGTGAAGTCAGTGACCTGCTTCTGTTCCTCCATCTGCTCACCCAGCTCTTTCATGTAGGCCCTGAGCTTGGAGAGCTGCTGTGGGCTTCCATCCATCTTCTGCCTGCACACGCTGTTGTCCACGAGCTGAAGCACCTTTCGTACCTCGCTCGGGTCGTTCCCAGGAGGCCTGGGGTAGCCCAGCAGGGGAAGCTCTAGTCCCATGGCTCCCATATGTTGAGAGCAGCTGTGTATCCCCAGAGGACTCCCTCCACAGCTGCTGAGACAGAGCCCCGGTCCCCCGTCCCCCTGCTGCGAGGCCACAAGCAGACGATACTCGCTGAAGTCCATTGGCTCGGCTTTGATCTCCAGCTGAGCCTGCTGGGGTGGGCCACCAACCGGTCTGCTGTTCTCCAGTTTGTGGCAGAGCTGGCCAAGGGCGGGGCTCTTCGGAGATGAGGTTGCAGAGCTGGGGCAGGAGCCGGACTTGCGTGCTCGTCCATTGACGGCGATGGGGCCGATGCATTTCTTGCTGCTGATGTGGGAGCTGTAGGAGCCGGAGTGGGAGAACCTCTTCTTACAGCTGGAGCACTCGTACGGCTTCTCACCTGAAACGCAACCCGGGGAGTCAGGCGCTCTGTTTCAATGTAGAGTTTCTCTGGTCGGAGGATGTGGACTCACCGCTGTGGATTCGAAGGTGCTCCTTCAGGTGATGCTTGTACTTGAAGGCTTTTCCACACTCACTGCATTTAAACTTCCGGTTTCCAGCTTCTTCACTAAGCGGCTGAGGACAGACAGAGGGGGAGGAGTCATTACATAACCTTAATGAAGATGATTTAAACTGGGCTCCAAGGGGGAGGGGCAGAGAGGAAGTGTGTGAATGTTCACACCCTGGATTTAAAGTGGATTGTGTTGTGGGTGTGTTTATGACTGTCCAGCAGATGGAAGTGTACCACAGGGACAGACGGGGACAGACATGTACTGCTGTGGTTCAAATGAACCCTGGTGACCTGATGACCTGGCGACGTTGTCACAGATCGTGATTTACCGGGTCTCTGGTGGATTTGTGTGAGGTCATGTGACGCTCCGGCTGCGTGTGCTGGCCGAAGCTGGCAAGACTCTCCTCGCTCTCGTGGCGATATTTGATGTGCTCCTTCAGAGACGTCAGGCGCTTGTAGCCGCGTTCGCAGTACGGACAGGTGAGCAGCTGAGCGAAGTCGTCAGGCGTGGCGGCCGGCAGGTCTGTAGAGGTCAAAGGTCAGCAGATTAAATTCCTGCAGACTTTTGAGCTTGATCCATGACACAACAAAGTTGAATAAACTTTGAAAGTTGGCGGGCACATGGCATCAATATTTTCAGCGACTCCTGGCGTAGTGCACCTGTCTGCAGCTAGGGGTCACCAGGGGTCACACTGGGATGAAACACACCTTCACCCTCCTCCTGACCGATGGCCTCAGGCGTCCCCGGCCTCAGCTCCTCCGGGGCCTCTGGGTAGATGATGGCGGTGTCGCTGCGGTGCAGGTACTCGGCGATGGCCACCGGCTGGCTGTCCTCCAGTCTGCGCTTCAGGACATACTCTTCCAGTCGCCTCACTGGGCCCAGGAAAACAGACGTGTTCAATATGAACATGTGAACACAGAGCCGAGTCACTGCAGCATAACGCCCGCCCAGCGTGTCAGGTCAGACACGTGTTGACTGACGTTGACATTGTCTCACCAGTGCTGTCTCCAAGTCCACACCTGTGGGGTTGGTCCAGGGGGCCCTGGCTGTCCTCTGGGGGCTCCTGGTGGGTCAGCAGGGCGTAGGCGACTTTGGGCGACATGTCCAGAGTGGGCCCCGCCTCCTCCTCGCCGAACCCCGCCACACTGTCTTTTACAACTGACGTCCTGTCATCCTCGTCCGTCTCTGAACCCGTCTCCACCACGAGCTCATAGTTCAACACTGCAACACAGACATGGCAGCCAGTTAGACCAGGACCAGGGCCAGGACCGGAACATTCTGTCTCTCAGTGAGTGGTAATGAAGCCCCTCCCTCCCCTGTGAGTAGAGCACCTGGACAACAGATCGATGACATCACACAAGTAACAGACACATCACTCAGCTGATCACATGACCCAGCCAAACAGAGGTCACCATCAGTGGGCGGGTCAACTGAAAGAGGGAGCTGAGAGCCCATCGCTAACACACGTGTTCACGTGACACGCAGCACCTACCAACAGCGTGTTATCAGCGCAACACACACACCAACTGAACCGACAGAGACTGTCTCATCCTTCACTCCTCAGTCAGGAGACGTGTGGACATGAGGACAGTCCACACACACGTGAACATGTGGTCTCAATGTAAACAGCTGCATCAGCTGGGGAAGGAGGTCATGTGACTGAGCAAAGGGGTCTGGAGGAAGTTTGACTCTCGCCTCCCAGGCGTTCCATCAACGGTTCAAAGGGTGAGGACACGAGTCATCTGATTATAGAGAAACTGCTGTGCTCTGATAGGAGTGTGTGTGTGTGTGTGTGTGTGTTGAGGCAGGTTATTGGTGAAGTGCTCGTGGCATTAAATCTTTGAGTCTTTCCTGATTCAAAACAATGATGGAAATATGTTTCATTCAAATGATCACTGACTCAAACTGAACACACACACACACACACACACACACACACACTCTGTTACTCAGGTGTTGCATCACCAGAGGTGTGTGTGTGTGTGTTTGTGTGTTCCTGGAACAGCTGCAGTAGTGAAACTGCTGACCATCTCTTTAATGACCACAGCTGTCGTCATGGTTTCCTGAGACGACTTTCAAAATAAGAGACAAAACAGAAAACATATGAGATTTACGGGAACTGACATTATATACATGACATATCCCAGCATGCACCCTGTCAGAGGCCAGTCACCATATGAACCCTTTCAAAATAAAACTGCTTTCAAGAACCCTGACATTGATCTTTGTTCAGAATTTAACAACGTTCACTCAACCCGGGTTGTCATGGCGACGCATCAAAGCTGCTCAACAAACAAATGATTCTATATGGACGAGGGGGAGGGCCCTAACGCTGCTTCTTTTGTTCACACCCCAGAATGCACTCTGGTGTCTGCCACCCCCCCACAACAGAGTGTGTGTGTGTGTTCTCAGAAATGGAAGAAGAAGTTTGGAGAGGTCGACAGCGTGTCAGCACATTTCAGCCTCACAGACAGAAAAGAGGAACCTGTGTGTGTGTGTGTGTGTGCGTGTGATCTATTGATGATCTCTAAATCAGACGTGAAGTTTGAGTGACATCAGTCTTTGTGTCGGTCAGTGGACGGAGCCCCGGGGCCCCGGGGCCCCGGGGCTCCGACTCTTCTGGTCTGCTACACACGTCATTTATTGTCTGGTGTCAATTTGCATTTAACCCAGATTTGGGACCAGAGAGGATTGTGGGCCGTAAAGGAAGCAGGGGCATAGGAAGCCATCCTACCGTGGTCACACACACGCCATTCTAAGAATGTGTGTGTGTGTGTGTGTGTGGATATCGATTGACCTGTTTCCCCCTGTAACATCTGAATCCATGTATGACATTAACCAGCTTCATGTGTAGTTTGATCGACCTGGCGGTGACACACATCTGTGACCTCCACAAACACACGTCCATCTGGACTGTTAATAAAACTGACACGTGGAGTCGACCGAACTCTCACCAGCCGTTACCCACACACCCCAACGTGATGATGATGATGGGGGGGTGGGGGGGTGGCTCAGCTCCAACCTGATCGAGCAACTCAATGAATCATCAGGGTTTTGACTCCTTCTTGTTCCTGTTGTCGGCCTGTGGCCGTGATCAGAGGATTGGGAGGATCTTTGGATTGGGGCTGGCTGGTTTTGGGGGGGTGGGGGGGATTATTCTCCTCCACTAACCTTTTCAGCGGCGGCATGTTTGATGCTTGGCAGGACTCACAAAGGCACCTGCCCCATCCCTGAGTGTCCCCCCTCCCCTGACCTGACTGACATTCCTGGCCAACAGGGGGTCCTCCCCATGGCTACCCCCCCCACCACCACCACGCACACACACACACACACACTCTGGTAATCCCACTGCTCAGAGGCGACTGACCCGCACAGCTGCTGCACGTGGAAAAGAGACCAATGATTAAAATCTGTTTGAGGACCAATGAGAGGACAGAGACGGTCACGTGACACAGGGTATCATGATGAAGACGATGATGAAGGCATGACTCTTTATTCTAAAGATCAATGGGGCAACCCAGGCTCCTCCCATCATCATCACGTTTAAACATTTCATTTGTGGATTTTGAAAAAGTTGAAACTGGATGCAGGTAAATAAACGTTAAAGCTCGGACAGGAAGCGTGGTTCGCTGACACCTGGGAAAACACGTGTAGTGCTCTGATTGGTTGGTGGGCAGGTCCTGGAGCGGGGAGGTGGGGTCACTGGGACACAGCAGATGTCATGACACCTACATCCAGCCATCCCTCATCGATTGTTCCATGTGCTCGACCTTGCCGCAGGAGCCAATCAAACGCACTGTTTCTGTCAGGGAAGGGGTCACCGCTTTGGTTGGCAGCTCCACAGGTGCACGGACTTTAAAGGTGTCTGCGTTCAAAACGTCTAAAGTGTAATTATGTCACTGTGTTTCAGTGACATGTTTTCATCATGTGAACGTTTTATTTTTTTCAAGGAATGATCGAGAAACTGAACTTTACACTTTTATCTTTGGTTTTCCACAGAATGAGAAAGAAAAGGCTTGTAAATATAAATGTAAATATATAAATTGCAGCCGCCAAGCAACCGACAGGAGGAGGAGGAGACATGTCGGGCTCAGGCTCAGGGTCAGGGTCTGAGTTGTTCTGTTACCAGAGGAGACCCAGACTGTCCCCTTTCACTTTATGCTGGTTTAAAGGTCACATGATCTCTGACATCACAGCCTTCCTGTCAGTGAGAGAAGCTGAGACAGAGACACATTGCAGGACACTGCAGGACACCTGTCCACTGTCTCTACTTCTTCTGTGACAAACAAATTTCGTGTCTTTCATAGTTTTTTGTCAACTTTTTATTTTCAAATTTCAAATGATTTAATTCAACTTTGTTAATCATTTCATTTATCCTTTGATGTGGAACAGATGAAAGGTCACAATAATTTGTTGAGTCATCATCAGGTTTAATCTTATAATTTAAATCATTTCATTTTTTTCGTTTGTTCAATTAATTTTTTTCATTTTTATTTTTTGGAATGAAATGAAACTTTTAAAAATTAAACTCAAAATTAATCGGAAATATAATATTAAATACAGCAACAATATGAAATCTACAAATTAATTTCAATGTTCAGAATCTGTGCACGCGCACCTTCAACAACAACTAACGGTTTATACAGCCTCCCGTCCCCTGTCCCCTGTCTCCCGTCCACATGGCCCCAGACTTCCAGAGTTTGGCGGTGACAGTCCGGCAGAGTTTGCGGGACTTGTTTGCGTGCGTGGGTGTGCGTGGGTGTGCGAGTCTCACCGCTCTTCCTCCGGGGGTTGGCCTGTTTTCGCCTCTTGCAGCGCGGACTCTCCGCCATGATCCGCTCCGCTGATCAGGGTCCAGTCCGCATGGGGGCTCCCGGGCCCGGCTCTGCTCCACGGCTCCTCCCGCTCCTGACAACCAGCGCACAAAGTTTAGCCCGGGCCAGACCCGGACCAGACCCGGACCAGAGGTCGTGTCCTCGTCCGGCACTTTGTCTGTTTTTACTTTGTTCTGTTTGAGCGAGCACCCGCTCCGCGTCCCCGACACATCTGAGCTGCGATGAGCGTCTGTGGTCTGACAGGGAGGAGACACACACTGACACACACACACACTCACACACACTGACACACACACACACACACACACACACACACACACACACACACACACACACACACACACACACACACACACACACTCACACACACTGACACACACACACACACACACTCACACACACTGACACACACACTGACACACACACACTGACACACACACTCACTGACACACGTACACGCACATACACGCACACACACACACTGACAGACACACGCACTCTTACACACACACACACACACACAAGTACTTTCTTCTCTCGGCGCGTGTCACTCATCGATGCATTTATTGATGAACGCAGGCGTGTGATGGGCACGCGCTCAGTATCGACGCGATGTTTCTCTCTCTCTCTCTCTCTGCCACCCCCCCAGTAATTTCACACCTGGATCGGGAGCGCGCGCCGCGCAGGTGGAGCAGGTGCGTGCTCCGCTGTGATTGGCTGCTGAAAGGAGAACGACTCTTACCTGCCAGGACCGTGCTCGTGTCCTCGTGTCCTCGCGCGGACAGAACACGCTGCAGCGCGTGCAGTGGCTCCCTAAGATGCGACCATGACGGTGTGCACGCGCCCAGTGAGGACTGCAGGCAGGCGCGCCACCTATCTGCACGAGGAGGGATAATTGAGGAACTCACGCGCCCCTGGTGCAGAGCTGAGTGGTCCACAGGTGATTCACCTGAACAGGTGGGGGTCGGGGGGCTCTGACGTCAGCAGCTCAGATGTCCTCATGTGTCTCTGGCCAACCAGCTGTCTGTCCTCAGCAGGTCTTTGTCCTCTGGGTTGGAACAACAATCAGGACATGGAGACGCCTTTTGGACACACCACGGTGTTTCTGAGGACTGATATCAAGAGAGAAACAGACGAGGACAGTCTTCAGTCTCCACCCACTCACAGTCTGCAGGACACAAAGACCACGTCCTGCACTGTGGACAAGCCCGTTAGCTGGGAGCAGGGGGGAGGAACAGGAGGCTATACGTGTTTGTGGAGCACACACACACATACACGGGGAGTTAACATGTTTCATGGGTGTGAATGTTGTCTGTCTCTGTGTGTCCCTGATGGACTGGAGACTCGTCCAGGGTGTCTGTCTCTCTCTCTCCCTCTCTGTGTCCCCCCCACCAACATGGCGGCAGTAGATGGTGACGGAGACATTAAAAGTTTTACTCGACCATCTGGTCCAACACATCGTGGTTACGTTAGCTCCTGTTAGCTTAGCACAGCTAATTGTACATGAGGACCCCCCCCCAGGCTAACAGTGGCTCATCAGAGGATTCTGGGGGAATTCTACGCATGGCGTCCACAGTGTGTCCATTGTAGCAGTCACACAATGTCAGGTTTCATACGCAACCCCCCCCCCGACACACACACAGAGTTGAGATGCAGGACATGCGGTTCATGCAACACAGAACACGGGTACTGAACACGCTACTGTAAAAAAAACCTTGGCAGCAGCTTGGCTCCTCCCTCGGTCTGTAAATGTTTTAACTGTCCATATGACATCGACACCTGACAGACAGTGGAGTGGTCACAGATTCCTTCATGACTCTATAATGGCAGCCCCCGGCCACATGAACGCAGTGACACCGCCAACACACGCAGCTTTGTCTGGTCCAGGACGGGGACAGTGTCCATGGACCCTCAGGACCTGTGACTGAACATGACAGACGCGCAGCGCTCGACTAATTCTGGAGCGCCTCCGGTCAAAGAATGAATGAAGCGTTAAAGGATGGAGAACAGAGGCTGGGGTCGTCACGTAACAAGGGTGACCTCTGACCTCAAAGACATACGGACGGACGGAATGTTGTCGAGGTGTCTACGCAGGAGACAAGCTGTCCCCCGTGTCCCAGGCCGCACCTGGTGAGGCATTCTGGGAGTTGTAGTGTGCATCAGCTGACACGTAGCACTCCTTTGAGTGAGTGTGTGTGTGTGTGTGTGTGTGTGTGCGATTCCAGCTTCATGTTTATTCCACATCAGAAAACTGAGCAAACGTTTCTGTAAACTTATAAACGAAGAAGCTCCTGTTTCTGTGGGACAAAGACAACCTGTTGACCAGAGGACATTTGTCCCCGCAGAGCACAGTTTATCTGCGACACACACCCTCACTGAGCGTCCTGTCCGTGCGTGGGTTTGAGTCCCGGCCAGACGAACTTGGCAGCTGCGGTTTGATGTCGATCATTTTCCAAAAGGCCGAAGAAAATCAACTTCCTGTCAGATGGGGTTGCCATGGCAACAGAACCACTTCTGTGGTCAGTTCACTGGTTCAGGACAGGACGCGTCAGCATAGTCTCTGATGACGATGAAGACGATACTGCCTGTGTTCAGTTCTTGTGACTACTAAAGCTCAGGCTCTTTATCCTCAGGACAAATCTCTGAAATGTTTGAAGCAGGTTTGAGGTGAAGCAGCTTAGAGGCTGAAATCCCAGCTGAGTGGCGGCGCTGCGGCAGCGGCGGAGGTACGGGGACGTGGGTCCAAACATGTTCAGAGCAGTGGAGGCAGATAAGCTGCGACAGATGTGTTTGGGTGTTGACACGGTTTCCATCTGATAGATCCACATGTTAATAGGCTTTTATTCTCGGACGCTCAGGATTTGCAGACCCCCCCCCGAGCAAAGCCCCAGACCGAACACGTCAAAGAGTTGCAGAGAGACACGAGGACACTCGTGTTGATTGACAGGTCAGGATCGGCGCCGTTTGCCCTCCCAACCTGCAGGAAGAGATAAATGACGATGAACGCGCACACGCAGAGTGTGACAGGAAGTTCAGAGGAAGGAGTCGACACTTTATCTCACGACCGTCACAAGCAGCCCACTGAGACACACGGGTCATCGTGAAGGCGGTTCACTGTATGGAGACCCTCAGCTGTGACATCATCACGTCCAGACGAGACAGAGGACTAATTTCTGTTTGGATGAGAATCAAAGTCACGGACACCAACCGCAGGTCGTTCGTCAGGTTTACTGTGTCTCTGTCCGTCTCAGCGTCCTGCTGTGTCTCCACCTCCTGTCCTGTGTCGTGTGGTCCAGGAGTCAGGGAGGAGACTCTCCAGCTCCGTGTGTGTGTGTGTGTGTGAACAGATGATTTTTGCTGGATTAACCTTGTGATGTGTCTTTGTTTCAATGTTTACGCCTGAGGACGAGACGAGGGGGACAGACAAAAGGAGAATGAGACCAACAAATATACACACACATGTTAAACTTCTGTCTGTTGCATCATCACCTGAACACATCATGTTGTCTCTCTGACGCTGATGTCACAGTGATGTCACTGAGCTCAGAGTTCCGTTTCTTTCCTCCTGATCAGCACCATGTTTCCACCTGTCAATCAAATCTGAAACATGTCTGAAGTGGAGCGATGCATTTTAGATTCCGTTTAAAATTTGATTATACACGTTCGTTTGGAACGTTCCTCAGATGAAACTGAATTTTTCCTTAGATTCGCGTTGCTGTGCGTGTCCTCAGATGGGACAAAGACCAACACAGTTTGTCTCCACAGAGACCAAGAATCGAACTGTTGGCATCAGAATGAGTCGTGCTGTCCTCTGTTACTAACCTAGTACAGAGTACACGCTGTACTTCTTACTCATTGTGGTGCTACCTTCAGCCTGCAGCTGACCGGTACTGACCCAGACTGACCCAGACTGACCCATAGTGACCTGTACTGACCAGTACTGACCAGTACTTACCTGTAGTATCAGATCATCAGATCCCTCAGGAGCTGCAGGAGCTCGGGACCATGCTGGTGCACCTGCGTGTGGAACGTGGATTATCTGGTGGCTGCACATCATCAGATTACAAACATCAGCTGTGATGGAGACGACGATCATGATGCCATTAACCTGGGGGGGGGGGGAAGAATCAGTACCGTGCCAAAAGTGGGAGAATTAATCCGAGTTAATCCCAGTTAATCTGATAAAAGGGTCAGATTAGAGAAATGAAAATATTTAGACCTGACAACGGTGCATGGTCTGACCGACGGGATTAAGACGTCATTGTTCGGGTGTCGACGTGAGACATAGACGCAGGGTGTAAACAACAACAAACAACTGCTCCTGACGTGATGCGGAGGGAGGAATGAAGGAAAGGAAGTCCCATGGAGACAGCTTTACCCAGCATTCACTGCAGGAACGTGTTGCCCTCGATGACCCCTGACCTTGACTCCTGACCCTTGTGTCTGTGAATTTCTCTGTCTCTTCCTGTGACATCACTGACCTGCTCCCAAGTACTGGTGCATCGCGGGACATTTATGAGCCGGGACTCCACTCGTCCTCTGTTGAACATGCCGATGACATCATTGTAATGATGTTTCACTGACCTCTGGGTCAGGGGCCGGTCAGCCAGATGGAGTCTTTGGTAATGAGTCAGATTTGTATCAGCCAAGAATAAAAGAGGTCAAGAGGTCATCAGTAACGTTTCTGTGTCCAGACGCTCGGCAGTCGGAGATAACAGGACACTCCTGAGACAAAGGTCGACCTTGAGCAGTCAGGTGACCCAAGGTCGCTGTTGAACCGCTCACATGGTGCTGGCCGGCGTTCCGCCCTTCGAACACCTGGGCCGTGTCCGGTGGGACTGAAGAAACCTCTTGGACGAGAATCGGTTGTTTTAGAGCTGAGGGCTGGAAAGATTAAGATTATTATTAGTATTACTATTCATTCATCTCCTCACTCATGACTCGTCTCCCACAAATGTAAAATCCTCGCTGCCTCTCTGACAAGGAAACCGGCTGGACGCCGGCAGACAGCTGATCGCTAAACCAACAGAGAGGAAACTGAAAAGGCCCGTTTGTCATGTGGAAACAAAGAGGTGGACGTGTGAAGAGTTGGTTTGTTTCGTCTCAGCTTGAGTCTTCATCTCCGCTGTTGGCTGCGGAGTCAGTCGTCCTCTGAGGACAAAGACCCGGCGTGATGTCCACTTGCTGCCAGCTCCGTTTAAAAGACACCAGGTCCGTTTTCTTCCTCCTGACTACGAACACAAAGCTGTGATTGAGGCGCGACCCTGTCAGAGCAGGTCCTCATGAGGAGGACAGTGTCCTCAGCTGAAAGCTGACCAAAGGTCCCCCTGGGCGTCTGGACACAGGAGCAGGAAGTGTTTGGAGAACCCTCGGGTGCGTTTGGTTTTAATGTTGGCTGCAGAGCCGCTTGGCCAGTGGAGAAGACGCTTCCAGAGCTGAACCTCTGTCACTTGGCAACAAACCCTCAGTTGGATGAAAGCTGAGGAAGTGGCCAGGAGGGACGCCAGGAGACGGGACGAGCCCTGAAACATCAGAAATTATCAGTGTGGAGGAGTCAGTGATTAACTCTACTGATGAGGCCACCATGCTGCCCTACAAGAGCATTCAATTAAAGTTGAAGAAGAATGGCTCTGGATATCAAGTGGGTTATCACATTAAAAACATATGAAATCAATTAAAGCTGAAAAGGGGGTTTATCTTTACATATATTAATATATCTAAGTTAAATCACTTAGAGATAATACGAATCATTAATCATATCTTTATTACTGTACATTAGTAAGTTAAGTATAAGTACGTATATTAAGTTTCTTCATCGATCATCATATAATACATGATAAATACGGTGTTATGGCGCCCTCTGGTGGGAATATAACAGCACATCATGTAAACTCTGAACTTACACGAGTGCATGAAGAAGAAGAACACTTCGATACGTGTGGCGCCTGAGTACAAGTCAAACGGGGACGGATCAGTGTCGCGTCCTTCGACAAGACGCCATTTGTGATTGGTGGAGAGGTTCCAGTTACTCGCAGCCTATTGGCTGCTGCTCGTGTCATTGGCAGCCTCCTGACAGACGGAGACAATAATAATAATAATCTGGCAGCCATCTTTGCTGAGGACCTGGAGGCAGAAGCGAGGGAAGAGAGGGACGAAGGGGAGAAGAGTCTCGATGCAGGCCGGAATGATTCACCTGGGTCCCGCTCTGCCTTCCTCCACAAAGCCGCTCCACTGGAGTCGCTGGCTGCGGAGCTAAATGCGGCTAGCCGGAGCGACTAGTTGTTGGATGACCGAGCAGTGGTGGTCAGAGTCGGACTCTGGCTGTTCTCTGGTCCTGCGCTCATGTTTGACAGTTCGGGTTAAGTCCTTTGTCAGAAAAACTTTAGGTCGGCCTTAGCCTCACACACACACACACACACACACACACACATACACACACACATACTC